>CM076572.1:146081448-146241724 GCA_034641835.2 Pinus albicaulis | reverse complement strand
CACCGCCCATCTCGATGTGCATACCCAAATCCTTGTCCTCCAGATCTGAGAACAACTCCCGATCTCCCGTCATATGAAATGACGCACCGCTGTCCAAGAACCACACCGATCCCATCACACTTGAAACCAAGCATGCAATCATTGAAAAGTCAAGCTCGAACTGTGAAGCCAAAGCTTCTCCATCTGCAGATCTTCCCGCTTGCTTGTTCTTCTTCTTCTTTGGACAATTGGTAGCATAATGTCCGTGATCATGGCAGTAAAAACACTTCACTTTCGCCATATCCTGCTTCTTGCCCTTTGCACCAGAATGAGAGGTTTTCTTACCCTTCCCCTTCTTTGCTTTGGCAACCAAAGCGCAATTTTCTTCATCAGCTCCCTTTGATGAAGATCCATCTCGAGTAGTCCTCCTTATCTCCTCCTGCATGAGATCCGCCCAAAGGCGCTCCCATCCCGGCAGCTTTTCCCGACCATTGACACTATCTTGATATGAGTGCCAAGCCTTCGGAAGACCAAGGAGAGCCAGGTCGACCATGTCCTCGTCTTCGACAGTCACCCCCACACTTCCCAGCTCATCTCTGCATTGAGTGAACTTCGTGAGGTATTTGGCGATACTGTCGCCCTTCTCCATCTCGATGTTCCTGAGCTTATCTTTGAGCGCCAGCTTCCTTTGGTCACTCTTACTCTGGAATAGATCCGTCAAAGCTTTCCACATTAAATATGGAGTAGTCTTTCCATGCAGGCTGGATACAATATGATCCTTGACGCCCTCCAACAGGATCCTTCGACATTTCGCGATCTTCTTTTGCCATGCATCGACCAGAGCTGCATCAGTGGGCTTTGGGACATCCACATCCACGAACTCCTTCAGACCATTATCTTCCAACACTGCTTCCATTCGATCTTTCCATGCAATATAGTTCGAACTGCCTTCAAGAGCATATTCGAGTCGCAAACCATTGAAAGAAGACATCTTTCAACACCGGCACCAAGAAGAACAACCTTCTGCAAAATTCGAATTCCAAACTCCAAGCTCTATCGCTTCCGATCTACACTTGAAAAACAAATTATTTCCAAATCAGAGATTGACTGCAAGGGCATTCACCAGATCTTTCACCTTACAAAGAAGGATGAATATTCCGGAGGCTACCTGGCCCGCATGCAGACTCTGTCCGAGGAAATAAGTTTGCAATCATCGTAATAGATCTCGACAATTAATCTTGCTCCGATACCATGTAGAAATTAGCTGAATAAATCACTTATTCAATGGAGATTAACCCGATTACACATCAATTTCGAATTGCATGCATAACACATAATCTCTTCTACGATTAATTGTCACATGCGGAAATAACAGAAGCGATCACACATCAAATCAATCACACATTAACTCAGTATGTATGGGGAAAGCCTATAGCTGAAAACCCCGCAGCTATTGTGTATATTATAATGGAGAAATCAAGTAACCAAACAAGTACAATACTCTTCACAAGTACTCAGTACTCTCTCATGAAGTTACTCACAATCTGACTCAGTTTTGAACAAGTCTGAGGTTCAAAACTCCCCGCCAATTGCCTTGCCTCTATTGCGCAATCATGGTCTGTATATGAAGAGGTTCAAGGTTCGAATCCCCTTCCCTTGATTGCATAATTGTCATGGACAATTTCTCCAAGTGTAATGCAAATCTCATGCAAAACAAATCTACCAACTGATAGCTTTACTCACCCTTTCATCTACCTCTTCCACTGGTCTCCACTGAACTGATCATGCACTGTAGTGAACTGAAGTGTTCTTGAGTTGACTAATGAGTTAATATTTAGTAAATTAAATATTATTTAATTTACTCCACTCATATCTAGTTGATTAGTTAGTTAACTAATCCTAACTAGTTCAACTAAAACAAACAGAACACAACTCCACTATCTGTCCCGTTAACTCCTCCAAAACTTCTGCCACTGAAGTCTAACTGAAGCCAACCATGCAATATGCCATCAAACCCTAGGAACCACGTGATTCCTTGTGTCAGTTGCATGAGTCACCTCCATGACTCAAACTGAAGTGCGCCAAGAGAGTAAACTGTTGTTTATAGTCAAAATATTATTAAGGGTAAATAATATTTGACTTCCATATTTTTAGGAGATCAGTCTAAAAATAGCCTGGGTCCTAAAAATAGGGTCTCATCTATTTTTACCGACATGTCGCATCCATCAAGAATCTCCAAGTAGAATTCCCAAATTATGCTCCGTATGTCTAAAAATAGACATAGTCTAAAATAGACTTTGCGCCAGAATTTGCCTGCGGGCCCACTTAGTGAAGGCGACTTCATTTCACTAAGCTCCATCATCTTGCTGCATTCTCAACAATCCTAATGTTGAGAGGATAGATCTTCAAGGTATTTTTTTAGGACGGATAACAAAAAATGTCACTGAATACAGTGTCGTCATTGAACTCTTAACCAAGGCCATTTCTCTCGAAATTTGTGCATTAATTGTGAACCTAGACTATCAACTTGTTGTTCTTCAGCTTAATGGGCATTACTTTGGTAGAAATCCTCAGATTTTAAGGTTGTATTTGCGTGTTCATTTATTAGAAAATAATTTTTATTATATCACATATCAGCATATTCCTAGACGAATGAATGTGTTAACTGATGCATTAGCCAATATTTTATTAGATAGACATTTGTGTAATTTGTAAAAGCATCATCATCACATAATAAGATTTAAATAGGAATATATATATATATATATATATATATATATATATATCGAGTGTTTGCATCCACATGCATCATAAGTTCAAAAAATGTGTGTTTTGGTTACATCCTGAAACATCATGTCTCTCAAAAAATATGCGGAAATAAAAGCCTAGGCGTCTAATCAGCATGATGCTCATGATAGCATGTCACTACATGCACAAGCCACCTCAATAAATGATGGACACGGTTAGACACCCCCGCAGTGTGCCTTTGGGATGCACGAGGAACATCGTCAAATCTTGCATAACATGGGATTCCGCTAGTGAGTCCCTCCAGGTTGCGCACAATCTCCTCTTCCTCGCTTCCCTCACCTTGAGGGGCTGCCTCAAAATTGCAAGGGACCCTCTGTGATATTGGAGACATCCCTGCAGGTCTCTCTGGGCCAACATCTGCAATACGTGGATAAACATCATAACACATATAATAAAAAAATCATAATACTCATCAAAATCAAAAAATGAGTTTTACCTAATGCTTCATCCCAATCCTCTCCTTCTGGGAGTGGAAGGTCTGGATCACCCATGAAGTTGGTGCTAGTATAGGGCTAGTCCTCCACAACGATGAGTTGTCGGCAGAGCCAGTTGAAGAATTTCGGCCTCCATGACATGTGTTGACCGCCTCCCAATCTAGGCATCAACACCTTCCAACGAACCATCTGTGACTCTCGGGCTGGTGGTGCAGGTACTATTACCTCCTGGAGCTGAAATATTGGCAACCGTTCTAGGATGAACAGTACCAAGATGGACCCATAGCCGAATTGTGACAGCTTGCCATTTTTGCACTTTGTCAATTGATGCTTCAGGTTGATTGTTACGACCTCTGCCCAGTTGAAAATGGTTGGATTCATACAATCCATGAAAATTTGAAGCTGTGTTTTTGTAGCTTTGTGAGGGGCTTGCGATCCAACAGCTCATGTTATAGTACGCAGCACTACTTTTAGTGCCAAATCAGGTATTGTCTGGATGTCTACTTTTCCACTTTTCGATCCTTTCTTTGCTCCACGGCAAACTTTGTCTATGATCATGCTCATTTTTTTCCATCATAGGACGAGTACCTGTCAAGATGAGCGCTGCTCCCCTTCATGATAATCCGGTGATGAAATATATGTCAGAGACTTCAATCTCCAACTCTTGATCGTGAATCACAAATATCTCTCGATCGGTGTCCCATACACTGGCCAGATACTGTAATAGCTCCATTTGAGCTCGGAGACACGGTGCCATGAAAAATTTTAAGAGCCCACAGTCTCTCAGGGAATCCATGCATCTCTCATTTCCCATGGCAAGCTCCTATTAAAGCTAATGAAAAACCTGCAGAGACAGCGACAACGATAGTTACAAGAAACCTACCGAGAAGGAACCAAACCCAACTACGACTAGAGAAACCATTGACACAATGACAGTGTTTGAGAAAAATGGCTATGTGCCTAAGGAAACCAGAGAAGTAGGAACATCAAAAGGAACAAATCATGATGCTCAGGCCGCAGGTAGATTGAACAAGAAACATAAGGGATCAAAGAAAGCAGGACAAGAGGCCCTGAGAGGATGACCTCAATGAGATCACAAACACAATTACATCTACGATGGAAGAAAGATGGACAAATATGGAGGTATAATACAAATTCGCGCTCGATATTGTCCAAGTTGGGTTGCAAGAATTAAAATTTCAGGCGAGCAAGTGAGTGTGATTCAGGCGAGCCGGACCAGTGCGAAGGTTACCAACATGAAAATGTTGGATTTTTCCTTGCCAGCATCAGGGGATGCTCGATTTTTCCTTCCATTCAATGGCCAATTTTTCTTTCAAACACCTGCAAAATCATCATTGGGGCTTTCATTTGTCAAGTCATTAACTTTTATATTATTTAAAACAGGTTATTCATCGGGATTTTTGAGAAAAATTTGGTTGCAGCGATTTGCACGACTGTTTTAAAAACAGTAGCGCCAATTGGTGCCTCCCTGTTAAAATTTAATACGGGTTGGCGCGACTCCATGCCCGGAACCCGCGCCGACCTTCGCGCTCAAATTTGAACAAAATATCCCCAAAAACATAAAAATTTGAAAATGCGGGTAATGAAATCTAGCTTAAAATGCAGGCAAGGATAAGAGCTCTTACATAAAGAAAACGGATTCGTGATTGATCTCCTGGATTGTCCGCTGCCAGCGCCACAAAATCACAGCTAAAACTAGTAAAAATGCTCACAAGAGGTGAAAAGGTGAAAAGTAATTTATTTTTACTATTTATGTCATTTTATAACCTTTTCGAAACCCTAATTAGGTTTTTTGTGCTTATTTTTCAATTATTTTAATATTTTATCTCAAAAAATGGGTTTTATGTCTGTTTCTTGTGCAGCAACAGGTCCTAAGCATGATGATGATGAAGTGACAAGTTGTATTTTATTACTTTTTTGGACTCGGTAAAAACACGAAAAAGTCATTCCCTGGAGTCATATTTCAGCTCTTTTCTGACTCTCTAAAATTGAAAAGATTTTCGAGACTCTTCTTCTATTGAATTCATTAAAGGATATGAAACATCATCTCCCCAGTATACGTTTACCCCTTTTTCGAGTTGGGACAGATTACTTACAAAAAAAGAATACCTTAGCCTATCACGACTAAGAGGTTCTCCCATATATTGTTTTCTACCTTTTAGGATCTGTGAGAATACTTACAAAAAGGGACCTGTTGGAGCTTTCTTTTTTTGCTTCTTTTCAAACTCTATAAACATGAAAAGATGTTGAGTTATTCCTTTGTTAGACTCATTAAAACCTAAATGACATCGGAAATCATCACCATGACGTAACCGAGTTCCTCCTTCCTAGGGTTCATAAAATGTACTAGGATGGATTTGTCCGAAGGAAAAAATTATATGACAAACATATGTTATCCCCTTCAAGCTTGTTTCGAAAAAAATAATTGGGGTACTCGCCATAAATGGTGGGGGAAAATGGAACTAGTTCTCAGTCGTGTCGGCAGTATGTCGCTCTTGAACATGACACTTATCTACAATTCGTGTCGAGTTGGGGACATCCCATTTCATAATTTTTGCCTCCATGGGTTTGGGTTATCTATTTTGGCCTCTCATCTTCTCTTTTCCACGTCATCATGACCTCAGATCCCCTGATGTCAAATACTGCCAAATTCCAGAGTCGTGTCGCCAATATATTCAAGAGAATTTTTCTTCTGCATTTTTCAACCTTTGATCCTCTGTTTTGTCCTAATTTACTATCATCTTATTCCTCTATCTCGTGTCGATGATGTGGGAAACATTATGGCCCTCATTTGACCAGGTCACTTTCTATCGACTTCAGCTCATTATCCAATAATCTGATCTAGAGACTCCCTTACGGTACCTTGGAGCTTACATGCCTCAATGGCAAGTTCTTCGCATTCGATGATAGGTCCTCAGCATTGGCCTTCGATCGAGTGATTTCATGGGTGTTCGACTCCAGCTCACTGTTCACATTCTGCAGATTGTACTAGTTGTACCTTGAGAGCCATTGTCATTATTGGTGGTTTCTCTCGTGCCTGTTAACAACTTTCATCATTGGCTGGTAATCAGGTGAATTTCTTGCATGTTCGACTTCAGCTTACTAATTTGCATGCTTGAATTTGTACTGGTTCGGGTCGAGATGGAGCACAAGACCCTGGGTTTTGTATGATGAAATCCAGGCTACAAAAAGATTTTGTTTATCATGAATATATGCATGACTCTTCAAATTGGATGGTTGCGACCATACCTGAGCCTATTTGATGATCCTTCTTACTGGATGGCTGCGTCTACACCTCGGATCTTATTATTGTATGTACTCTATTATGCATGACTGCGCCCATACCACATATTCATGTATCAGAGATATCAGTTGTACTTGTCCTTACAGGTATTAGACGATAGCGTTTTGGTTTGGGCATGTTCTCGTAAAGAATTTCACCCCTCCCTCTCTCTCGGACCTCATGTTTTAGGGGGCATCTGTCACACAGTATTTTTTCACCGTCCTTGCAATCCCCATCCCGAACATTGGAGGACCATTTCAGTGACTTATATGTATTTTCATACCTTACTATAAGTGTCATTGCATCCCTTGTTGGCATGTCAAGAACATTTCCTTTGTTGATCATTCCTCAAGCAGACTCTCAAAAACATGTGATTTTGGGTCAGCACTGGTAAGCAGTTATGGCCTCGTGCCCATGGAGGAATTAACACTGGGCCACGTGCCCATTGGTGCTCTGTCTTAGTGGGTTTGGAATTTTTTTTAAATAGAAATGAAGTTTTCATGCCTAACAAGTTCATGAGCGGAGTCATCAAGGTTTTTTCAACTGAATAACGTCGAAGTCCTCCCTTTGGCTTCTTGTTTCCTACAATTGTGCAACTCCACAAAGGGATAAGACCTATCTCCCACCTTATGAGCGATCCCAAACCACTCCTTCCTCTCTTATAAATACTTCCTTCTCACATTGTTTCAGCTAAATGAACAATCATTACTATAGTCGGTGTGTAGAATAAGGCAGAGAGGAATCCATTGTTGAGAGAGAGTTTAGGCCCATTGCCTCATCGATTCTGATCCCGAACGAATGCTTGAGACGTGCCTGATTGAACCCGTCGAAGGAGGCCACAATGTCAAGGCATTAAAATTGTAAAATTATTTTCTCTATCATTAATACATGACTAATTTTTTGTTCCAATTTTGTGTTCAATCATATGCAAAATGTTTGATTCTCCTTGACCAATCGAATAGTTGTAAATGAAAGTATGTTTTCATATGTTTTCATCGTTCACTTGATCTTTGTGTAGGTACATAGAGATTATCATTGAAGGACTGCGTTGTGTGACGACAAAGATCATAGGATCGTTGCTACAAGCCACGATAAGAGAATTGGACTGAGGTAGGTTATCTATCCCAACTCGTTTTTCATTTATAAGCTAGGAGTTCAAAATTCCAACATGTTCCCTTGTTGCTAGACCCACCCTTGGGCTATAGGGATCACCTCTGTCCGCAAAGGTGATTTTCTTGCTCAACACAAGGTGTCCTAAAGCCACTTGGGCTTCCTCTTCCCTGAGCACACTTCTCCCACCGGAGTAAAAGAATCCTCATCCTTATCAGAAGCCTGAACTCCTGAAATCCTGCCAACCGACCTCATGCCTAAACCTGTGCCTGTAAATGTTGAAGTACCGTGTGAAATGTCCATCAATGGGCTACCCTGTGAACTACTCTCCGGACTGCTCTCCATGCTACCTGAAGCACCACCAATCTGACTCTACGAGCCACTGCTCTTTAATGGACCTGACACCGTAATCGATGTACCTCCCGATCCCTGTCCACTGGCATTTGGGGAATTTTGAGGTCTAAAATGGGCCTCCTAAGGAAAATGTACAATCAAAATTCACTTTATGAGAACCAATCACATTTTAAGGCATGACATCATCCCTAATGGTTGAGGTGGCATTGCTTGAGTTAAAGGTACTTACTTGTCACATTCTCAATGGTGGATAAAAACTCATGGTTAACCATGGTAGTGCTCTAAGTACTTTTAAAGTCATAAATTAAAGTACTCATAATAAATGTCATTTCACATTTTTCGAATAAAATATTATTATTGTCATTTCATATTTTTTTGAAAGAAACAATGCATATTCCTACACAATCTTCATATATTTACACACTTTTCAATAAACATTATATTTATATATTTTCATATATTTATTTTTAAATTATATATTCATCTCATTTTATTTTATATTACAATTTCAAATTAACTATAAGTTAATATCTATACATATTTATTATACATATGAAATAAAAATAAATAAAAATGTAACCTTGTAATTTTAGGATAAATCAAATCTATAAATAATATCATTATAATATTAATACAAATACAAACATATTAAAACTAAAGAAAAAATACATTTTAGTTTTTTAGGATGAAAAAAGGTATATTAGTTTTGTATGTTGGAAAAAAATATATTAGGTTCAACATAGTTTGGGGAAAAAAATACTAAATTTCAATGTATATATATATATATATATATATATATATATATATATATATAAATTAAATTTATTTGAATAATTTTTTTATTTAATTTTAAATAAAAATCAATTCATTTCATTATGATTATATTAATATTATATATTAGTATATATAATATTATGAAAAATAATCTAAATGTTATATAATATAGATTATATTCTTTTTTATATTATATATTATTTGTTCTTATGTTACAAATCAAATCGTTTCGAGCTTTCTAGAGCCGGGAGATTTATTTTAGTGAAGTCAGTTTTGGAGGTTGTTCTGGTGTATTGGTTGTCTCTCTCTTGGATTACAAAAGGTATTTTGGAGGCTGCCCGGCGGATCTGCTTTAGATTTCTTTGGAGTGGGAAGAAGGACTCTTTAGTGACCCCTTGGGTTCGGTGGGAGAAAATAGTTGTGCCAAAAGGGCTGGGAGGTTGGGGACTGAAAAATACTTTTCTCTTTGCTTAGGCCCTTGCTGCTAAGGGTGGATGGCGGCCCATAAATGCATACAGTCTTTGGACCCAAGTGATTTCCAAAAAATACATTGCTCCTTTATCCATTGTGGATTGGATTAGGAATCCAAGGAAGTCTTTTGCGAGTGGGTTGGTGATTTGGAAGGCTTTGGTTAAATCCTTCCATATACTAGAATCAAATCTGGTCCGGAATGTGGGTAGTGGCACGAAACTTTGCATTGGTGAGGATCCATGGATGGGTAGTGTCCTGCAACACCTTCTTCCTGGGCGTACTATTGAGGCTTTAAGGTAGTCGGGGATTACTTTTCTTTCCCATCTTGCAGCTCTGGTTCAAAGAAGGCCTGGGCTTCAGTCTTGGATCTTGGCCTCATCATTGGGGCTGGATGCTCATGATGAAAGGGAATTGGCTATTTACATCTGAGCTTTAAAACATGCACATATTTTACTTTGGGAGAGGGAGGATAAGATTGCTTGGGATTTTGATCCTTCGGGGATCTACTCTCCTCGAGCTGGCTACTTAAAACTGAGTGCTAGGGTTTTTTGGGGCAAGGGAATTGGTGGTGGAAGAAGCTTTGGAAGCTCAGTTTTCCTCCCAAGACTTTCCTCTTTATGTGGTGTGTCTTGGAAAATAAAGTCCCTACCTAGGGCAATCTGTAACATAAGTGCTTTCAGTGCCCTAGCTAGTGTATTCTCTACAAATCTGATGAGGAATCCGTCAACCACCTTTTTCTCAGTTGTCCTTTCATGAAAGGGGTATGGTTGGAATGCTCTAGATTGTTGGGCCTCCCATGTAGATGGGAGGGCTTTACAGTGTCTCATGCATGGGATTCATGGTGGGTGTCTAATGTTGAGCCTAATCTTAAAGCTCTGCCTCTTCTTGTCATTTGGGGTTGCTGGCTGGCTCGTAATCGACTTCTATTTGATGAGGCTGTTAGTACCTCGTAGATCACAGGTGCCATGACTATTGTTTTACACTCTGCGTTTTCTTATCATATCCGTGCTGCTAATCAGAGGGAGCTTATGGTTTTGGAGATTGATAGGGGGACCCCTTGGGGTTTTTTTGATGGGGCAGCGCAACATAATGTATGCGGAGGAGGGGCTCTACTTTATCTTTCTGTCTCTAATTTTTTTTAGCTCTCTTTTGGGCTTGGGGAAGGCTCAAATAACCTTGCTAAATTGCTGAGCCTCAAGCTTCTCCTATTGTTTGCTGCTGAGAAAGGGTGCCGAAAGATAAACTTGTTTGGGGACTCCATGAATGTAATAAACTAGATTAAAGGCATTCAACAATGCAGAGTTCTTCATCTAAAAAATCGTTACTTTCTATTTGGAAGCTCCTCCTTTCCTTTGATTCTTTCTCCTGTCAGCATATCTATAGAGAAAATAATGGAGAGGTGGATTGGGCTTCCAAGATGGGGCTACTGCAGGCTATGGGAATCTGGAAGGTTAGAAAACACAAGGATGGAGAAATACGAGATTATTTTCATCCCTCTCTATTCGATTGAGTTGTTCTGGTTTGTTTTTTGGCCTGGTAATCATAAATTCCTCAGGCTGTCTCTCTCCTGGTGTTGTTGGTGTTTCCATTTTATAACAGAATGATAGATTGAGGGTTCGATTTCTGCTATTTGGTGTTAATTTCTTTGTTGTGCTGGCTGTCGAGGGCTAGGATTTTTTCTCTTTTTGACTCACATGGAGATTTTGTGGTTCCCCTGGGTGGTGGATCGAGTTTTTTTGTTTACTGCTACAGATTAGGCTCTCATTTTTTCTACTGGCTATCTTGTGTTTCGACTGGAACTTCGTTTGACTGGGCAGAGTTCTTTATTGTCTCAGTTTTTGTTTCGGTTGGAAAACCTCAGTGATCGTTGTATCAACTTATCATTGCAAGTTTTGGACTATATTTTTACTGATAGCATATCATTGATAGCAGTAGGACTGTTGTATTTTTGAACATTTTGTTTTCAGAATGGTCAGTGGTAGAAGCCGGCTCTGGTTTTTACACATAATTTTTCTTACAAATGTCATTTTTTTTAACTGTTACCCTATGGGTTGACTACAAAATTTATGGTTTGACTGATAGATCGCAGTTTTATGTGCTTCTTACTGTAATTTTGTATTCATCTGCAGTAATAAAATTACGCTTTTTTCTCGAGAAAAAAAAAATAAATCAAATCGTTTCAATATGTAATATAAAATTTATACATAAAACAATGCATTGCATATATTATATTATATTATTTTTATATAGTATATTAATTACATGTTATTATATAATTTAAATAATATAAATTTTAATTAATAGTCTATTTTATAATTAAGAATTTATGAATTTATATTTATATTTTATTTTAAGTTATTTAAGTACAAAGGACAAATGCATTAGTTGTGCAATGATAATGATTTTTTCTTGAAAAGGTCATTCTTATTTATAGTCACATCATTACAATTTTATTATTGATTTTTTTTTGGTACAAATTTTGAATTGAATTTAACCATGGTCACATGGATTTTGGTGCACAAAGTCAATTCCAAATTAATTAATATTATTTTATTGGTTTATCTACTATTTTATTATTTCCTTAGGAAGCCCATTTTAGACCTCAAAATTCCCTTAATGGTCCTTGTGACTGACTCAGTTGCTCCTGGGGTCTAGTGAATCCAGATACTCTAACTCTCGTGACCTCCTAAAAGCCCTATCCTCCTCGAAATTCACATCCTGCCTGACAACAACTCTCCTTCGTGCAGGAATATAAATCTGAAAGGCTTTCAATGTCTCACTGTAACCCACAAATATTCCCTTCTCTGCATTGGGCTCTAGCTTGGTCCTCTTCTCCTTGGGAACATAGGAGTATGTAATGCACCCAAATATATGGAAGTGACCAACATCAGGCTTCTTCCCAGAAAAATCCTCCTCTAGAGTCACATGCCCCAAGGCACGATGTGGACTCCTATTCTGCAAGAACACAGCAGTGTTGCAGGCCTCTACCCACAAAAACAATGGTAACCCCTGATCATGTACCATGGCTTTGGCAGCCTCAACAATGGGTCTTTTCTTCCTCTCCGCAACCTCGTTCTGTTGGGGGTTGTAAGGAACTGTGAACTCCCTCCTGATACCTGCCTCCGCACAATAATCAATAAACTCACCAAGGGTATACTCCCCTCCATTTTCTGACCTGAGCGATTTGATCTTTCGACTTTTCTGAGTCTCCACAAGAGCTATGAACTCCTAAAACCACTTGAAGACCTCACTCTTGGTCTTCAAGAAACAAATCCAGGTCTTCTTGGAGTGATCACCAATGAATAAAACATAGTACCCATATCCACTCAAGGAAACATGAGACATTCCACCGCTCCCATCGGTATGAATCAAATCAAGAATCCCTGTCGATCTGTTGTCACTGCTGGGAAAAGGGGATTTGGAAAAATTCCCCATAGCACATCCTTTGCATGTATCTAAATGATCAGAATTGAAATCTGGCACACTTGTGGTGATCTCCCACAATGTCCTAAAGGCCCCATGATACATGTGCCCCATACTGCGGTGCCAAATCTCACACACCTCTGAATTGCTAGCTCTGCTGCCAGTACTACTACTCAATGCCATAAGGGGATGAAATGAAAACTTGTACACCTTGGCATGGTGTACACCAATCACTCTAAATGAATTAGCTGGAGTGCCCCTGGGATATATAAGCACATGTCCTCTCCTGAACAACACCTCATACCCTTTGTTCTCCAATGCTGAGACAGATATAAGGTTCTTCTTCATCCCTGGGACATATAAAACATCCGACACTTTCAAGGGAGGTTTGGGTTCCCTATCAAATTTCAATGTCCCCACACCAACTGCTCTAACAATGTTGTTGTCTCCGAGTACTACCTCTATATCAGTGCCACTCTCTGAAAGCTTTGAGAAGTACTCACAAACTCCTTTCATATGACGAGAAGCCCCACTGTCAATATACCAAATACTTGAAGATGCTCCGCTAGTGGAGGGAAGTGCACACTCCCTCTCAACTTGTGTGGCAGGTGATCCTACACTAGTGGACTCACAAGATATGAACGCAAACTCTCCGTCAAATCTCTCTAAAAATTCCTCCATCTCTATTGATATTTCCATGGTCTTTTCCTTTCCCTTCTTCTTCTTCTTCGAACACACAACTGCATAGTGTCCCAACTTCTGACAATTCCAACATTTAACTTTGGAATAGTCCTTCTCCTTGTTCACCTGCTTACCTTTACCTTTGCCTTTGCCCCCACCACCACTTGTGGAAGCTTTCTTATTTCCTTTTCCCTTCTTTCCCCTTGCTAACAATGCTACATTTTCATCCTCCTCTACCTACTTGGCTGCCCCAAGATGGTTCTTCATGATTTCATTATGAATGCAATCATCCCACAACCTCTTCCAAGTGGGAAGGTTCTCCCGTGAAAAAATCTCATACACAAAAATCTCCCATGTCTTGGGAAGACCATTCAATGTAATCCACACCAACTCAGTGGGTGGAATTTTCTCTCCAACAATAGCCAACTCATCTCTCACAGAAGTGATCTTTGTGAGGTATGTTGTAACACCATCAGTCTTAGCTATTTTAATGGCCTTCAGCTTCTCCCTTAGGACCATTTTTTGTTTTCATTTGTGCTCTGGTAAAGATTGGTCAAGGTTGTCCACATATCATGTGCATATTTCTTTCCTCTCACATGAGGAATGACATGGTCTTTAAATCCATCCAAAATCGGTCCTTTTCCCTTGGCATTCTTCTTATTAAAATCAGTCAGCTGAACAGGGTCAGCAGGCGTTTCTATTGGGTGTTGTGTGGTATGTACCATTATGCCCCTCCATGCACTATAGTTGCTCTACCCATCCAACCTATCATCCACCCTCAAGCCCAAAGACATGCTTGTTGTCCTAACAAACTGAAGTTTTCAAATCTATGGTAAAGGTTCAGTTTTCTGTGTGAAAATAGCTTGCTGTAATTTTTCACTTGTTGTCTCAAATTGAACTTTTCAGCCACCCAAGCTCTGATACCATGTAGAAATTTTAGGCCCAACCCCGGTCATCAGTTTCTCCTTATCACTCCCATATAGTTAAATTCCCATTCCCATAAACATACATTCAACAAGGTGGAAATGATAAATATTTCTGAAAAACACAAATTCTAGAAATTTACAGTGTTGGAAATTGCAAAAATAAAACACAAAATATTTCAGCCACAAACAAAAAATTAAAACGCTGATTTTTTGTCAATATAACCCTGGAAAAACCCCCTACAACTCTTGGGGAAAACCAATTTGAGAGCCCTTCTTTATTTCTGAATATTTCTTTTATAGTGAAACAAAAAAAAACACGGTAAAAATTCCAACAACCAAAATTACAGACTTATCTCGATTTTTGTGCTTGAACTATGCCTCGGAAATTGTGTCAAATCAACAACTTACAAAATAGAAAATTTTACAACAATAATGACAGCAATAAATGTTGTAAGACAACCTCAAAAAATGTGTTGGAACAGCTATATGAAACTGTACGGATTTGTACAACAACCCTCCTCAAAATCTGTGCCCAAAAACTGCCTTGAAATCTGCGCTAAAGTTGTTGTCCTTTTTCTCAGTTTTTGTGCCAAAAATATCAATTGTACTTCTCCTCAATTTTTGTGCCCAGATTCTACCTCGAACTCTGTGCTTAATGCTGATGTCCTCTTCCTCAATTTTTCGTTCCTCCCTTTCTTGGAAACAGTGCCTCTCTCTTGCTATACGGATTTGTGCCAATATGGTGTTGTATGGATTTTCTGAAGTACCCTTGCTACTCTCCTTCAACTTCTCACTGCTCAGAAATGTCTCCTGCTCTCCTTCTCTCTTTCTCTCAATCTACTCATGAAAGACTGAATGACATTTTCTCTTCTTTTCCTCATTTAACCTAACCCTAAGTGACTTTTGGGGAATCCATCAATCCAATGGCTGAGATAGCTTTAGATCAAGGGCTAAAATTAAATGTGCATTTAATTCTCACTTTCTAATTTTTAATTCACCCCACTTAAATAAAGACCCACTTAGCCTTTTATTTCCATATTCACGTTTTCACTTTATAATTTCACGTTGACTTTAATAAAGTCACTTTAAAATTAAACTTAGTAACTTTATCACTTATAAAGTCACTTTTAAATTAGATCTGACTTTACCACTTATAAAGTCACTTTAGGAGAAAAGGAAAAATACATTTGGACACTTTTCCCTGGGCCAAAGATCAAACCCTTAGGGAACCACTTGTCCTCTGGTACCCAAATTTTAACAACGGTAAGTAGTTCCAGTTGGAAGGATTCCTGAGCCAGAGAGTACACAGCATCAGAGACAGAGAGAGCCAAAACATCAACATAGAGCGAGTGATGCAGTGCTTATGCAGTCATTGTGTAGAGCTAGAGGGAAAGATGTTTTCCTATCGTTAGGGGAATTTTGAGGTCTAAAATGGGCCTCCTAAGGAAATAATAAAATAATAGCCAAACCAATAAAATAATACTTATGAATTTTCAATTCACTTTTTTCACCACAATCCATGTAACCATAGTTAAATTCAATTCAAAAGTTGTACCAAAATAAAATTAATAAAAAAATTGTATTGATGTGACTATAAATAAGAATGAGCTTTTCAAGAAAAATTCATTATCATTGAACAACTAATGCATTTGTCCTTTGTACTTAAATAACTTAAAATAAAATATAAATATAAATATATAAATTCTTAATTATATTATATGTTATTAATTAAAATTTATATTATTTAAATTGTATAATAACATGTAATTAATATACTATATAAAAATAATATAATATAATATAATATAATAAATGTATAGGGATATAAATTGTTTCTTTCAAGAAATATGAAATGACAATAATATATTTCTATTCAAAATGTGTAAAATGACATTTATTATGAACACTTTACTTTGACTTTAAAAGTAACCATGGTTAACCATGAGTTTTTATCCACCATTGAGAATGTGACAAGTAAGTACATTTAACTCAAGCAATGCCACCTCAACCATTTTTTGATTGTACATTTTCCTTAGGAGGCCCATTTTAGACCTCAAAATTCTCTTAATGTGAGGAGACAACGCATAGCCAGTGTCAGATCCCGAAAATATTTTTTGAAGGCCAATAGGCTTTAGTTTCCAGCCAGCAGTGAGACCAACATAGAGGCAGAAGGGCAGTCATATTTGTGACACAAAGACTGTGTGGGTGACATAGTCACTACGCAGAGGAAGTGCAGGGCAATCCAACATTGGTGCAAATTAGTGTCAGTTTCCCGTGGAGGAGTGAGGTTTGTCTCACGAGATCTCTTCTGACAGTTTCTCTGTATGATTTGACAGTCTCTTCAATCATAAATTTGTACTCATAATTTACTGCATTATAACATAAACCCTCAGATATGTTGCACCAGTTTCCCCGCATTGGGTTTTTCTGTAGACATTAGCCCAAAAATAATTGTGTCAGATGGTTGTGTCATCTATGTGTGTTTAGATTTGTTTCCGCACTTGTATTTCTTCAGCAATTTAATTGTGTAGGTTGTAGTAAATGGATTTCAATATTTTCTTGTAAAACAGAGTAAATAATTTGGTAAGTAAAATAACAAATAAAATATATTCCATTAGTTGTTGCAGTAGGATTATGTTATTGTAGTAGGATTCTGGTAGTACTAATTTTCACATTCAATATATTTAATTGCATATCAAGATAAAAATTCAATTAATAATCAAGTAAAAACATAAATTTACACATATTCATAATACACTAATATTTTGATTTGTTTTTATTAACTTATTTGGGATTTTGGAAATAAATCTAATGAATTATTATTGTTTTGAATATAGTTTTAACTTTATTACTTTATTTAAGTATATTTGAATATACCTTTACCTTTAAAACTTTGTTTTGAATACTTATTTTTTTCCATTTTGATTAGGTATGACAACAATAGTGATGGTAGTAGACATTCCAAAAATAATAAGTTTTCTCTTTTTTTATCCTTTTGTTTTTCATGTAATTTTAAAATAGATTATGTGAATATATATATATATATATATATATATATTCAGAAGAAGAAAAAAACATGTTTTATATAATGTACCAGTATAAAGTTCTAACCAAATTAACAGTATCATGGGTAAAGTCAACATACAGAGACAACAAAGTATAAGTCCAATACCATAGACATATATCGCCAGTTTGTAAACAGACATGTGTGATTCGCATCTACCAACCATCTGTAGGATAAGAACCCATCCAACAAAACGTAAAAAAACTTAATATGCTAGGTGAAAAATGGTCTCGGGCCAATAGAATAGTATGCCCATGTGAATGAGAAACAGAGAAACTAGTATGTACAAAAACACATATAGAGTAGCAAGCACCCGCCTCAAGTACAGACATGAAACAAATAGTGTAGTAAGTTAGTAGAAGTATGAGTCTAAAAATAAAAACAGTGGAACAAAATAAATACATCAAAATTGTGAGGTACAAAAAATATCATCGGAAACCATAGGTATGGGCGATCCTGCAAAAAGGAAATATATGGAATCATATAATTACTAAGGAAGATGGATAGTGCCTTGTGCACATACTTTATCAGCCTCATATAAATTGTAATGAAGACTGCCAAAATAATCCAAAAGTCCCATTTTAGATAAACGATCAACCTCAGTGTTTTTCTCCCGAAAAATATGCTGGAAGGAGATGCATTTGAAGGAGTCTCGCATAATATAGATTCATTCCATCCAGTGAGCAAGTACAGGAGGAGAAAACCCATTTTTTTAATTCATGCAATTTACAATGACATGTGAGTCCCCATAAACAGATAGTGCATCAATGTATAGTTTCCTGGAAAACCATAATATCCCCCACAATGTGATCACCTTCGCCCGAGTGTTTGTGCAATTTCCCCCATTCCAGTAGAGTTTGTAGTCGCATCTCTAACCCAATTTGAGCCAAACCCCACATCCACACAGATTCTGTTTTGCGGCTCCATCGAAAAAACTAGCAAGATATGAGATAGGGTGTGATAATAAACGGGGGGAAAGATCCCGAGGGGGTGGAGAGGTAGCCTCCCAACGTTGAATAATTCTTTGAGTAACCAAAATACTAGAAACGACAGCATCTTCAAAAATCACCTTATTCCTGGACTTCTAGACATACCAGGTGAAAAAGAGTGGGATAGCCCCATGATACTGCCCCCACGACATCCACTAGAGTGTGCACTCCTCGACTTGTGAGAAAGACTTGCATGGAATCTTAAAAGCAAGAAAAATATTGTGCCAAATTTCCTTAGCCACATGCCACTGATAAAGAAAATGATTATTGCACTCTGACATCAGACAACAAAGCGGGCATCTCCCCAGACCAGAGTGACCACGCTTACATAAACTATCCCAGGTCATGTTCTTATTTTTCTAGACCAACCAGTAGAAAATAATGATTTTAAGTGGAACGTGGAGTTGCCATATCTTGTAAAACCAGCAATGTGTTTGTGGGGCATGGATAATAGGAAAAATATATCTGTAGGTGCCTACAATCTGTGTTAAGTTGTTTAGAAATGTACCTCCCCAAGTAAGGAAATCTCCCCTCGCGATCCGATGTAAACTCGTGCAACGCAGCTTGTACCTGAAGTCTTCCCATTCAATTGCAATCTCACCCTGTAGTCCCAAGTCCTCAGCCTCCATCCAAATCGGGGAATCATCACGCCAAGTTTTGATAGCCTACATTAAAAGGAATATGTCGCGGGAGTGAAGTCGATATATAAGATATCTGCTAAAAATATATGCCCATCCACACCCTGGATGACATCAGCTCTAATATAGATTTTGTGACCTCCACCAAAAGACCAAAAAAGTCTTTTGAGAAAGTATATCTAGATATGTTTGAAGTTGTGCCAAATATATGATCCCTAAGAATTTCCAAGTGAGCCTAGTCTAACCCAAACCTCAATAGGTTTACCCTTCAAATACTTGCATTCTATAATGTCCTTCTAGATCCCTTGTTTGTAGAGGCCGCAACAGAGTGATTTCATAAGTAATGCCCGCCCAAATATGTTCATATCCAGCAAACCCAATCCCCCTAATTCCTTTGGTGCAATTATGATCTCCCAACAATATAGGTGGTATTTCATTTGGTTCTCCTTGCTAGGCCATATAAAGTGGGAAATAACAACTCGTATAGTTTTTTCATTGATGATATACTTGTTTTTCAGCATGTTACATCTCCCACAGTGGATTCTTCTCCACGATATTTTTGACCAATTTGGAAATGCATCTCATATAATGATGGTGAATGGAAGGAAATCACAAATCCTATATTCCCCGAGTGATATGGCACATATTATACAAGTTAGTGAAACCTTCAATTTCCACTTTAGTCCTTTGGTGGATGGGTTCACATATATGGGCTTTCATCTCAAGTCGAATAATTACAAATCTGAGGATTGGCTTTGGCTGATCGACAAATATCGTCGCAATATTAATGTATGGACTCTTCATTGGCTTAATATGGGTGGCCGCTATATATTAACATGGGCGATGTTACAGCAATTAGTTGTATATTGGGCCCATCTCTTCAAAATTATATATATAGATAACTAATTAATTTTTATTTGTTTTCGTTTTGATATATAATTTTAAAATATAAAGCTCTTGATTTATGCATTTAAAGATTATCTTAATTTTCATGATGTTAAGCTCTCAAATTTTAGGCATTTTTTTACATTTTATTTTTAAAGTTATATTTTTTTTTTACATACAAAATATAAAATTAACTAGAAAAATTTTACAATTATAAAATACAAATTGTTCTCTTTGCAATTATAAAATCTTGTTTAATAAAATCTTGTTTTATATATATATATATATATATATATATATATATATATATATATATATCATAAACCACTTTTAAGTAAATGGATTTTCATAATCCTATAAAACTTTCATATAAATAAAAATATGAAAATTATAGGTTAAAGACTCTTATATGATTTCTTAAGTAGCTTCTTACATTATATTAAAATTATAAATTTTATCTAACTTAAAATTAACTTAATAATTACTTATACAAGCATCTCCAAAACAAAAAAACCAAATATCTTACATAAAAATTGCTAAAAAAAAATTATTATAAATAATTTCAGATAATTTTAAAAAATCTTCCACCTCCATAAATGCAAATTATTTGAAAATATTAATTACTAATCATATACAAACATAAAAACTTAATTACCAATCAAATACAAACATAAATTTATACCTATTTCATAAACTATAATAATATTTTTTTCTATATTTGAAACCTTAATTATTAAGCATATACAAACATAACAACTTAATTACCAATCAAATACAAATATAAATGTATACCTATTTCATAAACTATAATAATATTTTATTCTATATTTTGAAAAGCTTAATTACTCATTATATGCGAACATAATAATTTAATTACCAATCAAATACAAACATAAATATATACATTTCAAAAACTATAATAATATTTTATTCTATATTTTAAAAATCTTAATTACTAATTATATACAAACATAACAACTTAATTGTCAATCAAATACAAACATAAAGTTTAACCTATTTCATAAACTAGGATAATATTTTAACTTTTTCATGTTAAATTGTTTTAGATCTTTAACCTAAATCCAATGAACAATTTTTTTCCAGAAAGAAAAAATTACTGGTTTATATATTGTACCAGTTCAATTTGTCAAATATATCCAGATAAGAACATTGTTCATAATCATTACAGTCATCCAAAAGCATAAAAAAGAGTCATTTTACATCATATATATTCCATCAGCGAGCAAAAAGTGAATATAGAGTATCAGATAAACTAGTTCTCCCATATATCGCCCTTCCTATCTATTGTTATCCATAGTCAAACAATCCCCCACAGGCCAAAATTTAATAGCTAAAAACATAGGAAACTAGTAAATAGAAAACATATTTACATAGTATATATCCTTTGGTCATCCCAGTCCAAAAAATAAAATAAGTTAAACGCATTGCCATTAGTGGATATGAACCATGCCCTGAGCCATCATGATGCCCTCATCATATAGCTGATAGTATATAATTCCAAATTCTTTCTAAAGACCCTGATCAATGTGGTTAAATGTATCCCGTAACTTCGTGTCCTGTTGAGCCAGTGTGTCAGCTGAGGTTGAGTCAATGTGCAGATCTCCCTCATATAATTGATGATGACCTATGAATCCCCAAATACCGAAAGCCTGCCAATACAAAGTTTCCTCGCAAACCATACCAGACCCCATAGCGCCAGTATCTCGGCCTGGTTGTTTGTGCCCCACCCTCCATTCCAAAATATTTTATAGTGGCAACTAGTTTCAATTTTATTCCAAGCCCCACAACCACATTGTGAGTGTTGTGTTACACCATCAAAATCCCTACAGGGAAGGTCATCAAGTGTGGTCGCAACCGGATGGACATATCACACGTGGACGGAATAGAGATACAGCTATCCTTCCAGGTAGTGTATATGTTATATGCAGCCATATCAATATGTATGGGTCTCTTCTGAAAAATCCATTGATTATGTGTCTTCCAAATGTACCATTGAAAATATAATGGGACCGAGCCCATTTGTGACCCTAGATCCAGCCATTGTCCCGCACAGTCTAGTGTGTCAGCGAACAGTCTATATGGGACCTTCAGACGTGCAGAGATATCTTCCCATACCTTAATAGAAACACAACATGAGTAAAATAAATGAATATTGTACATCACCTCCCTAACACAGAGGGTGCACCGACGAGGTCCATTAAAACCCCGCTTGCATAAATTGGCCCAAGTAAGATTCTTGTTGCGCCAAATAAGCCAGTAGAAAAGGATAATATTCATCGAGATGTTATATTGCCATATCTTCTTGAACCAGCTATGTGGTAATAAACCTTGTGTGAGTGTGTTAAAAAAATCATATGTTTCATGTGTCACCACACAATCATGAGTAATGGTACCCCCCCAAGTCAGATGGTCTCCAATATCAAAGCGTTGAAGACATGTACCACACAATTCTACAATATATTTGTTCCATTCACAGGTCTATGCACCAGATAATCCCAACTCCAAGTGCCATTTCCAGATAGGCGTAGATCCCTCCCAATGGTTAATAACTTGCTAAAATAGAAATACCCCCGGGCCTGTAACCTCCCTATCAAATCCTGAATCAATGGACAAATCCCCTCAGCCCCCCACAGATTTTCAATGCAAATGAAGATTCGGTCACCACCCCGAAGAACCCAACATAATCGTAGCCGAAATAGTGGCCATACCTCCATAAAAGTTTTCCAGATACGAGAACTAGTTCCACTCCCCAAAGCATTTTCTCTGTACCACAACTCCACATCCCTAACTTTCAAATATTTCTGAACATTAATCTCCTTCCAACATCCCTCAACATAAAGACCTCTCCATAAGGATTTCAATAAAATTGCTTTCCCAAATAAACAAATATCAAGTAAACCCCATCCTCCATGTTCCTTTGAGACAACAATACAATCACATCGTGTCAGGTGGTACTTTTCTTGTGTCTCCTTATCACCCCAGATGAACCTGGTCATAATGGTATGGATCTGTCTAATGATAGTTGTCGAGATGGTATACAAATGTACCCAGTAAACTGCTAAGTTTTTTAAAACATATTATGCGAGTATATATTGCCCCCATAAAGATATGCATCTGAGAGTCTATTTCTCAAGCTTCCTGTGATACTTATCAAGTAGCCAATACCAATCAGCCACAACTTATGAACATGGTTTTAGGTGGAAACCGAGATATGTAAATCCCTCAATGAGATCTCCATGTCCAAACTAATATGTATCATATACCAGTCGAACAGTATCTAGGTCCCCCACCACATTTAATATCATGGATTTATCCCCGTTAGAAACCATCCCAGTGGCCCTCCCAAAATGCTCCAAGATATTATGCATTACCTACCACTGTGAAAGTATCAATGCCCCAAAAATTAAGATATCATCCACAAAAAAATTATGAGACCATGCGGTTGTGTGTGACCTAAACACCCTTAAACAGATCCATTCTGATGGCCTCGTGAATATTTAGACTGAGATAGTCCATAACTAAGATAAAAAGTAGAGGTAATAATGCACAACCCTGTCGAAGCCCACAACTCGCCAAGAAGAACCTGGAAGGCTTCCCATTGATGAGGATGGAAAAATGTGCATTTGTAACGCACCCCATGATCCATTCAATGGAAGCAATATTCAGTCCAATTTTCAAAATTACCATCCGCAAGAAGGCCCAATAAACACATTCATAATCCTTTCGTAGATCTATTTTCATAACCAAAGCTTCAAGCTTCTTTGAAAGAATGGTATGAATGGTCTCATGTGTAGTGGAAACAGCGTCATGGATTAACCGGTTGTGCAGGAAACCGAATTTTTCCCGACTGATATGTCTAGAAAATACCCATTTAATTCAATCTACAATTGTCTTATAAATGATTTTATATGTGATGTTACATAAGGAAATGGGTTGGAAATCCTAAAAAGAAAGACAATGAGCCTTCTTCAGGATCAGGTGAATAAACGTTGAATTTATCGCACCATGTACAAGTCCCTCCTGTTGTGCCTCCCCTACCATGTCCACTAAATCATGTAGCATATACTCAGTGAAATGTGTAAATAGCTCCACAGTCCACTCGTCCGGACCCAGACTTTTATCTCAGGAAAATGAGCGTCAGACCCTTTTTATCTCCTCCTAAGTGATCCTACTGCACATCAATATGTTGGCATACCCATCGAACATCCATGGATATTCTGTCGTACCCCAAATCTGATCTACACATAATTACCCTGTCTATGGCCAAATAAATCCTCAAATTACCCGGTCGCTTCATCTTGGATGTCAGTCGTAGTCACAAAACTCCTGTCCAAATCGTCATGGATCTCCAAAATGGCGTTGACTTTCCTCCGCATGTTTGGGAAATTATGAAAATACTTGGTATTCTTGTCCCCATCCAAAATTCAAGTGGCACGACTCTTTAGTCGCCAATAATTCTCATGTATCAGTAATATATGCCTCTTCCTATCTTCTAGAGCCTTCACCCTAGCCCATCGATCATCAGATATATGTCCAGAATCCAACTACCCAAATATGGATGAAGTTTCAACAATGATTCCATTGAGTTCAGCCACCAGTAAACATTTTTTTTTCCTCTTCCACACCCACACCTGGGTCTAAAGAAATTTCAATTTATCTACCATGTAAGACATAGGAGAGGAACTAGGTGTCCAACATTGTGTAACCCAGAAGTCTAAAACTAGTTTAACAAACTCCACATATTCTAGCTAGGTGTGATTGAACTTAAACTAAAACCCATATATAGGCACCTCAATTTTCCATTCGAGGATGATCGGTCTGTGATATGATATTAACAAATCCCCCACCCGATACTTGACTGACCTCATAATTTCTAGAAACCCATCCTGAACCATAAACCAATCCAGTCTCATTGTGATGTAATCCACTCCCTTCTTGCCATTATACCAAGTGGGACAACAAAGTCGAGTTTTAATATCTTTAGATGGTGAACAGAGAAAATGTCAGATATGAAATCTTCCAACGGGTCATGTCTACAGTACATACCCCAAGCTTCCTCATGGGAGAGTACAATTAAAATCACCGACAACAACCAACATGCCCACCTTGAGAATATCAGATACCATCACCCTTTGCCAAAAATTCTTGTGATTACAATATGGAGCATACATGTTAATAACATGTATCTAGGACCTCTTTCCACAAATGTAGCCCAACTGAAAAATACCTACAAAGAACTTATACACCGAGAACTTAGCAGCATCTGAATCCCACATCACTACCATCCCATCGGATAAACCCACCGCATCAACAACAACCAGGTGCAATGTTGGGAACATAGTATGGAAATATGCGCAATTACGGTCAGCAGTAGACATCGTTTCCTACACTAATATCGTGGTTTTTCCATTCTCAAGCAAAAATGATCTAAGCGAAACAAATTTAGAATGGTTGCCCAACCCTCTTATATTCAAGGTGATACACTTCATCATTTAACAATACATCTAGGAGACAATGCTCTAAGTATCCAGTCATAGATAATAGAAATGGGGACATCACAGAAATTCCCGCACTCCAGGTCGGGAGCCACGCCAATATCCGAAACATCCACAATTTTTTTCTTGTGCTGAGGCCTCTTCCGGTGCATAGTGATGTTTGGGGCCGATGTAGGACTGACCTTTATCGGTGACGAGACTCTAGGATAATTCAAAACAGTAATACGTTGTAGGTCCAAATTAGGATTGGAGTCCAGGAAAGCCATATCACTATCAAAGGAATTATGGTGGGAAGATACCAAGATGGGAAGGTGCAGAGCAGATGCTGACAGTCTGGCATAAGGTGAAGATATAGGTGAAAAATTTTGGGAACCCACCACCCTCGGAGATGACGAGATAATAGGAGGGGCGCAAGGTTTCCCCACCAGGGTGGGTAAACCGGAGGTGGAAGTACTCCGGCGAAGTGGTGGCAAATCATCCATTCCCGGGATGAGTATAGGGATACGGTTCGGGGGAGACCCGAGACCAGAAATTACAGCATGCTTAATAATAAAATCATCAATTTAATGAAACTGAGGAGAGATAGCAGGGTTTTTAGACATACCTTTATTTGACGTAGTCCCACAATTCTGGGCATAATTCCTACATGTGTACCCCACAAGACGTCCAACATCAGTAGCCCTCTACTCCCACTGTGGTGTAAATATTTTGTGGCAGACCACCATCAAATGGCCTGTCACATGACATAGGTGACACCGAAATAGAATCTACCAATAATCCGAGCACTAATGCAGACACAAACCATCACATTCCAAATCAATGTATGGAGGAAGACCCCCCCGCAAAGGATAATTCAACAAGCATCCAATCCACCCTCTTATCTTGTATCCCCAAGCATCTCAAATCAATATATACAAAGCATCTGATGGTATTGGCAATGGAAACCAGAGCACGACGAGTCTAGAACTCGAGAGGTAACCGCGGGATTTTAACCCATATGAGATGGTTTTGTGGGGTGTTCTGCATCAGATTGAAGCCAACATACCATTGGTGCATATAGCACAAAAAAATTCGCCCATAGACCCAAGGCCTTCGCAATATAATTTCCAGATCTGTCTGTGAAATAAAGTGTATGATGAACCAACCATTAATCAATTTACAGACCTTAGGTGGGTAACCTAGTAATGGCGTCCACACCTCTGCAACCCAAGTCATCATGCCTCAACAATTTTTGTACGCAAAGTGCCACTTACCCACTAGGGAACGTTTCTGTAGACTAATAGCCCGATCTCAAAGAATATCATACCCAAATCTCAAGATCTTACCCTTCGTTGTAGGTCTGAAAGTGCTACATCGACTGCCCAATTGAAAAGGAGGTCGTGTGCGGCGGGCAGGATCAAGAGTATCATGGAGTGCATTCCCGTCAAGGTGTACAATGTGTCTTCCAGGTGTCCTGCCATGCCCCTCTTGTTTAAAATATTTAATGTGGACATTCGCGCCCCATCACAACCCCCTTCTGCCATTAGCGTGGAATTAATGAGTGCGTCGTGGTCTATTGTGTCGTCACCCAGAGAGGCTAGGTAAGCATCCATGCCCGCCATCAGGATGTCCTAGTACCACCCCATAAATAGCTAAATAAGTGTGAACCCCAACCACGTCAAATAGTAGGTGATCAATGTAAATAGGAATTAAACAAAGACAGTACCACCCACCTTCACACCATACATCCCTCGCTGAAACCACACAACTCCATAGGCAATCAGGGTCAGATCATCAAGTAGACATGTATGATAAGTTAGAAGCTTAATAAAGTCGAGGGAATGAATCCCCAAACCAGATAAATATAATATAACCCTCTGAAATCAAGGCATACATCCATAAAGGAAATATCAACGAGTATCAAAATAATGTGATCTTATATCCAAAAAAATTAACCACTAGTACCCTCCAGTTCCATATCCGAGATCAACCACCAAGGGGTCTCTAGGGAGGAGTGTGTGATCATGAAAAATTCAAAATTTAATCTGGTATCTACAAATGTATGTCCGCCCACAATTCTGATAGAAACATCAACGACCTCTGCATCAACATGCCACGCCATGATCATACCTCCAACAAGAGATTGAAACAAACATGAAACCCATCGATAATAGCTCCAGATGGTCGTGTCGATAAATCACCCCACTAGTCTCCAAATAAAACGCTTACCAAGACATTTAGTGTATATGGCACAGATCCATGAGAGAAAAACATTGTTAATATTTCATATAGTACTAATAATAATATCGCTGCAACTATTGACAGCAGCAGGAGCAAACAGAACCACACAAGTGCCACCACCTGTGGTAGAGTTGTATACTAACACTTTTACATAGCCTGGTAATATTAAGAGTAAGAATCCATCTTTCCCACAGACTATGATGTCCTAGAATGTCACCTTCTGCATTCACTCCATCCCTCCCAAATAATGGCAGTCGTTACAGTAAACAGATGGACAAATTCGTAATGAATAATGGAGAACCACTGGTCGAGAAGGTGCGCCAGGATAATATGAGACCTATTCCGCCCCGAACACCATTCCCTGTTCCTTTACCAGAAGGATTATTCATGGAAGCCTACAACAAATACTGTTGGTGGTATGCATTCATTGTGAGAAGGGTTTTCTGTGGGGAGGAGCCCTAATACAATTTGGTCCTTCCCACTGGTTGAGAAGGTGCACCCAGATAATATGAGACTTATTTCGCCTCAAACGTAGTTGCAGAAGGATTATTTGTAGAAGCCCACCATACTCATTACTATTGGTGGTGTGGATTCATAGCGAGAAGGGTTTTTTGTGGGGAGGAGCCCTAACACAAACTCTCAAGTCATATCAGTTGTCATCCTTCTGTCCTGCTCAAGACAAGACATGAGAGAAGTAATTTGGGTGTTGGTTGACCCGATTTGATTTGTAAAGGACGTTGACCCATTTCCTTTCCAAAATATTTTAGGTTGAACTATTACCAGAAGGATTATTCGTGGAATCCTATGACAAAGACTACTGGTGGTGTGGATTCATTATGAGAATGATTTTATGGGGGGAGAAGCCCTAACACAATTTGGTCATTGCCACTGGTCGATAAGGTGCACCCGAATAATATGAGACGTATTTCGCCTCAAACGCAGCTGCAAAAGTATTATTGGTAGAAGCCGACCATACTCATTACTATTGATGGTGTGGATTCATAATGAGAAGGTTTTTCTGTGGGGAGGAGCCCTAACACAAACTCTCAAGGCATATCGGTTGTCAAAGAATCATAACCTATAATTGTTCAACCTAAAATATTAAATCCAATGAACAATTAAACTAATTTGATGGTTGAATATAGCATTAACTTTTATATGATGTCCATGTTGTTTTTTTATTGAATATATTATTCTTATCTGCACTACTAATCTCATGTGAGAGCATATATTTGTATTTTTGATAGGGAAGAATGGAAATTTAGACTTTAAAATCTTATAAATTAATCTGAGAGGCCAAACATGTTTAAAATTAAAAGATAAGCATTTATTTAAATATTGGAATCTCGGTTACAAGAATCGAATGAAGAAACACTCTGAAAATGAACAAAAAGAATCACATTGAATTCAAAATTATCCAAACATATGTTTAGCACTCAAGATTTAAATTATAAAATCTTGCATCGTTCCACAGTATCACTAAACAAAAGCCTCTGCTTTTGCAGGCGAGACACATAATCCTTGAAGGAGAAAGAGTTATAGCGAGACCTTCATCAGAATTCAATACCTTGGGAAAATGATGCTCTATGTGGGAAGTGAAGTGCAAGTCTGGTCACTTATCATAGTCGGCCTCCCTACAGTACTCTCATACTCTCCATTTCTCCAAACCTGCAAGTATAATTAAACAATGTCAGTGGCTAATATATCACTCATTTTTCTAAACTTTGTTTTCAATTTCATAATATGGCATCCAAAACAATTAGTATTGAATTTTTTTCATGAACTACCTTCATTATGTCATCAAGGGTGACCAAGAGAGTAACAGCCTCTGGGGATACTCGAACCCAACTGCGATCCACGTACACCTCAAAGTTATCAGAGGCGTTTTAGTATTGTAAGGTTAGAATAAAAGGATATGAATGCTTCAGAAAGGTTGATTAGGGTTTTGCAAGCCATTTTTGATTTGATATACAAATCACAGATGCATTATTCACTACAATATCTTCCATGAAACTTGATCAGTCCCAGTCACCAAGCCCCTCTAGTAAATGATCTAGGATCTCGCCTGCAATTTTCTCTGTGGAACTTGAATAATCTCCCAATGCACAGTTGGATATTAGAATTCATATTACAATTAAGCATAAATTACCAACCCATAACCAGGCTAGTATGTCCAGATAGTCACCAAACTACTCTAGTGTTGCAAAGTGGTGATTGACAGTGGTAGCACATATAACTTGGTCTCCACATAAATGGTAGAGAAGTTGGGGCTACATACAATAGCTGATCCCACACCTTACAAGGTGTCTTGGCTGCAAAAATTCTATCAGATATTGGTGAATGAGCAGTGTAAAGTGGAGTTCCAGATTAGTAATTACAAGGATTAGGTATAACACTGCAAGGAAAAGACCCTCTAGCGGAGGTTATAAAGGAGGTTTTTAGTGTTATGAAATTAGCCAAAATTGTAAAAAAAACATTTGCTACAACGTCCGTTTATGGTTACGGAGGTTTTGGCGGAGCTTTTAACAGAAATTCAACACAACTAAAAAAACTGGGTGACCAGAGGTTATTACGGATGTTTTTTTCATCAGTGCGCTACTAAGGTTTCAACGCACCAGTGCGTGTCATCTAGACGGTGGCCCTGGGGCGGTCAAAGGTTCCTGCACCAGGCCGTCAAGGTATAAAACAGCACTGGGCGTAGTGTTGGTGATACAACGCATGGGGCCGTACCAATTGGTCTTGGGATTTGTGCGGTGCCCATAGGTCGTCTTAATGCACCAGTACATAGACTTATAGAAATGCACTGGTGTGTTGTATCAGACAAACACACCGATATTTATAATTCTTATTGGTATTTGTGCAGTGCCCATACGACGTACAAATTCACCGGTGCGTAGTCTCACATAAAAGCACCTGTGCACCGTATCGCACAAACGCACCGATATTTTTAATTGGTTTTGGTATTTGTGCGGTGCCCATAGGTCGTAGAAACGCACCGATGTGCTTCAGCATACAAAAGCACCGGTGTACAGTACCTGACATGCATCGGTGTTTATTTTGCATTTTTTAGAAACATCGACCTGTGACAATGAAATTATTGTGATTTTTCTAAATTCATTATTCATCAAAAGTCGACACATCTTATAACAATATTCATATTAATTAAATTTTTATTAATGCATTTGAATGTGATGTTTGGATTAATTTGTTATATCATATCATAATTATTGTGGTTTTTTTAAATTCATTATTCATCAAAAGTCGGCACATATATATCTTATAACAATATTCATATGAATTAAATTTTTATTAGTGCATTTGATAACGACAATGGAAAATGAAATAGAATAAATTAAAACATATTTTAATATATATATATATATGAATAAGACAGACTTTGTCATACAAACTGGGACAATTATTGGTATCCCTTTGTCTTTCAATCGAGACACTATGTCCATTACATTAAACAAAATGTCTGATTTCACAAACATATTTCAAAAAATACAACGCCTTGCTTTGATATCCAAACATAGTGATCATCATTCTTCGCTTGAACTGTTGTCAGTTCTAGAGCTACTTCCATGACTTGGGTTATTTTTAGGAATGTTTTATTCACAGTGTTGATTGTTTTCTTCTTCTTCACCTTCCATCTACAAACATAAAAATAAATTGAAATGAGTGTATATACATTGGTGAGAATAATGAAAATTGCAATATTAAATAATATACATCAATGTAAATCGAAAAGAAAAATGACGTACCATAGCAACAATTGACTCATAAACTACACACATTCTTTCAAAACCATGTACCATGCCATCTTTCAAAATTGCATCTGTTGGGGCAGTTCCATACTTTGTTTCCTGCAAGTTTTATACCCCATAACAAATCATATATTTAATATAAAAGGATTTTTTGTTCTATTAATTATAGACGGAGCTAAGTAAAACAAGATCAATAGATTCTTACAAATTCCACAATTAATTTATGATATGCCAACATATACTCACAACCCATATTTAACCCAATTTCAATCAATTCATCTTATGGTTCTTCTTTGTATGTTAGCACCTGTTTGAAGACATTCAATGATGATTTTTGTAAAACAACTTAAAAAATACAAAAATAAAATCTAGTTAAGTTGTTATAAGGAAGTAACAATTACTCACAAACTTAGATATCAACCATTTTCTTCCTTGTCATCCTGTTTTATGTGCTAAATGGGTTCCATTTTCTTTTCTTTTCTGCAATAAAATTCTTGAAAATTAATATTTAATGCTAAATTTTTTATTTATTGTACCTAATGATCGAAAAATTCAGTGATTACATATTACATTTGAAGCACGTTGTTGTTGAGATGGCTCCTCCTGCGATGCAATTTTGTCCATTTCTTTGACCATCTCCTTGTACACCTTTTTGGACATTCTTATTGGCATATTTCTGATATTGGATCATTCATCTTTTGAGATTTTCATAATCTTCCTGAAAATGTAACATGACAATAAAATATTTAATTTTTATATTGATATATGAAAAGTAAATATAACAAAAGTGATATTTATAAATAATTCTAGACAAACATTTAAAGGAATATTACTTTTTCATTCCTTCTTTTTTGTTGTTTATGTTTTTGCTATTAAAAGTCTAACATGTCTCATTGACCAATTCTCTGGAAACTCTTCTTGTAGTTTAGATAAAATTTGGTTCTTGGAATCATTGGATTGGTTTTTGTATTGTAAGTGGAAAGAACGTCTATACATTCGTTCCACTAGGTCCCTCAAAATTTTGTAAAAGTTTTTCCCCCTTTCATTAACCTCCAGCACCACTCCAGATAAGCTAAGGAGAAATTCATTTTCATTTGCATGTTCTATTTTGTTTCTTTTCTTAGAACAACATTCCTTTTCTGAGTTGTTAGTCCATGTAGAACATTAAACAGATGTGAATTAATAGACTGTTTGACACATGTTATCTAATAATTTTAAGTATATTATTAATAATAAGTAAAAAAATAAACTCATATTGAATCGATAGTATTTTTTTATTCATCTGATTCATCTTTTTGCTATTTTTCCATCAAGATTTTACGCTCTTCTGGTCCTAGATCAGAAATAATCTTATCGAGCTTCGTCATTTTGTGGCTCTGCATGATACACAGTAAACAATACATATTAGTTAAACCTACATATAGTTCAAAAAGTGATATTTTTTATAAAGAATTTACAAAGAACTTGCCTTTTTTTTATTTTCTTGATGTGTTATCAGTACTTTTGTTACTTGATATCTTGTCAGTGATTTCTTTATAAATCTGAAACTTGTACCATATCATTCATTAATATATTTATAAACAAATTGTCAACTTTTTAGGTAAAATATAAATCTCAAAAAACCGGTGCGCCTTTCATCATGTACGTACCGTCATCGGTGCATGGAGGTATTAAAAACGCACCGCAAAAACAATATAATAGACCGTCCGATGCGTGGGGGTATTATAAACGCACTGCACAAACAGTGTAATAGACCGTACGATGCTATCCTCATAACATGGAGCACCGGTGCCCTATTTTAGATATGGCGCACTGGTTTAAAAAAATTGTTTTCAAAATTTTTATTACACAGTACTTGCACGGTGCGCTGTATAATATAGCGCACCGATGCGCTAGGTTACGCAGGGTGCACCGATAATAATAATAATAATAATAATAATAAAATCCATTTTTTCTAAAAATTCACGCAAGGGCCGAATGGATTGGGATCCAACTATGAAAGTCGTCTCATGGGTTGGATGTCAATCTAAAATGAAAAGCCCTAATTCTAAAATCACAGAAACAGGGAGAAGAAAGAGCAAAAATAAATTTAAAAAAAAAAAGGGTTTAGGGTAAAAATGGATAAAACTACAAAAAAAGTAAAAAAAATAAGCAAATTTAATCACGAGATGGTTTGAAATTCTATGATACAGGGTTTGAATCACCAGAGGTTTGGTTTCTGATTGTCTGAATACTTCTGTTTGAACATATTTCACTGCTCCACAGTGTTCTCTTGCTCTCTTGCTCCAGGTATGTCTCCTGCAAATCTCTGGCTGAAAATTTTAGCAAAAATAGTGAAATAATGAAAAGTGTTTAGTATTTAAAGAATTATTTTATGAAATTAGATTTTCGAAAATATTTTTCTGCCCATTTTTCAATTTGCCATTTTTTTTTCACTTAAAGAAAATAGAGTTGTGCTTTTTTTATTTGTGTTTATTCGTCATTGGTGCGTCCCTTAATAGCACCGCACCAATGCGTCTTTTTGTAACACTGGCACCGGTGCACAGTAACTAAAATGCATCGATGCGGTTATATGTACAATATCACCGATTTGCGGTTAAGGCACCGAAATTACTTTTAGGTGTGTACACCAAAATTTAGTGAACTCCAACCATAGAAATTGAGAATTAGAATTTTGTTTATTCTTGAGAATTAGAATTAGAATTGGATAAATTCTTGATGGAAATAACTATTCTTCCAATGCATTTTATTTATTGCAGGAGGTCCCCACTGATTATGTGGAGAGAATGCAATGTGGGGTGTGTGAAGATGCAATACTGCAGGGCCCAAGTGGGCAATTGTGGCATGTGAACCTGTGCTATGCTAAGACGTGGGTAGTTTTCACAAATGGTTGGGAAAGTTTTGTTTCTGAGCAATTTATTGAAGTTAGAGATATTTTAGTTTTTAGATATGTTGGAAATGTATATTTTGCTATGAAAATATTTGGGTCATTTCTTTTCAAAACTACACCTCTTCTTCTTTCAGAAAAGAAACTTGAACCTTTCCATAACCTGCAATAAGAAAAGGTGCCCCATGATCTGCTTGCTAACCCATGATCTGCTTGCTCATTTGTAAGTTCCTCCTCCATCTTGGCATCCAATTTCCTCTTTTCTCCTTTGTGCTTTCTATCTTGACCTTAAAAAAATTTATACAATCTCTATTTTACGAGAAACTAACCTTGAATGTTCTGGGAGCAATGACAACGAGTCCTTCATTCTGCATTTGATAGCAGAAGAAGATCGATTTTCAACTAGACGATGGAGTAATTACATGTGGAGGCAATGGTTTCCCATAGAAAATGAGTATAGGGTTGAGTAGAGGAAAGATATTGCAAAATGGGCTATTACATTAGCTTTTCCAATGGGAAACTAATTTGCAAGTGGAAATATGGTAGCTTCAAGTATTTATGCTTTTCTTCCCACAGAAATAGTCATTGGGTTTCCATTCATAATACAAGCAGAATTTTTACTGGTTTCATCTACAGGACCACAGCTCAGACAAGTTAGAGATGCCATTCAGGTTCAATTGAAAGTCGAAGATGTGATTTTATGTGACGTCAGCTTTGCCGGTAAAAGTTTATGTAAGCCAACCAAAGCTCGGACAATACTCCCAGCTGCTTTTAAACGCATTCTGGAGAATCTTTCCCTTCATGGGACCTACCAGCTAATCAACAACGTCAATTGATCTTTCTCTACTGTCCTTAAGGGAATGAGAATCCTTCCCTTCACGATGCCTCTTGGCTTTATCAACTGCCTCAATTGATCTTTCTCTGCCATCAACTCTACTCTCCATTTCTCCATCATGGGACATCTTAACCCTATCGTTGGTCTCAACCGAATGCTCTTTGTTAGTCTCAACTTGTACTCCTTTTCTCCTTTCGTACTCTGTCGAGCTCTGTGCCGTCTGCATCCCTATACGCATCTTTGTTTGTCTTTCTGTTTGAATCACTCATTTCCTCTGCTATAAACTTCTCATCCGAAATTCGAACTCTCATCTTTTCAAACCCTCATCTCCTCAAAAAAATTCTTGCTCGCGATTTGAACCCTTCGCTGCTCCAATACTGCATTTTACAGAATAACCCTGTTCCAGTGCGCAGGGTTTTATAGGCTCACCGGTGCAGTTTCGTAAGATCGAGGTTTATGTTTTGGCACGGTGTTTTATGACGCACCGGTGCGGAATATTTGTGAAGCACCGGTGCGTCTTATAGTACTAAGACGCGTCAGTGCGTGTTATGATGATAAGCGCACCGGACTGTATAAAGTTCTTTCTTTTTGGTATGTAAGATCATAATAAAATAATGATAATTCTAAAGTACATGAATTTATTTGCATTGTTTTCTAAAATTTATTATGTTACAAAAATTCATATTATTCTAGATCTATTATTTTACAATTATTTACAAATTTAAATATTTTAATAAAATCATTTCACATTAATACAATTAAAATTTTACAAATATTTTACATACAATTACAATTTTATAATTTCACATACAATTACGATTAGAATTACAATTACAATTTTAATTTTACATACAATTACATTTACAATTAAAATTTTACAATTACAATCATTTCACAGTAATACAATTAAAATTTTACAAGAATTAGAATTAGAATTACATTTACAATTACAATTACAATTTTACAAATATTTTACATACAATTACAATAACAAATACAATTACAATTTTAGAATTTTACATACAATTAAAATTTTACAATTTGTCATATATACAATTACAATTACAATCATTTCACAATAAAATAAATATTACAATTACAAATATTTTACATATAATTACAGTTAAAATTACAATTACAAATACAAATACAATTTTAAATACAATTAAAATTTCAATTTCAATTACAATCACGACATAATATTTAATAAATATCATGGTCATTTAATATTAAATTAATTAATAAACATCACGATCATGATAACCATCGTACAAACATCATATTCGAGTAAAAAACACATTCAAAATTGCTAACATGATCATGATCATGATCATCTAAAAAAACACAATTAACATTATATATTAACAGCATCACAACACAAACATCAAATATACATCTCATGTCAAATAACTCATGCTATCACATACACATCTATCTGCAAGTTGCACATTAAATGAACATATCTAACATGACCTAACAATATGCACATCATGATGATCACCAACATGAACATAAAATACATGGACCATATATATATATATATATATATATATATATATATATATATATAATGTTAAACATATACAACTGTAAAATAAATGTCATGGATCAGCTAGTGGTAGTACAACATCAATAGCAGTACTAGTGGAATGTCTGCTCAATCAATGGTGCAGCCTCGACGGTCGATGGTCCAGCCTGCTCATGGTCATGAGTACTGATGGATGCTACAGGCTACTAACTAGACGTGGTCGATGGTCCAGCCTCATCTCCATGATGACTGCTGCTAGATGCTAGTGGAGGCTCATGCTCATCTGGTGCAGCGCAAGGTGAACGATCATGAGATGATGAGTCGCTACTCGCGGACTGTCCATCACGTGTTGCGGCTCGACCACGCCTATAATGTGCAACAGTCCTCCTCAGTCACGTAACAGCTGTTGTAGCTCCTATGACATGCCACATCAGGTTGTACATGTCACGCGGCATGCATATCCACATCTGTAATAACCTATCATCGGCCTGTATGTCTCTGTAATGAGCGGGCCTGATTCCCGCCTCAAAAATCAATGCACTGAGTTGGTCGCCCAACTCCATCCTGTATCTAGTATCAAGTCTTCCACACCTAGCAAAAGGAGGTACCGGCGCACCAGCAGGAGCATGTCTCTCTGCACCGGCCTCCTGATAATCCTCGGCATCTGGCATGCCCTGATCGTCATCAAGATGCACACTTAGATCATGTGGTGTTGCAGGCATCTCCTCACCATCAAAAGAGCCAATGTCTGCAAAATATATACAAGTACACAACAATAATTAGACAATTTCATTACACATTTTAATAAAAACAAGTTATAGAACATGTTAGAATAAATTTAAGTAAAACAATAATATTACCTCTATCATCTGGTGGCTCATCATCTGTGAAGAGGATGTTGGCACACCCTCACCAATCCAATCCAGCATAAGGAAAGGGGACCATAATGAAGGGATGTAGCTCTTCAACACTGGCTAGCAATTCTAGTGCATCATGTGATATCCTGGCTGGAAATATAGTCTCGCCCCTCTTGGACATCATCTTCCCCCACATGTGCATCTGTGCCTCCAAAATCGACCTATGAGGCTGCTGAAAAAATGTAGGCTTCATCTCTGGAAACCTCTCAAAAAATAAACAAAAAATCTCTGAAGCAAAAGGGAAGCTGACCCTCCCTTGTGCATGAGCACGACATCTATCTAAGGTTGTACAGAACTGTCGCAAAAGAATGGAAGACCACCTGACAAGTCGTGGCTCCTGTATTAAAGAATAAACATAATATAGAAGCGAGAAACTAATGCATTGCTCGTCACTCGTGTTGTGTGAAATGGTCGAAATGAGAAGTGAGAGGCATTGCACGTCCTCACTACCAAATGCACCAATATGTAACTGACCTCCACCGACCTGAAAATCTACGGGAGACAGTACTGATGCTCCAATGTATCTCTGAGAGTAAACTAACTTACTCCCTGCTACACAACCATCTGGAACCTCTGGGAACGAGGGAAAATCCACCCCTCTCCTCGATAACCCTGTAATGAAATATATATCCTCCTCAGTAGGTGTGTACCACTAGTTAGGACCAACCTAGAAAGCCTGTCGATGAGCATTCCACCTGTGGATAATATGTCTCAAAAACACACTATATGCCTTTAGGGAAGTAGCCTCCTCATAGAACTTGAGGAGGCCTACCTGCCTTAGGAGCCTCTAGGTATCTGCTATAATAGGGCGAGGGTACGCATCTCTCTCCTTCTCTCGTGCCTCCCACAGGCGAACCATGTCACACTGCTTCCCCTGTTGTTGTTGTCATTCCTCCTCTTCTCTTTGAATCATTGACATATTAAATAAATTTTTTTATTAAATGAGACATGTATTTAGGAATATACATATATAATTTTATTTGAAAAAAAAAAAAAACAAACCAACCGGTGCGCCACAAAAACAGTCATGCACCGGTTCCGGTGCCTTGTTTGTTTGTTGCGCACTAGGGGCGGTGCCCAAGATGATATTCAACGCACCATATGCAGTGCACCTGAAAAATTTTTAAAGCACCGTTGACTATGTATGGTGTCAGAAGAGCGGTGCACTGACTAAAATATATGCCCCGACGCATATAGTTGTGTCAGCGCACCGACTTCTTGACAAATTATGTAGTCAACGGTGCAGTCTTTTACCAGGCCACACCATTGACCCTGTCGGAATGCCGAATGCGGTGCGCTGGCAGATACCGGGGTGGATATTTCCGTCAACGCATTGCGTTGCTATTCCCATGGTCAACGATGCGACCGGCTAAATGACCACACCGCACTTTTTTTTTTTAATTTTAAAATAACGCGGTGCACCTTTTTGTACCACCCCGGACACCGTGCGTACTGTTATCACCAGTTGCGGTGTGGCCTGTAAATTTTACAAGCGGCGCCATTTACTAGTGCGAGCCGAACGGCTCGTGCGCAACACTCAACCAAAAAAAACAATTCTTTTAAATGGTTAATTTTAAGGTTATTTGAAATTCTAATCCGCTAAAAAGCTTAATTATGGAAAAATAAGAAAAATGCCTGTACATTTCGTCGTCGATGAGGCATAATGGCTGTAAAATTTGCCCACCGTTTTGAAAAATGCAAGCTGGAGATTGGTGGGCAATGCACAGCAGCGATGCGTGCAATGGGAGCACCGATGTCAGGGCGGCTCAAACAAGGATAAATTGCACAGGTGCTTGAGAGGTATGGAGCACTGAGAAAAGGGAAAAATGCAGTTTTTTTTTTCGTAATTTTTTATTTTTTTTTAACCCTGTTCCGATGCGCAGGGTTTTATAAGCGCACTGATGCTGTCTCTTACAAACGCACCAGTCAGTTTCTATTTTGGCGCAGTGTTTTATGATGCACCGATGCGGTTTCTTAACACCGCACTGGGCGATTTCTGTTTTGGTGCGATGTTTATTGATGCACCAACGCAGAAGAGTTGTGAAGCACCAGTGCTCTACAGTAATAGGACGCACCGGGTGGGTGTCCACGAAGCGCACGGTGTCCAATGTGCCAATGTTTTGTGCACACTGGTGCTTTCTCTTGTAGAGCGCACCAATGATTGAGAGCTCTGGAGCACTGAGAAAAGTGAAAAATGTGGTTTTTTGGCCGTAATTTTTTTTTTAACCCTGTTCCGGTGCACGAGGTTTATAGGCTCACCCGTGTTGTTTCTTACGAACGCATCGGTCGGTTTCTGTTTTGGCGCGGTGTTTTATGATGCATCGGCGTGGAAGAGTTGTGAAGCACTGGTGCTCTACAGTAATACAACGCAATGGGCGAGTGTGTACGAAGCACATAATGTCCAGTGTGCCAATGTTTTGTGTGCACCGGTGTTTTCTCTTGTAGAGCGCACCAGTGATTGAGAGCTCTGGAGCATTGAGAAAAGTGAAAAATGCGGTTTTTTGGCCGTAATTTTTTTTTTATTTAACCATGTTCCAGTGCGCGTGGTTTATAGGGGCACTGGTGCTGTTTCTTACAAATGCACCGGTCGGTTTCTGTTTTGGCGCAGTGTTTTATGATGCACCGGTGTGGTTTCTTAATACCGCACCAAGCGGTTTCTGTTTTGGCGCCATGTTTTATGATACACCGGCATGGAAGAGTTGTGAAGCACCGATGCTTTACAGTAATATCATGCACCGGGCAGGGGTGTACAAAGCGCACAGTGTCCGATGTGCCAATTTTTGTGTGCCTTGGTGCTTTCTCTTGTAGAGAGCACCGGTGCGATTTTGGATGATAAGCGCATCGAGCGGAAAACATCCGCAAAACCCTCCGCCCGCCAACCTCCTCTAGTAACCTCTGCTAGAAACAGATGTATGGAGTATTTTTATAAGGGGTTCCTCAAAAACATCCGCTAAAGGGTCTTTTCCTTGTAGTGTAATGTGATATAATGTAAATGGATGTGTGTCATGTGTTGTTGGGAATACCATGGCAGTATGACAAGAAAGCCATTCATGATGGTCAGCAGAACACCTACACTCTTGAGAAAAATGGCCCAAAACATCTGCTAGTAACTTTGGAGGATAAGGAATTGAAAGAGGAAACAGGTCTGCGTGCGATACTTATGGAGGAAAAGGCACTATTGCAAGAGCTCGAAAAGGAAGAATAAATTCATTTTTATTTGATTGGTAAGCCTAAGGTAATTCTTACCAACACAAGTTTAAATGATTTCCCTAAAGAAGTAAAGGTTATGTTGGATGAGTTTGCAGATATAATTTTTGATGAGTTTCCAAATAACTTGCCTCCTTTTTTAAGCATTAGTCATCATATATATCTAATTTTGGGGGCAAGTCTTCCAAATAAAACAACATACCGCATGACTCCACAAAAAAATGAAGAGATAAAGAAACATGTGTAGGAGTTGTTGGACAAAGGATTAATAAAGGAGAGCTTAAGTCCATGTGTTGTTCCCATCGTGCTCATCCCAAAGAAAGATGGTGGATAGAGAATGTGTATTGATTCAAGGGCCATCAATATAATTACAATCAAGTATAGATTTTCATTTCCCCACATTGAAGATATAACTGATTGTTTGAGTGATGCCAAGTATTTTTCTAAAATTGATCTCAAAAGTGGCCATCACTATATTAGAATGAGAGAGGGGGGTGAATGGAAAAATTTTTATTGTTTATCTGGATGGCATTTTAGTGTATAGCCAAACAAAAGAAAAGCATCTCAAGAATCCCACATTAGTTTTGAGCACCCTACAACAAGAGAAGTTGTTGATAAATTTAAAGAAATGTAGCTTTGTGAAGAATGAGTTGGTATACTTGGGATTTGTGATTTCAAAAGAATGATTGAAAATGGATCCAGATAAAGTAAAGGAAAGCATTAACTGGCCTATTCCAAGGAATGTGTTTGAGGTAAGAAGTTTTCACAGTCTTGCAAGTTTCTAATGAAATTTTATAAATAATTTCAGTGGTTTGTGTGCACCCATTGTTGACACAATCAAGGAGAATAAGCCGCCATTTAAATGCACTGTAACAGCTAATATAAAATTTAAAATACTAAAGAAAGTGATAAGTAAACATCTTGTATTAGCCTTGCTAGATTTTAACAAATGTTTTCAAGTTGAGACAAATGCAAGTGGATCCACTATTGGAGTTTTCCTAAGTCAAAAAGGGAGGGAAATTGAATATTTCATGAAAATTTAAATGAAGCAAGGCAAAAGTATTCCTCTTATGATAAAGAGTTATATGTTATAGTTCAAGATTTAAAAAAATCGAGGCATTATCTTATGCCTAAAGAGTTTGTTCTTTATACTGATAACCATGCTCTACATTTCTCTACAGTTTATCAACAAACAGGCCAAATTGAATCAAAGGCATGCTAAATGGGTGGATTTCTTGCAAAATTTCACATTTTTTATCAAGGATACAAGTGGTAAATCAAATAATATTTTTTATGGATTAAGTAGAATAAATTTGATTTTGCGTGAGTTTCAAATCAGCACTTTAGGATTTGATGAAATAAAAGATATGTATAAGGAAGATGTTGATTTTAAATATGCACATTTTTCTTGTAAAAATCAAATTAGTGGTGCTAGAACTCCATGGTTGAGCTTTATGTTGCAGGAAGGATTGTTATTTAAAGATAGAAGATTGTGCATACCTAAATGTTCTATGAGATAAAATTTTATCTGGGAAAAACATAGCGGAGGATTATCAGGACATTTTGGGTAAGATAAAACTTTTTCTCAATTGAATGATTTTTATTTTTGGCCAAGTATGCAAGCTGATGTGAAAAGCTTTGTTTCAAAATGTAGAAATTTCTAGCATGTGAAGGGAAGAAGACAAAATACAGGTTTACATCAATGATTATTGATTCCTACTAAGCCATGGGATTCAGTGAGCATGGAATTTATGTTGGGATTGCCAAGGACTCAAAGAGGTAATGACACTATCTATGTTGTGGTTGGTAGTTTCTCTAAAATGGCACATTTTATACTAGCTTGTAGCAAAACTAGTGATGCCACCAATGTTGCCAATTTGTTCTTCAAAGAGGTGGTAAGGTTGCATGGATTTCCTAGAGGCATTGTATTTGATAGAGACACGAGGTTTTTCGGTCATTTTTGGAGAACATTATGGAAGAAGTTGGGAACTAACCTTAATTTCAGCTCATCCTATCAGCCACAAACTGATAGGAAAATAGAAGTTGTGAATAGGATCTTGGGGAACATCCTAAGAAGCTTGGTAAGTGAAAATCCCAAACAATGGGATCAGGTTCTTGGTCAGGTTAAATTTTCATACAATGATACACCCAACATAAGTACGAGTCCCTTCCATATCTTGTATGAAATGCATCCAATGGGAGTATATGAATTGAGGAATTTGGGAAAAAAATATATTAAAGTGCAAAAGGTGAATAATTTGCAGTGAGCATGCAATAATTGCAAGAAATAGTTAAGCAATAACTACACGAAAGTAACAACAAATACAAACAAACGGTTGATTCAAAGAGAAGGCAGCAGAACTTTGAGATTGATGATTTACTGATGGTACATTTGAGGAAAGAAATATTTCCTAAAGGAACTAACAACAAGCTAAAACTCAAGAAGATCATACCTTGTAAAATTTTAGAGAAATTTTCCTCAAATGCTTATGAACTGGAGCTTCCAAGCAATGTTGGTATTTCCCTAATTTTTAATGTTTCTTATTTGTATTCCTTTCGGGGAACACGAAAAGTTTCAAATGATGAGTCTTCCAGTGAAGTAGATTAGATTTTTGAATGGGAACAACAACTGCCTAAAGCAACTCCAAAGGAAATTGAAGGATTATTAGATCGAAAAGTGGTGAAAAAAACTAGAGGAAACGAGTATTTTCAATATTTGGTGAAGCAGAGAAATCAATCATAAGCATTGCACAAATGTTCAAGGGATTGTTGACAATTTCTTTCCCCAGGAGTCTGATGCAAGAGCATCTTACTCTTGAAATTGGAAAAAAACAAATGAAATGTGGAAGGAATTAGATTCATTTATTTTATTAGTAAATTAGTTTTGTTTTAGTTTAAATATAAGAAAATTTGGATAGGAATGATGTTAGAAAAAATAAGAAATCTTGTCCGCTTTAGTCAATATAGATGGAATTAGATTTTTTATTAAGTTTAGAAAATAGACTATATTTGTAAGAGGAAAAATCTAAAGGAAGCTAAGACTTTGGAGAAAAATAGGGAGTTTGGATTCTTTTTTGGAAAATTCCAACTCATCCAAATTTTAGTAATTTTAGTAATGAAAAAATAAGAAATAGATATATGATTATCTATGAATGTATTTAGTCAATTTTTACAATCCATAAAAAATAAAAATATATGTTAGAAATTTGTTGGAGGTTTTGTGAATTGAGAATGATATTTAAAAGTGAGAATGATTTAATGTTGTTTTCACACTCCGACCATTACTCTTGTTGCACGTGAGGCAGGATCTAGCATCAATTTTGGTATCAGAGAGTAATATATATATATATCCAATGACATTTCTTGCTTGATGTGGAAGACGAGGTCAAAGGGGAAGACTAGCAACTAATGCTGGAGATAGGGAGGACATTAGACGTGTCCAAGAAAGGCTATAAGCCTTGGAAATGAGTAGTCAACAGATCCAGAGACTAGAGACATCAGTGAATCTGAGGAAGAGTCTCCAGCAGAAGATGAAGAACATGTCAGAGAGCCTGCAGAAATTAAATTGATGAGGTCAATGATTGGAGCTATTTCAGGGCCTAAAACAGAGATACCTACTTACAGTGGTAGCTTGGAACCGAAATAATTAATAGATTGGATCAATGTTTTAGATAAGCATTTTTAGTACAAGGTAGCTGAAGACAAATAGGTGAAGTTCGATGTTACTAGATTGAAAGGACACACAACTCTTTGGTGGGATGGAGTTCAAGAAGAAAGGAGAAGAAAGAACAAATCCATGATCAAAAGCTGGAGTAGAATGGTGGCAAAGCTGAAAGGTAAATTTTTTCCCAAATATTACCAGTTGTCTTTATTCAGGAAAATGCAAAATTTGAAACAAACATCATTGATCTTTAAAGAGTATACTGAAGAATTTTACAAGGTGAATATTAGAGAAAGATACATCGAAGAAACACTTGAGAAGGTTTCCAGATATATCAATGGGATGTGGTTTGAGATTCAAGATGAGTTTAGCCTATTTTCACCCAAAACTATGGAAGATTCTTACCAATTCGCCTTGAAAGCAGAGGAAAAATTCGCTAGAAAATAAATCCAAAGGAAGAGAGGGAGGACTCTTATAAGGGGAAGAGTACAAACCAACTACCGAGAGAAAACTCAATCTCCAAAGGAAGGCAAAGGTAGTTCAAGCAGTCAACCATCAAGAGGAGGTGAATCAGGAGGAAGAAGGTATTTTTCAAGAGGACATGGTCGAGGTAGTGGCAACCAAGTTCAATGTTACAAATGTGGGAAATTGGGACATATGTCGTGGGATTGTCCATAAAATAATCCTACAAGCCAAAGAGGAGAAAATATAGCAGAAACACAAGAAGAAAATGTAGTTGCAGTTATCCATGAAGAAACACCAGAGGTAGGAGAATCATTATTGATGAAGAGACTCTTGATTAATCCTGAAAAACAAAAAAAAGTTAAGGAACCAACACAAAGAAAAATCGTATTTAGAACCACATGCAAATCAAGAGGTAAGTGTTGCAAAGTGGTGATTGACAATGGTAACACAGATAACTTGGTCTCCACATAAATCGTAGATAAGTTGGGGTTGCAGAGAATAGCACATCCCACACCTTACAAGGTATCTTGGTTGCAAAAATGCCATCAGAAATTGGTGAATGAGCAATGTAAAGTGGAGTTCTAGATTGGTAATTACAAGGATGAGGTATTATGTGGTATAATGCCAATGGGCAGTATGATGGGAAATCCATTCATGATGGTCGGCAGAACACCTACACTCTTGAGAAAAATGGCCAAAAACATCTACTAGTACCTTTCGAGGATAAGGATCCAAAGGAGGAAGAAGATCCTAGTGTGCTACTTATGGATGAGAAGGAACTACTGCAACAGCTCAAAAATGAAGAAGAAATTCATTTTGCTTTGACTGGTAACTCAAGGTAATTCTTACCAGCACAAGTTTAAATGATTTGCCTAAAGAAATCAAGGTTATGTTGGATGATTTTGCACATATAATTGCTGATGAGTTTCCAAATAAGTTGCCTCCTTTTCGAAGCATTAGTCACCATATAGATCTATTTCTTAGGGCCATTCTTTCGAATCAAGCAGCATACCACATGACTCCACAAGAGAATGAAGAGATAAAGAAACATGTGTAGCAGTTGTTGCACAAAGTATTAATAAAGGAGAGCTTAAGTCCATGTGTTGTTCCCACCGTGATTGACCAAAATAAAGATGGTGGATGGAGAATGTGTATTGATTCAAGAGTCATCAATAAAATTACTATCTTGTATAGATTTCTATTTCCCCGCATTGAAGATCTAATTGATTGTTTGAGTGGTGTTAATTATTTTTCTAAAATTGATCTCAAGAGTGGCATTTACCGGATTAGAATGAGAGAGGGGGGTGAATGGAAAATAGCATTCAAAACAAACAATGGGTTGTATGAGTGGTTGGTAATTCTTTTTGGCCTTACCAATGCACCTAGCATGTTTATGAGATTAATGAATGAAGTCTTGAAAGAATTTATAGTTGAATTTGTTATTGTTTATCTAGATCACATTTTAGTGTATATCCAAACAAAATAAGAGCATCTCAAGCATCTCAAATTAGTGTTGAGCACCTTGAAACAAGAGCAGTTGTTGATAAATTTAAAGAAATGTGGTTTCATGAAGAATGAGTTGGTATACTTGGGATTCGTGATTTCGGAAGAAGGATTGAAGATGGATCCAGATAAAGTAAAAGAAAATGGAAAAAAACAAATGAAATGTGGAAGGAATTAGATTCCTTTATTTTATTAGTAAATGATGTTAGAAAAAATAAAAAAATCTTATCCGCTTTTGTGGATATAGATGGAAGTAGTTTTTTATTAAGTTTAGAAAATAGACTAGATTTGTAGGAGGAAAAATCTGAAAGAAGCTAAGACTTTTTGGAGAAAAAAAGGGAACTTGGATTCTTCATTTGGAAAATTCCAACTAGAAGAAATAGTAATAATAGAAGAAATAGATATATGATTATCTATTTGCAATTCAGAAAAAATAAAAATATATGTTAGAAATTTGTTGGAAGTTTTATGAATTGAAAATGTAATTTGAACATGAGAATGATTTGATGTTGCTTGTAGGCTCCAACCCGTTAATCTTGTTGTAGATTAAAGAAGATTTTATTTTGTTTTACATTTATTGCTTGACTAAATCTTAATCTCTCTATATATATATTTGTGATGATAATATGCACCTTAAGCTTTACAAACTATCGATACATATTTTATATTTAAACTCAGTTTGCAGGCTAATATGTACCTTAAGCTTTACAACTTGCAGATACATATTAATGTCAGGTTTAGATTAATCTGTGTCAATGGCTATATTCAAATATGAACTTCCATATACATATTAATCTTAGCTTTATATTAATCTGTGCTAATGTCTTTCGAAACCGTTCACTTCTTACTTTCATCTACTTTTGTTTTCCATTGTTGATTCGAGCAAAACAGTTGTTAAGAAGGATTGGTGGTTTGAGCAACAACCGTCAGCCCAGCATCGAAACAAGTGTGAGGCCATTGCAAGCTTGAACATGTTTCCTCCCTGCCACCCTCCACGCTTGAGGTTAAACGCTACTGCCTGCAATACTCAAACAATGTCTTCACAATATTCAATGCGACGTCAACGTCACGGTGGAGGCAGAAGAGGTGGTTGGTTTTTTCATTCATTGCAGCAGGATGCTTGACCTATTCTTGTATGTGACAAGCTGTTCAGATTCTTGGCAGCGCTGCGGGAGGAAGAACAGGAAAAGGTGGTGGTGGGGTGGCTTCGGGTAAATGAAGGGGTTGAAGGTGAGTTGAGCGGTGATGTTGAAGGGCGTGTGCAAACTTGGGTTCTTAAAGTTCATTGCACCAAGGGATGCAAGAAAGTTCTCTGGAAAATCGATGGTAAGAAGCATCACAATCTGGCATGTTTTCATATAGTTAGTTTTGTTTTTGTTGGAAGTGTAGGTCATGTGTTTGAAGTTGGTTATATATATTCAACAACCATATGGTTTGTTCCTACAGGTATGCACACTGTCACTTTTGATTCCACAGAGAAGAAGGTGATTGTTTAGGGATTTGTGACTTCTGTTGATGTGTTGTTGAAGAAGCTGATGGAATCAGGAAAGCATGCGGATTTGTGGTTGGTGGCTCAGAACAAATAGTGGAAGGAGGCCAAGACTTAGAAGCAACAAATAGAGCATAAACTATGAAACGATGGTGGTGCTACCATGAATGTTGAGACTCCAAATCAACAGAAAGAGAAGAAATCGCATAGACAAGAAGGTATTTCATACATTGCCATAGTAATCATACTTTTTTCTATAATGGCCCTCTTACTGAACACCGTGTTGTGGCCTTGTGTAGTGATGGCATTATCACTTCTTTAGATTGAAAATAAAAATAGCTTTAAAGCAACACAGTCTTAAAAACCAAAAATCTCATAAAGTACCCAAATGAAATCAATAAAAATGTGATTACTACAAAAGCACAATTATGTACCAGAATTTTAAGAAATGGAGAAATTTAATTAAAACATTTACATCGTCATCTTTATGGCATGTGCTCCAAAAATAATCTTCATCTATTGAATAATTCTTGCTTCCCTGGCAAACTGTGGCCAGTCACCACCCATATCACCATCTCCAAAAGCTTTGATTGTACCATAACCTCTAGAATGTAATGGTGGTAAATAGTCAACCCACTCTATATTTTCCTTGGTGGCACGATCCACTGTTAAACAGAGAATTAAAAAATTCTAATATGATTGTTACTGAAAGAATTTCAATTGACAAAATATGGCAAAAGCCTGAATTCAGAAAATAATAAAAAAATTTAATTAAATGGTGGAACACAAAGGATGTTTCAGGACCAAAATGGTATCAAGTTCAAATATTTTAAATAGAGTAATCGGAAGACAGTTTACATTCCAAACTGGCATCTCATTCATATATTTTATCCTCTAAATGCTTATAAATTGAGAACCTAACGTCCATTCACTCACCCATATGTGTATTTTCCATTTTCCGGTTGTAGAATTACATTTAGCAATGGCTGTTGATATCTCCTTTGCCCATGTTGTTGTAGAATCCATAGAAACATAGTCTAAAGAGTCATGTTTTAGTTTATTGGATGGGAAGTTATGTTTGGAGGGAGTTTTGATCCTTACTGAAGTTCCTGATAATGTTTTCTTGACTAGTTTTTCATCAATCATATGTACAAAATATGATACAATTGTTGCATTTCCTTATGTTGCAGTCAATCCCCATAAGGGCTCCTTCATTGGATTGATGTAGAAAATCCATCCAGTAGAGTGTTAAAATCTCTAGGAAAGCTCAAGGGTATCAAGTTTATGAGTATATTTCGTTTTAAGGTATGGTGGACTACCATGTTGTTAGGTTGAAACGACTCGGAGATGCAAATAGAGACAGTTGATTCTTTTGTACATTGAAGACATAAGTTCATATGTGTTCATCTTACCTATTATTGAAGGAAAATTCAGAGCAGCACTGCATCTTGGAGCAAATGACAGCATAGTTGTCGGTGTGGAGAGTGAGTCAAATCTTATCAAGGGTTCCAACTTCAAGGCCTGCGTTTATGTTCATATGAATGATAATCCTTTTGACTTGATGAGAGAAACATACACTTCCATAAGAGTCCATCTTGGCACCTTCAGATTTCTTGAACAGAAGAGGGTCATTAATATAGTTGATAGATTTGGATGGTGTACTTAGGATGCATTTTATTTTACTCTTGAACATGTTGATACTTGGCAAGGGGTCAAGGAGTTGGTGGATGGAGGGTGTTGATCCAAGTGGATATTGGTCGCCACCCACCTATTCCACTTAGATGATTTCATCGGTTTCCTTGTTTAAAGCGGCATTTACTATTTTTAGCAGTTTTTCGAGTCCTGAACTTCCTGAGCATTTTTTACCACCTAAACGGAGAGATACTTCAAACAAGGTATCATACGCGCAAAAAAAAAAAAAAAAAAAAAAGATAATATGACCAAGTTACAACCCTGGGAAGTTGGTTGCCCAGCTAACCCCAACAGGGCCCATAAACTCTTGGTGTAACATCTCTTGGGGTTAGGGTTTCGGTTGTTTAGGGTTTTCTCTTGTTGTTAAATATAAAAAGGCCCTTGAGCCTCCTTGTAACACGGTTCAGAGGCATGTAGCCACCACATCTCTTCTTAGAGATAAGCTACCATTGCCCGAGCTAGTTTATTTTCATTCTGTCTGTAAGCATTTTTCAGTTCTTTGAGATTAATGAAATGAAGCATTATTTCTGTTACATCTCTGTATTTGTAGTTATATATGTATTATGTTGTGTTCCTTTTTAAATTTGGATCAATGGTATCAGAGCGGTCTACTCTTTCTCTGTTTTTTTTTGCATGTCCCCAACGCTATCAGGGTATAAGGAGTTAGGGCTCGAACTAGTTGAACATTTGCAAGATTAGCCTCGCAAACCCCAATGACCTCCCATGGCAGAAGGAAAGAAATATGAGGAAGCAGGAAATCCTATCAAAATATTGCTTGAAGAAGCCTTTGATCGACAAAGGAACGAGATGATGGAAAACTTTGCCCAGATCCTTCGGCAGATGCCCATAAGCGACACATCTTCATCCGACAGTCACTCTGGGGGCGCCACTCTCTTCAAGGTACAAGTCAACTTTGACATTCTCATATTTGAAGGCCATATAGATGCATATGTCGTAAATAGGTGGTTAAACCTGTTGGAAGGATATTTTTCAGTTCATGGTTTTTCCGATAGAGGGAAGATTGATTTTTCGCTCCTTAAAGCCACCCTCCATGTCAAGGACTGGTGGGAAACCTACTGTGAATAGAGGGACAAGGGAGAACCCTCGTTGTTTTCAGCCATACCCACTTGGAATTCTTTTTGAGATGGCATCAAGGAACAATATTACCCCGTGGGGAGCTATGAGGACAAGTACATACAATGGATTAGTTTGTGGCAGCAAAGGGATCAAGATGTGCATGAGTTGACGAATTTGTTCCATAATTTGCACATAAAGTTGGGTATTAAAAATTCGGAGAAACATTTGGTGCTCAAGTACCGCAGTTGTTTGCACAGATACGCTCAGGATGAATGGATTTCCTCGAAATATCCTCGCTTTGCACGACATACAGATATGCTACCAAGATCAAGCAGAAATTTAAAGAGAAGAAGTGAGACTTTGGATCTATGGATCCGAAGCAAGGGAAAGGTGCCCCCAAACTGCAAAACAAAGGACAAAACCAAGGTGGGGCGACCCAGGACAACTCGTCGAAGCCGCAAGTAAAGAAAAACACCATGAAGACAAAGAAAGACACGAGAAAGTGGCGTGAATTCCATAAGAGCTCCACGCACAAAAAAAGTGAGTGTTGGGCCAAGTAGTCATTGGTGGCCGAGTTGAAGACATTTGAATCGTATGCATGTTCTAACTCTGAGTCACAACCAGAAAAAGGGAATGACAAAGGGAAGCAGATCATTGACACGAAACCCAGTGCCATCGTTGCCACCACCAAGTTCCAAAGGGGTGAGCCCGAATATCTAAAGGAGTGGGAGTGCCTCTTTCATTCCTAGATGTGGGTGAAGGGTTCTCCGATGCACTTCATTTCAGATGAGTTCATGAAGCGGTTGGGCCTACCGACCACAACACACCTGCATTCGTATACCATTAGGTGGCTTCACCAAGGACAAGATCTTTGTGTAAGCCAGCAATGCCAACTTCCCTAAAGCATCAAGCCCTTTACGGATGAGCTATTTTGTGATGTTGCCCCTCTTGAAGTTTGTGATGTATTATTAGGCCAACCATACTTGTGGAAGCGACATGTGTATGAGTCTAGGCCTCACTCTGTTATTATTACTTTGGGCAATAAGTTGTACAGGATACTGAAGGTGGCACCACCTACTGCCATATCTTTGATTACTACGAAGCAATGTAGTAAGATCATTTCCCAAAAAATGAAATTTGTTTTCCTTATGATTCGCCCTCATGGCAAGAAGAAGATTGTGGCCACGGCCTCCAGAAAAGGCTCCTCCCCACAGAAACAGTAGATGGGCAAGGTCGTGGAGGAATACAAGGACATTTTCGCCTCATCCACAGGGGTACCTCTACATTGTCGGGTCAAGCACTCCACCGATATAACCCTAGGCGCGCCGCTACCCAATGGTTCGTTCTATCAACGCTATGTTCTAGAGAACGACGAAATCAAGAGGAAGATCCAAGAGTTGTTGCAAAAAGGGCACATAAGGCCAAGATCCTCACCCTGTAGGAGCCCGATCGTGTTGGTACAAAAGGACAGTACCTGGAGACTTTGTATTGACTATTAGGTGCTGAACATGATCATTGTCCAGAATAGGTATCCAATCCCATGGATCGATGACCTTCTAGACCAGCTCAGGGGGGCCTAATATTTCAGCAAGGTTGACTTGAAGTTTGGCTATCACCAAGTACCAATCAAACCCTCTGATGTATGGAAGACTGCTTTAAAATCGAAGTAGGGCCTTTTCGAATGGCTGGTTATACCTTTTGGGTTAACGAATGCCCCCGCAACCTTCGTGAGGATGATGGATGATATATTGCAACCTTTCACCAACTCATGTGTGGTGGTGTATTTGGATGATATCCTGATATTCAACCAGATTTGGGAAGAGAACCTCCACCATATTCGATAGGTCCTTCAAACCCTGCGGTAACACAAGTTATGTGCCAATTTGGTGAAATGGGCTTTTGGTTTGACCTAGGTTCAATACATGAGGTACATCATTGGTGAGCAAGGTGTGCATGTGGACTCGTCCAAGATACAATTCATTCGGGATTAGCCAACCCCAACCACTCTAACAGAGCTCTGCAAATTTCTGGGACTTGCCAACTTCTACCACAGGTTCGTGTTGGGATTCTCTCATATCACTTGGCTTTTGAGTCAAGTCACCAAGGGAGGAGCAAAAGAAAAATTCTTTTGGTATGAATCCCAACAGAAGGCATTTGTCGATTTGAGGCATCATCTCTGCTCTGCACCAGTGCTCACATTACCAGACCTGCAACAACCATTTGAGATTGAGACAGATGCCTATGACTATGCGATTGGTGTAGTTCTTACTCAGCAGGGCCATCCAGTTACATATCACAGTGAGACACTTTCAAACACAGTGCGAAAGAATCCCACCTACGACAAAGAGATGTATACCATTATGCAGGCCTGTCGGCAGTGGAAGCATTACATTATGGGGAAATAAACGGTCATCCACACATACCACTGACCCCTACAGTTCATACAAACACAAGGGAAGTTGCACAACAATCGCCATCAGAAATGTTCCACATACCTACAACAGTTCCATTTGAATATTAAGTACAAGAAGGGAAACAACAACAATGTTGCAGACTACCTCAACCGACTGTCAATCATGGCGCTGACCATTGTGCTCGACTCTTATGGGCACGAGATTTCAAAATGGTCAACTCTTTACTAGAACGATCCAAACTTCGACAACACATATTAAACGCTCTTGGGAGGCAAACAAGTGTCAAAATATCACCTCCAAGATGCACTTTTATGCCACCTAGGACACCTTTGTGTTCCTTCAAGCGAGTGGGCCAAGATGATTTGGGAGGCACATTATAGTCAGGTCACTGGACATTTCAGGGTAGAGAAAACAGTGGTTGTGTTGTAGAAGTATTTCTATTGGATGAATCTTCAACAAGATGTCGAGAAATATGTTAATTCCTACGCTACATGCGTCATTGCCAAACCGACCATCAAGAAAAAAGGCCTATATACTCCTCTACCTACTCCTAGTCGACCTTGGTAATCCATCTCCATGGATTATATGTCGGGCCTTCCTTCTACTAACCATGGCAATGACTGTATTTTCGTGGTCGTCGACAGATTCTCCAAGATGGCCATTATGGCAGCTTGGAAGAAGAATATCACAGCAGAAGCCACTGCTAAGCTTTTCTTTAAACGAGTGTGGGTATACTTTGGGATCCCTCAATCCACTATCTCAAATTGAGGCAACAAGTTCCTAAGTACATTTTGGTCAAGTCTCCAGTCGATGTTGGACACCAAGCTCAGTAAGTCCACGGTTTTCTACCCCAAAACTGATGGTCAAACAGAGGTTGTCAACAAGATGATCGTACATATTTTGCGCATGTACAACTCGAAGCATTCACGCACGTGAGATGTGTTGTATCTCAATAAACAATCCCTTGGTTGTGGTAAGGAATCAATTCTTAATACATTTTATAAATGTATGTCACAATTACCATATCAAATGGCCTTTGTTTAACACCCATGGAATTCAGTTACTTAATACCCTCAATAATCTAAAATAATGAAAGCCTTCACAATGCCATAGACTGTTGATATTTGAATGGAATGAAAAGAATAACTGTAAGAGAAACTCAAAATGATATGTTGAATACACAGAATCTACCACTTTTAAGTTTCAGAGGAAATTCGTGGAGGAAGAGAGAACTTAAAATAACATGTTGTAAACACAGAATCCATCACTCTAAAGTTCTATCAGGAGTTTATGAAGAGAGAAGAGATGAGGTGAAGGAGTGCAAATTAAGGTTATTTAACTCTTACTCACAAATGTCATTAAGAGACTGATTGCTACATTACTTCACTTCATTCAAAGAGGAATAGCCACAGAGCAAAACAGGAAAGACATATCAACATCAATAGGTGTAGGAAACTTGATCTTCTTTCATTAATTTCTAAGAGAATTCAGTCATAAACTAACAGTCATCAAGCGGTCCAAAACTCGAAACCCTTTTTCTTTATTTCTCTCTCCTTAAATACATCAGAGTAGTTCGTAACTCCTGAACTTATTGAGCTCTTCGACTTCCTAAACTATTAAAATTACTTATGTAATTATAACAAGAAAACAAATTGAAACTTGGAAATATGGTTCGCTTTGCTGAATCTAATGTCGTTGATGCCTCCTCCTGGAGTCCCGAGGTGTCGTTTTTGGTTATGATGCAACAGTTGTGTTGTTGCACAGATTTTCAAGGCACCGCGACAACGGCTCAGATTGGGGGCTGTCACTCTTATCCCCAATCTCTCTATTTAAGTTGTCTCCTTGCAAGCTAAGGGAGGTAGACCCTATTATAAATGAGGACGACAAATCCAGGAGACACAGCTAAAACATCAAATACTTGATAGAATGAACGAGATTCCATAGATTTGAATTAGATTTCACGTTTAAGACCAGTGCCTTATGGAGTCAAACAAAATCCCGTTATGCAATTACAAACAAGTAAGTGACGATTAACTACTGCTTATTGAAACACGATTGATCACAATGATATTTAATTGAAAATGCCACAACCATGAATAACAATAACATGAGAATACCAGATGCTTAAAAAAAAAAAAAAAATCTAAAATTAAGATATTGCAATTATAACCAAGTTCGAAAATTAAAATGATCCACAGTCAAACTTTAGATAAAGAAATTAGCGCACTTGACTATGGAAAATTTGAAAAAAATTTAGATATTTTTTTTTGTATTTTCTAGATTTTTTAGGATTTTGAAATTTTGAAATTTTTATATTTTTATATTTTTTATTTTTTATCTTAAAACCAAAATTTAAGCTAATTCTAAAGAGATGCTAAAATTAAAATCTAAAAAAAAAAACTTCTAATTTTAACCAAAGTTAGATCTAAACTAAAATTAAAATTAAACTAAATTACAACTAAGTTAAAACTAAACTAAGACTAAATTGAAAATTAAAATCTAAAATAATGCTAGCAGATCTAAAAAATAAATAAATCTAAAAAGAAACTAAACTAAAACGAAATCAATTAAAAACTAAGTCTAAACTATAACTAAAATCTATTTAAATCCTAACCTTAAAAAAAAATCGAATCAAACAACAAACTAATGTTATAACTAATTAAAATTCTAAAATTAAAATCTTACTTACCCAAACTAAAACTTACGCTAAAGTCTAAAACTAAACATAACATCAAACAAAAAATTTAAGGCGGGTGTGTGCATTTGTTGTTTTGTGTTTGCAGGTAGGACGATCGAGATGAACGAGCAGATTGAAGCTGGATGGCGGCTTGAAAAAGCTCGAGCAGAGGCGATGCAGATGAGACAGCGTTTTAAGGAATGAAACAGCGGACAGGACGGCAATGGAGAGAACGAAGAGCAGATTGAGGGTTCGCGTGGAGATTAAAGGGTCGATGAAGAACGGAAGGTAACTGCTGAGCTTGAAGGCAGATGATTTTTTTTTTTTAATGCAGGTCGATTTGGACAGGCAAAGGGAAAGCAGAGGCGGCTAGGGCATAAAGAGATCGATGACAAGTGAAAGAAAATGATGATGCAGCACATGAATAACTCAGAGATTGATGGCAGCGGATGGGAAGTATGAAGGCAGATCGATGGATTTCAAAGGGCAACAGATGAAGCAATGATTGAAAACCATTATGCATAAAATTTCCTCAGCAGATTCAGAATTTTCCTCAATTAAGCTCAGGTTTCATGCTCTTTAAAACAATGCCTGGATTTGTCCACAGTAGTGATTTGAAGCCGGATCTGGCCTTTGGAAGCTAAATCTGCCTCAGATCTTTAAAAAAATCGATTTGAACCCTGAATCTGCAAGAAACCAGCCAGATATGAAGATACACACCAAGAAACGATTAAACCCTTATAGAAAAATTACAAATTTACAACTAGTTTACAAATTTAAAACTCTCATGGTCAGATTTGAATCCATTTTAGCACAATTTTCAGAGATTTAAAATTTTTTTGGGAGAGGCACAAGCCTTAGAAAACCCTGCAAAACCACCAATTTCGTAAGATAGACTTGGAATTCAACAAATAATGAGCTTTTCAGACTTATGTTTATTGAGAGTCGGCTGGTCCAACCGAAGACTTCCCCAGACGCTCAATCTTATAAAATATTTCTCTGCACACTTAGATCTGAATCTTAGATCGATAGAGATTTAAGAAAACAACATGAGACCTTTTCAGAAAAATCAGAATGTTATTTTATAAACCCAGAAAACTGCACAAGATACTTGTATGTAGATTAATCCATGAAGGCCATCAACCATAAAATGAAAGAAACAAAATAGTAGATTTTAGAGACAATTCACCACATAGATCTGAGAAGGAACATCAAGATTTGTAACCCCAAAGTCTTTATGCTTTATTCATCCAAAAAAATTCACAAGAGCTTCCAAGACCAGTACACGATTCTGAGATCGGATGACTCAAGAATGAGAAAGACCTCTAAATTTATAGGACAAGATCTCTAATGGCTAGTTTGGATGATCCTCGTCAAAATAATTTCAACCGTTCAAAAGATTTAATTATCTTTTAATCCGGAGTGTTGAAATTAAAATTTTGGGGAAAAAACGAATTTATCATTTAATTCAATTTTAATTAACTCAAAAATATTATTTTTGAGTTAATTACCCCAAAATTTTGACTTTGACTTAACCACCAAGGCCCAAGGGTCAAAAATTTCTTAAAATCCTCAATATTCCCTTGGCCTGGGGCTTTCAAAATCATTTTCCAAGGACCCACAAATTTTTCCTTTAAAGATTTAATCCTAACTTAGGACCCTAAATTAATTAAATTTCTAGTTTAAGATTTTATTAATTAATTGACCAAAAAATTTAATTAATTGACCAAGAGGGGATTATAATTATTTTTCCAACCCTCTTTTACATGAGATAATACATTTACATACATGAAGGGGGAAAACCCATTCGTATAGACCCTCAAATAAATACCCAATTCTGCGACTCAAAACATGATCTAGTAGACCAAGTAGTTGAAACTACTTTTACAAGAACTCGATAGAACACTAGGACTCACTTAGTATGTTGATGATAAAATCCACCCTAGCTTTGGGGTGAGGCTGGAGGGAAAAACTCTGTCGATCACTTACGTGAATCAGTGAGACAAAAAACCTCCTAGGATGGAAATCATCAAAAACATACTAGGCTTACCTAGGTTGTTACATACATTGACGGTTTTACTTAGATCATTTACATCATAACATGCAGAATGGGTTTACATCATAATAAAATTGTCGATCGATGATGAAATCTGGATAACACGAGCCTCGAACATGATAAGTCCCATTTGAAAAAATGGGGGTGTACTGCTATGGGGTCGTTGACAAAATGTGGTCAACATCTGGCTCTACTTGGGGACACGTTGCTTCATCGAAGGAATGTGAGAATCCAAAATTTGCATCCAAGCAACACACAAAATTATATAAGTAGTGTCCATCCAAATATCATCATATAACATTAAGTACATGAAAAATAGAAGCTCTTCTTTTATTCATTATTCTACTTAACATGAAAAGTAAATCTACTCTAACTGCAAAAATGAAATGTTGAAATAACAAGGAGTAGGGTTAGAAATACAATACATAGGATGCCCAAATGGCATCAGATGTCATCTTTGAAGAACAACTTGAGCAATTGGCCATTCGCAGGTAGCTGCAGTGGTTCACCTTCCAATGTGCTCAAGTGAAATGAGTTTGGTCCAGCAATGCCTCTGATAATATAAGGTCCCAGCCACAAACTGTCAAATTTCTTGTGTTTTCCAGGCTTCTCATTTTTTCTGTCCCAAAGCAATACCATGTCTCCAACCTACAAAGATCTAGATCTAGATGATTTTTTCTTAATGTTAGATTGATTCTTATACATATTATCCAAAGCCTTCCTACGAGTTTCATCCAACTCCACAATATGATCAATTCTATTTTGAACAGCATATTTATCAGTGGAAAAATGTTGAAGGAGTTGGTGAGCTGGAAATTTAAGGTGAACAGGCAAAGTTACATCCAAGCCATAAACTAATTCAAAGGGACTTTTACCAGTAGCTTTCTTTTTAGTAATCCTATCTGCCCACAAAGCATACTTGCACTACAAGAAAAAAGCACATTGGTGAGGGGCGAAAATGGTCACCATAAGCTCATTGGTGAGGGTCAAAACAGCTTTCGTCACCAAAAGTGGCGTCGCCGAAAGTATAGGTGTTATGGTAACATTCAAGGTCCGTCACCAATAATGATTTATAGTGACGGATAGTGATTGTCACCATTTCATATGAGCAATAGTGACGGACAATAGTCTCTGTCACCAAAAAATTGAACGTCACAAAAGGTGGCGTCGCTGAAAGTATGTGTTGTGGTGACATTCAAGGTCCGTCACGAATATTGATTATAATGACGGATAGTGACCGTCACCATTTCATATGAACAACAACGATTTTTTCTGATGGACTTTTCATGGTCGTCACTATTGGGGCATATATATGGCGACGTTCATTGACCGTCACCATAAACTCATTGCTGACATCAAGGTCCGTCATGAATAATGACTATAATGACAAACAATGACCCTCACCATTTCATATCAACAACAACGATTTATGGTGACGGACCTTTAATGGTCATCACTATTGATGCGTATATATGGTGGCGTTCGTTGACTGTCAACATTTCATATTTTGGTGAGGGTCGAAAATGTCACCATAAGCTCATTGATGACGGTCAAAAGAGCATCCGTCACCAAAAATTGATCTTCGTCATTCCCTATGAATATCAGGGCACGATGGAATCGAACCACCAACCTCCTGCTTGTAAAGCAAGTTCTCTTCCATTGAGCCAGCACCCTTTAAAGAATTAGACTTTAAACTAGCAATTGCCTCTAAAGGTGCAAAGATACACCAAAGGAATAAGAACCAGGAAAAATGAAAGAATTCAGTGTCCTTGCTCCTATTTTTATTCTACAAAACTCTACAAAGTATGATCTTGATCTATGACATATTTGTGCCAAGTGGTTCTAGTTTAATAGTAAATGTTATATTCGGATAAAATAAATGAATAACTGAGAGGCCTTATGGACTAATCTTTAATCCTTACACCAAAATCTCTTAATATTCAAGTCTATGGAACAACTCGTTCAAAGTTCAAACTGAAGTAGATTTTAAATGGAAAGCCTAAAACCAACTAAGTAGTTTAAAAGTTAACATTTTGGATATAACTTCTGTTCAATTTATATGACAAGTTATGCCATAACCTTGAAACTAGTTTCTTAGCTAAAAGACTTTCTTAAGTCAACAATGACAAAGAAAGATAGTCATGGCAAGCAAATTTCTCTTGTTTTTTCTAATGAGGGTGCATGTAACTTGATAAAGGTTCCATGAGAGTATCAAACCATAAAGAGTTTCACTAAAACATAGAAATGACAGTCTTGTTAAGCAACAAAATTTTAGTTGAATATATGAAAAGCATCAAGCTAAATTATATAATTAAACTAAAAGTAACTGTAAAAAACTGAAATTTCCATCATATACCATCTGGTTTAGTTAGTTCTTCAGAAAGAGAAAGTGCAATTGCATGATCCAGCTCCTCATCTTGATTTTGTAATGGACCATCCTGAAGAAAAAAAATGTCCACATACAACAATCAATGTTATCATATCGGTAAGACTTTTGATATAATCTATCAAAGAATGTACTATGTAGGAGAATAACTGGAAAGCACAACTAGAAATTTGAATCACAACATAACAATATAAAATAACATGCAACAGGAAAGGAAGAACTCCACAGTTTGATAAATATGAACAATCCATGAACATGTTCTTATATATTGATATAGATAACGAAATAGAAATCTAGATTTATGAAATTCAAGTATCACACAACAATTGAACAAATATCAATATGTAAAATAGTATTTTTTGCATTTGGATTTACCTTGCAGAACCTCAGGAAAAAGTTTCCACAGAAACAGCTAATAAACATAACAACATGGACCTCAGGAGAAATTGTGCAGGGGATAAAATATGGAGGTAAAGCACTAGAGAAGTATTCAAAGAAAATGATGAAAAGTGTATCTAGAAAGAACTGAGAACCCTCTGAAGTAAACCACACATTTATCATCGTGACTAGTACACTTGCAAAAAAATATCAAAATAAATTATGAACTATTCCACCAAACAATAATGATTTTTTCCACTAAAATACAGTTTCAAATTAATCACTAGCATGACGCTAACTTTGTTAGAGCTAACAGATAGAAGATTGAAGTTTAAAAGACAATACACTCTAATGAATTAGGGATTACCGTGGCATTAGAGGGCACATGCCAAATTACATTATCATCTCCAAATGCACCCCTACATAGTGTCCATCTGACACTTTGTGACTTGAACCTTTAAAAGGCTTGCTCAACCACTTCATCGTTCGAGATTTTTTGTGAGTATGATGGTACAATGTGACCTGCATGTCCCAAATAACATGAGCCAACAATGAAAACCATAATTAAATTATTAATGCCTTACCAATTTAATCCTTGAAAAGACGAAAAACATGAATCCAAGAAAGAAAATGATAAGGTTCTCATTAACCAACTATTATATTTACAGATATGGCAGAATTGTTGATTGGTTGTTTCAGAATTTAAAGCATTTACTTATTCTCTCAAACATATGACACTAAAATTACCAAGGTCATATTTCAACATAAATCTTGTAGAAAATCAGATTGCAACTATGAAGATATTATTACAAAAATATTACAGAAAATTAGATTGCAACTATGAAGATATTATTACAAAAATCTTGCAGAAAATCAGATTGCAACTATGAAGATATTAGTACAAAAATCTTGCAAAAAATCAGATTGCAACTATGAAGATATTGCTCTAAATTTTAAAAATTATAGTAATAAAATCCATCTTCAACGTGACTTAACATTTTATATCATATTAGACAAATTTTGAGTCAGGGAACAAGTACAAGGTTCGGAGTTAAAATATTTGCATCAAGGATAAGGAGATATCATATACAACTTTCTGAGTTGAGGTTTATCACTAGAGAACATAGTCTTGAGTCTTAAACCAGTACTTAATGAGGGAATTCTGGAAATAAATGGGTACAAAATGTGAATTCATCCCTCATGAGTCATGACAACCCGTAGACAACTCCTGAGGCTTCACAACCACTGCAGGTGCACCCATCAGACTACGTTTTTAGGTTGAATTGTCCACCCCTGAGGCTTTGCAAGTTGCATCCACTGCAACTGCACCCATCACACCACCTTTTTAGGTTGAATTGTCCACATGTCTTAATCCACAAAAGATGTAGTTGAATAGTTTGTTGTGCTGAATTGCACAGCTTTTGCCCACAACTGACCATAAGTTCTTGTGTGTGATGAGTGTACCAGATATGTATCATGGGAGCCACAAAACCTGCAAACACAATTATCCATGAAGTCCAGAACGAGGAGGATGTAATTGGTACGAACAAAGTTGGGACAAATGCTCCCTTGCAATGAAATTCCAGATGTGACTCCTCATGAACAGAGATCCATTCTTATCAAAATATTTTAAGAGAAACATGTTTTAAATTTAAATGGATACAATTCATTAACCACCCTGCCATCCTACCGTGTCATATCACCTTGAGCACCCCCCAACACAATGACTCCCTTGGTAGAAAAGGCCAAATAGCTAAATAATTTTGCTCAAAAATGTAAAAACAACATCCAGATATGGGAAGAATACACCAATGCCCAACAGGCTTGGGACTAGAAGTTGCTAGCAAGAAGTTTCACAACTTTGGTCAAGATTCTGTTCTCACAGGCTTCACCCATGGGGGATAGGAAGGGATTGAAATTATGGCATTAGGAGGTGATGAACCATGTGCATATATTGCTGCTTGTGACGTGATTGCTCTTCGTGAGACAATGGTTGATCAGTACAAAAAATGCATATATTTTTGGAATGTGATCTAACTATGAATATGGAAGTGTTCAACTATCTTATTGAGGACATTGTATCTATGAAAATATGGAATTCAAATCTTCAAAATAACATAATTTATGGGAGTGACAAGGTATGCAAGGCAGTGGTAAGTTGGAAGTCAAATCTGAAATAACGCAATTCCAAAATAACTTAGGGTTTACAGTGGCTCCACCAAAGATACTCTGACATGGAGGTTTTTCTCATGATTATTTTAGATTGTTGGAGAATCTTTGGTGGAGCTAGGGTTTCTCTTGGTTTTCCCTATCTAGGGTTTTCGAAAGCATGGAGAATTATATGATAGGTTGTGATTGTGTTCATGGGTTTCATTTATTCTTTATATATATGAAGTTTTCTGGTGAATGTTCCAACAAATCCTAACACCTTAAGACAAAAACACATAAAGTACAAAGAAGATTGAATGAGAGAGAGAGAGAGAGTAGCACTGCTCTTACATCCCTAACCCAAATATGAAAAGGAATATGCACAAGTGCATGATCGACTATAATAGCAACTCATTCCTTCCTCTTTTTATATGAGAGGTAGCAATAGGAACCTAGTCCACTACAAGCAAACTTGCAAGACACAAGTAGGTCCACCCATCTGAAGCACTCTACTCTACATGACATGTGTCAGCATCAAAGGTGACAGTGATTAACAAGCAAGCCCTCCATGGCATGAGCACTACTCCCCAAGGTCCAACAATCCTCCAAAGGTCCTAAGCTCCAATGCATCTCCTAGGTCATGTGTATCCTTAAGGACAATGCATATCCAAGGTAATGTGTCACCTTAAGGACTCCCACACCTACATATCCACTCCCTCAACCCAAGAGTTCACATGTCAAGGGATTTTGTGTGCTCATGTTGATTTTGGGATGTTTTTGTCATGGTGAAATACCCAACTCTACTCCAAGCACACAAACTCCCTTCATGCATCAACAACATGAAGTCACCAAGCTCCATACTAATCCAACACTTCAAGGAAGAATGTCTTTCAAACAACCAAACAAAGTCTAGTACCAAACGGTAAACCACCTCTAATGTCTAAGTCCATTAATGTAAAATTCATGCTATTATTATTTCAAGAATATTTATATTTTATCCAACATGATGACCCACTATGTGCACTATTTGTAGGGAATCTTCTGGATTTTTCTGCTGCAACGTGTTGATCCACTATGTGCATTGGTCAACAACTCCATTTAGTCAAGGAACTCTTCTAAATTTATTTCCAAGCTTCATTTCTCTTTCCTATCATCAAGCAAATTGGAGCAACTAGAAAGAATTCCATTAATTGTTGTCCATCCAGTTGTTTCCTAAACAAGTGCCTATTGCTTAAAGAAAGTAGGAAACTATCATGAAACATGACTATAGCCACATAGTTTCAGTAGCTATAATCTGACAATGTTATTGAAAACACTGTTAGATTTGTTTCATAAAAGAGCACCTAGTCCCAAACAACAGAAAATGTTCATGGAGAATGGCTTGTTTCATTATCGTTGAGCTTGAGTGTAAACACTAATAGGTTTTTGAGCCAATAAAGTCCCTAGAGAAAAATAGTGATGGTGTCTCTCTAAAACATATGCAGATAAGGATACAAGATTCGAGTGGAGGACTTAAGTAGTTTCATGACTACTACTCGACTTGTAACTATTTGGTTTTTTGGTCTGCTTAATTTTTTATATTTCAGATCTAGTTCAGGAATTTTTGGATTTCAAGTTTCAATTATAATAGCATAATTCTGGGTTGGCTCAAATCATTGGTATTAGAAACTCAATTAATAACATATTCATATCATATTTTTTGCTACAGTTCAGATTAGTTACTTATGTTCACCAATCTGTTTATCTTTCAAGGAATCCTTGTAAGGAAGATAGAGGAAAGCACAACTCAAATATATTGTCACCAACATATACATCAACTCAGATATATATTCACTGAGAGAGAGAGAGTAGCACTGCTCTTACATCCCTAACCCAAGCTTGAAAGGAATATGCACAAGTTCATGATCGACTATAATAACAACTCACTCCTTCCTCTTTTTATATGAGAGGTAAAGGGGCTTTAGTGTACCTAGTCCACTAGAAGAAAACTTGCAAGACGCAACTAGGTACACCCATGTGAAGCACTATACTTTACGTTACATGTGTCAGCATCAAAGGTGACAATGATTGACAAGCAAGCCCTCCATGGCATGATCACTACTCCCCAAGGTCCAACAATCCTCCAAAGGTCCTAAGCTCCAATGCATCTCCTAGGTCATGTGTCTCCTTAAGGACAATGCATATCCAAGGTAATGTGTCACCTTAAGGACTCCCACACCTACATATCCACTCGCTCAACCCAATAGTTCACATGTCAATGTATTTTGTGTGCTCATGTTGATTTTGGGATGCTTTTGTCATGGTGAAATACCCAACTCTACTCCAAGCACACAAACTCCCTTCATGCATCAACAACATGAAGTCACCAAGCTCCATACTAATCCAACACTTTGAGGAAGAATGTCTTTCAAACATCCAAACAAGGTCTAGCAGCAAACGTTAAACCACCTCCAATGTCCAAGTCCATCAATGTAAAATTCATGCTATTATTATTTCAAGAATATTTATATTTTATCCAACATGATGACCCACTATGTGCACTATTTGTAGGGAATATTTTGGATTTTTCTGCTTCAAAATGTTGATCCACTATGTGCATCGGTCAACAACTCCATTTAGTCAAGGAACTCTTCTAAATTTCTTTCCAAGATTCATTTCTCTTTCCTATCATCAAGCAAATTGGAGCCACTAAAAAGAATTCCATTAACTGTCGTCGATCCAGTTGTTTCCTAAACAAGTGCCTATTGCTTAAAGAAAGTAGGAAACCATCATGAAACATGACTATAGCCACATAGTTTCAGTAGCTATAATCTAACAATGTTATTGAAAACACTGTTAGATTTGTTTCATAAAAGAGCACCTAGTCCCAAACAACAGAAAATGTTCATGGAAAATGGCTTGTTTCACTATCGTTGAGCTTCACTGTAAACACTGACAGGTTTTTGAGCCAATAAAGTCCCTGGAGAAAAATGGTGATGGTTTCTCTCTAAAACATATGCAGATAAAGATACAAGATTCGAGTAGAGGACTTAAGTAGTTTCATGACTACCGCTCGACTTGAAACTGTTTGGTTTTTTGGTCTTCTTTATTTTTTATATTTTAGATCTAGTTCCGGAATTTTTGGATTTCAAATTTCAGTTATAATAGCAGAATTCTGGGTTGGCTCACATCATTGGTATTAGAACCTCAATTAATAGCAGATTCATATCATATTTTTTGCTACAGTTCATATTAGTTACTTATGTTCACCAATCTGTTTATCTTTCAAGGAATCCTTGTAAGGAAGATAGAGCAAAGCACAACTCAGATATATTGTCACCAACATACACATCAACTCAGATATATTGTCACCGAGAGAGAGAGAGTAGCACTGCTCTTACATCCTTAACCCAAGCTTGAAAGGAATATGCACAAGTGCATGATCGACTATAATAACAACTCACTCCTTCCTCTTTTTATATGAGAGGTAAAGGGGCTTTAGTGGACCTAGTCCACTACAAGCAAACTTGCAAGACACAAGTAGGTCCACCCATGTGAAGCACTCTACTCTACGTGACATGTGTCAGTGTCAAAGGTGACAGTGATTAACAAGAAAGCCCTCCATGGCATGAGCACTGCTCCCCAAGGTCCAACAATCCTCCAAAGGTCCTAAGCTCCAATGCATCTCCTAGGTCATGTGTCTCCTTAAGGACAATGCATATCCAAGGTAATGTGTCACCTTAAGGACTCCCACACCTACATATCCACTCCCTCAACCCAAGAATTGGATTTTGTGTGCTCATGTTGATTATGGGATGTTTTTGTCATGGTGAAATACCCAACTCTACTCCAAGCACACAAACTCCCTTCATGCATCAACAACATGAAGTCACCAAGCTCCATACTAATCCAACACTTCGAGGAAGAATGTCTTTCAAACATCCAAACAAGGTCTAGCAGCAAATGGTAAACCACCTCCAATGTCCAAGTCCATCAATGTAAAATTCATGCTATTATTATTTCATGAATATTTATATTTTATCCAACATGATGACCCACTATGTGCACTATTTGTAGGGAATCTTCTGGATTTTTTTGCTTCAACATGTTGATCCACTATGTGCATTGGTCAACAACTCCATTTAGTCAAGGAACTCTTCTAAAGTTCTTTCCAAGTTTCATTTCTCTTTCCTATCATCCATCAAATTGGAGCAACTAGAAAGAATTCCATTAACTGTCGTCCATCTAGTTGTTTCCTAAACAAGTGCCTATTGCTTAAAGAAAGTAGGAAACCATCATGAAACATGACTATAGCCACATAGTTTCAGTAGCTATAATCTGACAATGTTATTGAAAACGCTGTTAGATTTGTTTCACAAAAAAGCACCTAGTCCCAAACAACAGAAAATGTTCGTGGAGAATGGCTTTTTTCACTATCATTGAGCTTGACTGTAAACACTAACAGGTTTTTGAGCCAATAAAGTCCCTGGAGAAAAACAGTGATGGTTTCTCTCTAAAACATATGCAGATAAAGATATAAGATTCGAGTAGAGGACTCAAGTAGTTTCATGACTACCGCTCGACTTGTAACTGTTTGGTTTTTTGGTCTGCTTTATTTTTTATATTTCAGATCTAGTTCCGGAATTTTTGGATTTCAAATTTCAGTTATAATAGCAGAATTCGGGGTTGGCTCACATCATTGGTATTAGAATCTCAATTAATAGCATATTCATATCAAATTTTTCGCTACAGTTCAGATTAGTTACTTATGTTCACCAATCTGTTTATCTTTCAAGGAATTCTTGTAAGGAAGATAGAGCAAAGCACAACTCAGATATATTGTCACCAACATACACATCAACTCAGATATATTGTCACTGAGAGAGAGAGAGAGAGAGTAGCACTGCTCTTACATCCCTAACCCAAGCTTGAAAGGAATATGCACAAGTGCATGATCGACTATAATAACAACTCACTCTTTCCTCTTTTTATATGAGAGGTAAAGGGGCTTTAGTGGACCTAGTCCACTACAAGCAAACTTGCAAGACACAAGTAGGTCCACCCATGTGAAGCACTCTACTCTACGTGACATGTGTCAGCATCAAAGTTGACAATGATTAACAAGAAAGCCCTCCATGGCATGATCACTTCTCCCCAAGGTCCAACAATCCTCCAAAGGTCCTAAGCTCTAATGCATCTCCAAGGTCATGTGTCTCCTTATTACTACTGTGCTTTCTACCTATTATTTTCATAGTGCCAAAATGTCCACTTGCGTTAAAAACTGCATGCCATGTACATAAATAGAAAACCTGATGGATGATAAGGAAAAGGGGCTATCCTATATGCCATGGAACATCATATTCCATACTTAGAATGCACCCCAAGGTGTCAAAATTGCATGCCAAGTGGAAAATTTGCATTTCTCAAGTTAAAATTTGTGTTACAATTTACAACCTGACCTAATTGCACACAGCCTCCTGCAGATGTACCTATGGAAAAGTCATAAAATACAGTGCTACAGTACTTCTCCCTGTACATCTTCCTATACTTCCATAATTCTAATGTATAAATTCAAGTGAGAGTACTAAGTCTTCCAAAACGGTTTCACTGCTTTACATGTCTCTTGCTAAGTGCAAGTAGTCTTTACAATGCCGATGTCAAGTTCATTGGATCGAGGCTTTTCTTGCTTTCCAAGTGATGCCGAACCTTGTTGGTCAATCTGTACATTTACACAATTTACTGAAATGGAATTGAAATCTTATAAATAACTTCCAAAACATTCACCAAAACTAATGCAGTAAGGGTTAGCATGATAGAAAATCCCCGAACATCCAAAGGGGTTAGTTTCAAATCTCATTGGGTAATGTTACCAAGAGAGCTCCAATGGTCAATCTGTAGAATTTCATAATTTCCTTAAGACAGCACAGGTAATGAAGTGAGGGTTTGCAGGGTAGAAAATTGCCAAGCATCCAGAGGTTTTCTTTCAAATTGCATTGTGTTTTGTTAAATAAAATGAATTTTATTTAACATTATGGCATTCGTTGCATAATGTTTGTTCGAGATAAACATTCATAATCTAAGAAGAATTAAGTAGATATATGCAGTAATTTTGATGGATGCATGTGATCTGGATTGAGCAATGAGAAAAGGCATTAAGAAAACTGTGTAAAGAGGCAAGAGATATGAATATATTTACCTTCTCAAGTAAACTCTAGGCCACCTAAAGCTTTGAAGAAATCCATGCAGCCATTGTTGTGAAGTAGATCCAGGATACTCATCCTTCCATCTTTCCATTCTTTGATTAGTCTTTCCTTGTGCAAACCCTTGAACCGGGGTTCGAATTGAGTATTTTCAGTGCGTAAAACTGTGGGCAGTAAGGAACCGGGGATGGGACAAGCTATTCTATACTATATAATAAATAAAAGCTACTCCAAAAATAATAAATTATATGAGTCGCTGATATAGAAATTGTTTGAAATGTTCCTAGCAGAGTATTTCACAACTTTTCTAGACTTATATCTGTTTAGTTGATTTTTCATCTTCAGTATATGTGATTGTAAAGTTTCAAATTTCCATAACATCTGCTCTATGGATTTTTCTCTATCCTTGGATTCTGTCCCACTTAAATGATCCTTGAAATGATTTTCCTCTAATCTGTCATTACTCACATTACCTGTAATTGTTTTCATGCTATTAGAATCATCATCAATTGAAACTCCATCCGCTTCTAATCTTTTCTTCTTCTCATATAAGGAAAACAAGGGATGACGAGAGATATCAAAAGACAACTCCACTGCATTTTCAACTTTATTTCTTCGCTTGCACTGCAAAATCCGGTGCCTGTGAATTTTATCTATTAAAGGGGAAGATCTCGCTATAAATGCCTTCACAGCTTGCTGCTCATCCTTCCATGGCTTTCTTGCTTGAAAAAATTCAAGTGGGTGGTCGTATTTGGAAGCTCGACATAAAAGCTCTCTAATCCGCAATTCAACCCCTTGTCACCGTCATTCAATATGGTGTCTAATCTTTCCACTCAAGTGTCAATGCCTCTTCCTCTTCATTAATCCACTTGCATCAACTGTTGCAGAAGTTGCAGCTCCATTACCATTACACAACTCTAATTCTACTTCAGCAGCATCACACATTCCAGCGAATGGACCATAATTTTCACTGTGAATTTCTGTTTCTCAAAATGAACTTGAATAGACAGTGGCCTGCTCAACAGGATTGAATCTGATTTCATCTCCAGCCAAATTTAAAATTTCCACCATTGACTCATCTGTTTGAACTTGTAGATTAGCCTCAGAAATATTATCCAATATAGTCTCAATGTTTAATCTGTTCTCCTCCAGTTCTTCAACATAGACAATATTTTGTGTGCATGGCAAAGTAGAACCACAAACATATTGGAGGCTTTCATCTTTAAGGAGACCACTGGTGTTAGCAGTTATCAATAGGTTGATAAGCTTCTGATCAGGAAGATTATATATTTCACAGGTAATACAGCTTTGGTAATTTCTCATTTTTTTTGAGAAACTACACTCTGCATCTTGATAAAGCATTTACGATGGCCATTGCTAAAAGCATCAAGATAACAGGTGCTTTTACCATCCTTAGTTTCATTTGGGATGCCAAAACACATTTCTACTCTATCTGCAAATTGTTCAAGATATTTTCTACCCCGATATAATAAATTATGTGCAACATTCCAAATGCTAGAGCCTCTCTATTTATAATTCATCCCACAGCCGCAGATGTCCTCAAAGTCATCCACAAATGATCTCCATGTCCTGTACTACTTGGAATGGATCTTATGACGCATATAAGGAAAGCAGATTGGTTTTCTAGGTCTCTTCAAATGATCTGTCCCAAATGAATCTTCCAACGGATTAGAGAAAAAGCCATTCTCATCCAGACTTACAAGCCCTTCCAGGATATCTATCAAATGTATTCCATCACATGCAGATAAGCCACTTTTTTGTAGCTCCTGCTCTGACAACCTTCCTTTATTATTTCTGAGACTGAAGCCTTGATCTCTTGGATCACTGCCAGTACAAACCTTATGAAACACATTCTCTCTCTGTCTGCCATTCGGTTCTTGGCTGGTTGGCTTCTCTGGCCTCTCCAAGATAGAAGGAAGAAAACCTTTGCCAACAACACCTTCTTTTACACCTTGACAGTTGAAAGCAGACCTGTGAAATGAATAAATCTCATGCGCATTGTCATTTTCACAAACAAGGGATTCTCTTCTTATTTCGGTGTTAGTAGAAATGCATGTTCCAAGACCTGCTCCGATGGCCTTATTTAAATGCCATATCTTTGACGTGATGCCCTCCTTGTCTACACTGCAAGAGGATTTATCCAGTGTAGAGTTTAACTCTGTTACATCAGCCACTTTTCCACTGCTGGTAGGTAAAGAGTCCATGCCAACCAAGCAGTTACATGTTTCAGAGGTACCTTTTGCCCCTAATTTCTTTTGCAGAAAAAGTGGACTCTCGTTTGTCCTCATGAAGGACCAGGAGAATGTGAAGCATCTTTGACATACACAGAATCAATAGTCAAAGGTTGTCTACCGAACAAATCTGCGACACATATAGCCTTTCCACTGCCTGAAGGTTGTGGAGTCATGTCTACCAAATTTCTCCCACTGGCTACCCTAAAAATCTTCTGCGCTGATATAGGGTATCGATTTGACACTGTATCCTCAAATGTTGCATGTAATTTTCCCACAAAACCCCCATATTGCACCGATTTTCTCAGTAAAACCTCCACTTCACAATATTTTTTTTGAAAAAATTGGTCTTAACTTAATTGCAAGGAATCCAATTCCAGCGCACCTGAGATATGTACCTGAGATATATGAGATGCGCAGAAAGCCCTGGCCGCGAGTTTCAAGAGTGAATCCATTAATAAGGTAGGATCTCGAAGAAATCTGAGTTTCAAACCCTGTGCTGGACCTTTGGCACCAATAGGAAGGCAATGGACCAGTCATTTAACATCAGATGGAAACGGCGTTGGCTGACACATTCAGGACTCTTAAATTGGAGAAGCTCCCAATACTATCAGGGATGTTTCCCTTTAGCATATTGAAACTGAGGTCTAGAAAATCCAAATTGATGCAGTTCACAAGCTCCGAGGTAAATTCCTTTGCAAAAACGTTATGAGAGAGATCTAATTTCTCTAACTTCACTTGAAATCCCAGCAAGGAAGGGATTGAACCATTGAATTGATTGCGTATCAAATTGAGCACTCTGAGGACTGTCAAACTCTGAATTTGTGGGCCAAAGTCATTTCCTAATTTACTGTAAGAGACATCTAGGTACTGCAGCTTGTGCAAGCCTTGATATCATTATCAGATGGGGTTGACATCGCATTGCTGGAGACATCAAGGACTTGAAGGGCTGGAAGCTGGCATACAGTCTGCCAAGCATTGCCCTTCAGCCCAAAGCCAGACATATGAAGCTCGGTGACATCATTTGCAGTGCAATTCACACCACTCCAATTGCATGGGTCACCAAAACTTGCATTCTTCGACGGGGAAGACGAGTTAAACAGGGATTTCAAGACCCGTGTTTGTTGGGTATCGAGACAAATTCCAGTTTCCAAACATGAAAGAATGAACAGGAGACTTAGAAAGGGAGAACATCTCCAACAATACCTCATTTTTCACAGCAAATAAATGAAGAATGCGTGCAATCCCCGCTTCAGCCTATTTGTTGGGCATCCGTCTCCTGCACTGATTTTGTCTTAGGCTTCCTCCCCAGGCCCTGTATTTACATTCAGAAGGTGGGATCTCAAAGAAATCCGAGTTTCAAACCATGTGCTGACCTTTGGCGCCAATAGGGAGGCAATGGATAATTTTGAAAAACTATCACTACGAAAACTCTTATATAGATATTACATAAATATTGATATTAATCTCTATTTATATTTCAAAAAAAAATTGTTGAAAATATTTTAGTGTATTTAAAAGTAATATGACATGGTATTGTTATTGATTTGTTCTATGTTTTAGTTTTATTTAAGTTAATTTTGATTTGATTTGAAAATTGATTTTCAAGGATATGCATTGAATTTTTATCTAGAATCATTTATTTTTAAAGTTATTTTTATGTTTTGGCATTGTTTCTTTAACTTAAGTTAATTTAGGAAATTTTATCTTCATGAGATTCATTTTAGAAAATTATTTAGGGGTAATTGCAAGTTTAGTAAAGGTGAAAGATAACCGGTCTCTCGGTGAATCACTGTGTAAAGTTGATTAAATATCAAAAAAATTAAGCACTTCACCGAGTCACGATTAAACAAAGCAGTACGAAAGTTATTTCCTAATATTTTAACTGAAAATTTCAAGCATTTTTACATATCGAAATGGGGTCCCATAAAACATCTTTGCTCCATTAACAAGACGTATATAGATATCCACACTTCTACACATATGAAACTCAATTTTGAACACTTAGAACAATTTTTCAATATGGTTGGGAATGGAACATGAGTGTCCCCACATCCCTAAATTTGTTCAGTCTATGGAAAAATCTCTAAATTCATGGGTATAACTTTATAACTTTCATGGAAATCAACACAATAGTCTATCTGTTTGTTCTTCTTACACACGTGTGCTACTGTCACGTAAGTGATATGAATCATTCCTCTTCCTTCAAAATGATGACCATGCATTTCCCTAGGATAGAGAAAAGGTACCAAATTAGGCTTCAAATAAAGACCATGCATTTCCCTGGGAGGATGAAGAGATTCATGGATCTGAGTCATCTCTTTCAATCTCAATCCACTGAACCGACAGTGCTTTCCCATCCGTCCCTACACAAACAATGGATTGTACTACTGAGTTTCTTCTTTGCCATATCAATTTCTGGCCATTAGGCTTCAAATTAGGATTTCTCAGTCTCATCTATTGTGACAAATTCATTCTCGACTGCCTTTGTCCACTTCTTCACTTCCATGCCCACCTTCAACTCCTTCGCCACCAGTATTGAGTTGGAAAATTGGTCTGAATTTTGCGGCCAAGCCATCATGTGAACACCCATGTTGATGCTCTCCAAAGTCGAATTCCACATGAAGTGCGTTAAGAAACTACTAGTAAGCCCTTGAGCCAATTCCTATATTTTTTGGCATGATAGGGAACACGTTGTACTAAAAGAAACATAAACAATTGAAGTTGGAGCTTGGTCGTTCAGTCATCTCAAGCAACTTAAAACTTTTGAATTACCCTTCTTAGTCGTCCAAATTGATTGAGGAAGAAGACAACTGATGGGAAATAAAGGATAATCACGTAATGTTCTCGATGTATTTGTTGTCATCCATGAATTGAGATTCCAGGCCGCAAAAATTGTTCATGAGATGTCTTGTTATCAGTGCTAGACTTTTTTCTTTGCATCCAGGTATGGAAGTAATAAATCTATCCGAGAAGCACCAGTTGTATGATACAATGCATTCCAAAATTCGAGTCCCCTTCGCCCATATCGCTAAGAAATAGGCATTGACGCAACTGAAACTGTAGGTAGGGACTTGATGTTTTGTCGCCAGTTTGAACCCACCCTAGCAACTAGTCATGCACTATCACAATCCTATTGAAATTTGAGAAGCAGAGGTTATGTATCAGACGATTGAAAATCTCTCGGAGCTCTTCCCTCGAACAGAGAAAACCAGATTGCTAAAGTTATTTCTGGAAATATGGTAGTCGTGAGATCTTGCATGTGGTAAAAATTTTGATTCGAGGGAGGAGGATGAAAACTGAAGTATTTGATTGGCCAAATCCACCCAGACAAAGCCCGTGAGGAACACCTTCGGTGTAATGTCAAGGACCTCTGAAAAAATAAGACTTTAAAGAAAAACAATGGCATGGAAATGTTGGAAGATATAGACCATTGAACAAGTTGGTTTTAATTATGAAATGAAATGAAAATTTAACGTCCACGAGATTAAAAATAGTCTATGGGATCATTAGTTCCTTGTTTTTGGCCTTTTTCAATTCAATATTTTTCTTATTCAAATTGATGATGAGCTGACCCAACCTTCCAACAATCTCCTAGCTAAAAAAAAGCAATGCCAAGAAATCGATGCTAACATATTTTCATAACTTTCTTTGATGTCTTTGAACACATCACATTCCAAATCTGCAAGATATTCACCTAAGGAGGCTCTCGATCACCCAATCAATCCTCCAAGATGGCTCCCACAGACTGCAAAGTCATGATCCAATCCGATCAAACACTTTGATCCAACAAACCTCCACAAAACGTTGTTGTACACACCGTTAGTTTTTTGCTCCTGCAATTTTGGTTAGGGCACAATGCAATCCTTAACCCTCCACTCCGGCAGCAACCTAAACTCTTCAAGGGTTGCGGTCCTCCAAGGATAAACTTCAAACTCTTTGGAGATTTAGAGTTAAAGAAAAAATTCTGGTGATGTTTGGATGGGTGCTAATTTGTAGGGTTTTCCATTTTTATAATTTTCTTTGTTGTGCTTTCTACCATGCTACCTAGTTTCTTTCCTGTTGCCCTAGCAGTTTAACTTTTTCAATGTCTATCTCTCTATTGTTTCTTGCCCCATTTGAAATGTTATCCTTATTTGGTAGGTGTTTTCTTCAATATAGTGTGAATATTTTTCCATCACACAGCTTCTGTGGGGTTTGTCTACGCAAATAGCTTGTAAGGCCCATTCATCAGGGTATTTGATGAAATGAAATGATTATAGATGATCACCAACTAATGGTAGCTGCAGATATTTACTATAAAAATTCTACATTTTTCCTGTGCCAACAATTATACAACATTTTAACCTCATGAACTAGTCTCCTCTGTTTTCTTAGCTGATGCTATAAGCACTTATCTTTGTTGTCAAAGCTTTTAATCTCTAGTCCCATTGAGCTATTTTAGTTATTTGTGGACATTGATCTATTTTCATTTCATTTCTTCAATTTTTCAGACCGTTGTGCATTACCTTTGGCCAATGCCTTCTTTCTTACCTATGCTTTTTCTGCTTAAGCATTCCAGCTAGCCAAAGTAGCAGGGGTAGCAGGAGCCACGCAATCCAGCTAGAGCCCAGTAGGGGCAGCGCAGAGGCAGCAAGAGTCACGCAGGGCTGACGCAAGCCCAGTCAAGGTAGTGCAGGGGCAGTGTAAGCCCTTCAGGTGTGACACATGCCCTTACTGAGCAGTACAGAGGCCGACGCAGGCTAGTCAGGCTGATGTAGAGGGCTTGTATTACTGTCGTTTTTATTTCTCTGTTGGTTGAACCAGTTTTGGTGCCCAGGATTGCTGTACTTAGATTTTGCATAATAATGAAAACCCTCCAGAGCTAGCTACATCAGTTTTCCCGCATTGGGTTTTTTCTGAGGACAGTTGTCCAGAAAATCTGTGTGTCACTTTGTCTATAAGCATGTTATTCAGTATTTGATCTGTATGTGGAGGTTACTAGTTGTATTTACTATTTACTTCGCTAATTTATTGAATATTTCAGAAATTAACTTGTAACTTAATTTAAGTAGGAGAAGTAAATCAAGATATTGTAGTAGGGTTTCTTAGATTAAGAAATTTTCACATTCCCTAGGTCTAGCCCCATTATGTCACCTAGGGCAACAATTTCCCAGGAATCTAGCTAGAGGAAAACTTCTATCTCCTACAGGCAGCTACGTTGTTGGGTGCCCTCACTCTCCTCAGAACTTGGGCCAATTCCGATGGTGGAATCTCCAGATACCTCAAGCCCTAGCCCTAGGATCAAGTTTTTCCTAGGTGTTCCCAAGGATAAAACATAGTAGGATCAATTTGACCTATCGAAGTAAAAACTCTTGTCTGATCCTTTCCCCTCACCTTGTCCAGGATAGGAACATCATTGGTTGCTAAATTCCATCCCCGCACATGGGCTGGGTCCACTTGGCCCCATGTGGTCCCATTTGGTGTCAAAGGCCTTTCATCAAGGACCATTTGGGAATCCAAGTTCCCAAAGAATTTTAGGGATTGAGAACTTCCTTCATAAGTCTTATTATTCTCCCTCAACCCTTCAATCCCCCTCCTCTCTCCCTAAAAGATAAACTCCCTTGCTTAAAAGGAAAGCAAGTCCCACCCTTTATTTTATCTTAGGGAAAGGGTTTCGAGGGTCACTTCCCACCTATTCACTGACCTATTCTCTACAAGTGACTTCCTAAACTTCTGGGACTCTACCCATCGGTGAAAGTCCGTGAAGAGAAAGGAGCCTTAGATGTGGTGACAATGGGCTAAGCCTCCATTGTTTCCCTTGTCCTAGCAATTGCCCTCTTAGGAACCCATTTTAGGTCCATTACTACTTTGAGTGGTAACAAGTTGTTCACAATTGGTTGTTCACAATTCCATTTGTGAACAACTCTTTGGCATGCCCACTTTTTCCATACTACAGCTCCAAGATGAGAATTCCATGGCTATGGAGGTTGCCCTTCTTCTCACTGAATCAATCCTCTACAATATAGTGAACTAGGGCTAGTTGGTTGGCCCACTTGAATGTTACTTTAGTCCTTCAAAGTTTGCACATCCTTAGGCCCTATACACCTACCCTTCTACCAATTTTTGTTGTCCTTCACCAGAACAAGAGTCAGGGCTCTTCTTTGACAGTAACCTAACAACCCTCCAACTGTACTTGGACTACCATCAATCTGCCCAACCATAGTCAATTCTTTTTACTGATCTAGGGCCCACAATATTTTCTTCATCTAGGGCTCTTCAAATCTGCCACCTAACAATGGTTTGAGTCCTCTCAAGATCATTATTCTTGTGTATTGACAATTTGATCTTTGTTGTCCAATCTATGAACAAATATGAAATACTCCTCTTATCATACTTCTAACAATCTATAGATGACTTAACTAGGGTCACAAATCAGCCACTAACAGTCCATTTACTATTTTTTTATAGGTTTCTTCAGATCTTTGTCTAAAACTTTATGGAAATTCCACCAAAATCAACTCTTATGCATGTCAATCCATTCTTCATATGGCACATTTCTTCTGCATGCTCAATCTTCTTCTCAGGTTCCACCCTCCTTTGGATCTGTTGTCTCCACACATACTGAATCTGCAAACCATCTTCCAGATCTACGGTCTATATTGCAGAAATAAACCTCGATCACCTTAACTACAGTTTCTTGAGCTAACTCAGTCATTATTACTTAGTTAACTAACACAAGTTGTTATGAGATGAAATTACAATTTATTGTCCAATTTATTTAAGGGAAAAATAAATTACACGCCTCACATTCCTCACACCTGGTACATCAAAATTCCTCACTAGTGTGGGTGCGTTTTTTTTTTTTTTCCCTTTCTAGTTGCCAATTTCATTGTTTATTGTTGCGAATTTCAACACTCCCTCTCAACAAGAAAGGAATTCAATCTATCCCCATTCGGTACCTTTGGAATGTTTTGCATGCTACACTTCTCTAGTGTTGTTCGCACCTGCAAATCTTGAAATTGAATAGCCTCCGAACAACTGAATCAATATAATACATCTGTCATCATAGTCTTCTGACTATTGTTAGCTACTGCACCTGTCTAGTACTGGATTCTCTGTGCTGCTATTGACATCTGCATCCGTGCCCTTTGAACTGTTGCTAACTCTGATTTGTGCTCCATTATTTGACATCTGTCACTCTGATTTTTGTCTTGTTGACATCTAACTACATCAATCTAACTGATCCTTCCTACTACTGCTGTACTGTGGGCTCCTCATAGCCAGGTTTGATCCATGAGACACACCATCTCAATGGACCTTGCCCAAATTTGTTATCTTGGGATTATGTCTGCACATCACCCCACCTTACACCTCGAGGTATAGCTGCTCCCTCTTCCCATCTGGCTCGAAATTTTCCCCTCATGGAGGTCTCTGCTTGAGTGTACGCTTCCACTCGGTCTCCTCTCTACTTCTCCAATTGTGGCAGCTACTCCACAACCTTTTGAGACTACTTCTCATGAGGTTGCATGTTGAGAGGTAATTTATGCTCCCTCTAAACCACCAAGTCTCTAACTTATGCCTTTCTCCTCAAAGCTTTGCATGCATCTAGTACCTCAAGTGCATATAGGTTCTTGACTCGTGCATAGTGTAATTGTCCCAACGTTACAAAAATTTTCTAAAAAAGAGTTGATTTTAAATTGATGATATCTCCCTCATCCGAGCTCCGATTCGACCGATTTTTTTTTTTTTTCCATTTGGATAGTTTTTTCGCAAGGAATCAAAATATTCTATTTGTTTTTGAAAATTTTACCCCAAAATCTTCAGATATTCTCTGCAAACTCGTCGCCCAAAAAATTCCTGCTCTGATACCATGTAGAAAATCTAACCAATGAGATTCAATCTGATCTTGTAATCTACTAAAACAAGATATTGAATCCTTACTATAATTTGCAGAAACAAAACACGATCGCACAATTACATATAAGTAAGAGAAATAAATTATCAATCGCATAACAACATGATGTATTTGGGGAAAGAAACTGTTCAAAACCCCTCTATCTCTATTGTGTATTAAGTCAAGGAATCATGAAACAATACAATGCTCAATCTCTCATGAGATTCTCCAACACTCTGTCAATTGTCTCCCGTTAATCTAGGCAAACTCGGTTTATTACTTAGCCAATTCTCATCCTTACTTCAGCCTGCCTTGCTCATGAAATTTCTAGGGAATTAACTCCTTATTAATTATGAAAATCAGTCTTCCTTGATTGCGCAATCCATCATGGCATCCCAATGACTTTATAATTGCACATGGGAAATTTTATCTACATACAACTGATAGTTATGTTCCCTTTAACCTCTGACGTCTCAACTGGGTATTCCTCGAAACTGACATGCATGCAACTATTAATAGTGAATTATCAGTTATCTGATTGATCACTCATTGTGAATTAAATATAATTTAATTCATTAGACCTCTCACTAGCTCATCTCTTAGTTAGAACTAGTTAAACTGGTTTTAACTCATTTATTGAGTTAATTACACTTGCACCCCACTAATGCATCAACTTCAACTGGACCCCAAAAATATTAGAATCCCTCTAGATGCTTCATTTAGACCCTCAACTCGAATTTCTTGAGCTAACTCAGTCATCATGACTTAATTAACTGACACAAGTTGTTATGAGAAGAAATTACAATTTATTGTCCAATTTATTTAAGGGAAAAATAAATTAGACGACCCACATTCCTCACTCCTGGTGCATCAAATTCCTCACCAGTGTAGATGCTTTTTTTTTTGTCCTTTTTGGTTTCCAATGTCATTGTTTCTTGTTGCAAATTTCAACATTTCAGAATTTGATGCGGCCTTTACGCAAAGACACCATTGAAATCACATGCCCAGATTCTCATGAGAAACCTCTCTTAAGCTCAATCTGCCAGAAGAGAACCAACAATATGCCATCCTACTTCCTAGCGCAAACCGACCATTAAGGTATGAAACATTCTTCTGAACCCTCACATGATGATATTGCTCTTGGAGGATGATCATGACCTCCCTTTAGCAACCCTTACTTGGCCCTCGTACTCAACCTACTTTAGGACTACATCTCTCTTCGCCCCCTTGATGTGCCAGATAGTGGGAATACATGTCAAACATGCTAAGATGTGCCAAGTGATAAGGCATGCCAAGATGTGCAAGGGTGTGTCAATGCGTGTCAAGGACTGTCAAGAAAACAAAAGGGAGAAAAAATTTAAACTACAAGGAAATGAACACATAAGAGGGTTAATAAGTCATCAGTTTACCTTTTCCAAGAGGCGCATGCTAGGCACACCAACAATAGGTGGAAATAGGTGCCAAGTGCAAATTCTTAGTGCATTCTAAGTGCCAAGTATTCCTTTGTTGCTTCTCATCTACTTTCCAACAATTGATCATCACAAATAAATTTAATATTAAACCATTCCAAATCATACCAAGGCATCTCAACGTATTCCATACATGTTAAGACTTTCCAAGCGCCAATATGTGTCAGGGAGTGTTATGCATGTTATGAAGTGGAAGGGAATGTTGAAGAGTGCTAACATGTGCTAGAGAGTGATAATGCATGTTGATGAGTGTTAAGGAGAACTAGGAAAAAACATTAAGGGAGCACTAGGTAAAAATTCATGGAAGTAAATGAATATGAGGAACATGTGCCAGAGACTAGTGTTAATGAGTGTTAGTTGTCATGCCAAGGAGGGAGTGACAAGGTATACTAAGCATTGGTAAGGCATGATAGGGAATATCAAGGCATGTCAAGAATTCCCAAAGTGTGCTTGGGAGTTCCAGGGTGTGCTAATTATATCATGTGCCAATTAATGGTGCCAAGATATGCCAATACATGCTATGCGTGAAACCAACTCCAAAAATAGAAGAAAAGAGATATCAATTCCTTAGAAATAAGCCACTTCGAGGGGGAAACTTCCAATACATTACATGAATGAAAAATTCTTGGATGATACAAATTACAAAACCTCCTTTCTATATATAGGAGTCCATGGGGCCACAATGTAATCCTAGTCAACCTAACAATAATAATTTAAGGGCACAATAATAACAATATGGGGGTTACAAGGGCACAATAATAACAATAAGGGGGTTACACTAACAATAATAAGGACTATACTAGTAATATGCAATTAAATTATTCTCTCCTTCAAAAAGGGTTATTACCAACGCTTGAGTAGTTTTGGGTGCTTTTGTATAAAATTCTCATCCTCCCATGTCGAATCTTCAACAGGTAGGTTCTTCCACCATGAGATACTCAAATTGACGATTCCGTAGCTTTCGTCGAGTTCTTAAGCGTTGGGACTGCCTGCAGTTCCAACCCCAAACTTCCTTCCTCATCAAGTTTTGGCAATATTGTTTGAACTGGAAGATTTTCACATATAACCTTCTTTAAGCATGAAACATGGAAAATTGGATGCACTTGTGAAGAAGCAGGAAGCTCCAATTTGTATGCCATAGTACCAATCTTTTGCAACACCTTGTAAGGACCATAGTACTTTGGCGATAATTTATTATCTTTCTTAGCTTGCTTGAGTTACATTTGTTTGTATGGTTGTAGCCGTAAAAATACCCAGTCTCCTACATCAAAACTTCTCTCGCTGCGATGTTGATCTGCCTGTTGTTTCATTTGATTTTGTGCCAAATTCAGGTTGTCCTTTAAGGTTTGGAGAACTTTCTTCGATGCTCGATGTGTTCTTCCACTGCTTGAACCTTCGAATTTTCTCTTAAAGATGATGTTATGGATCATGGATGATATCTATAAAGTGCCATAAATGGGGTCATTTTTACAAGATGTAGCAGTACATATACCATCATTCAAACATGAGGTAACTTGGAGCCATCAATCTATCAGAGCTATTTAATAAAACAACAAATATATCCTTCCAAAAATTTATTTACTATCTCAGTTTGACCATCAAATTGAGGATGATAAGATGAGCTATGAGCTAATTGAGTACCCAAACAAGAAAATAACTCCGTCCAAAAATTTCCAGTAAAAATGGAATCTCTATCACTCACAATAACCCTTGGGCTTCCATGTATCTTTTGAAATGTGTTCATAAATGGTAAAGAGTCTAAATGGTAAAGAACTGCATTTTCATTTAATGATGAGATAATGCACAAAAGGCATACTTTTGGTAAGTCTATCAACTACCACCATGATGACACACTTTTCTTCGGACTTAGGGTAAACCCGTGATAAATCCATTGAAATTCTCCTCCCAACTATGACGGAGGCTGATATAAAGGTTGTAGAAGTCTCGGGGTCTTAATTGTCTCAACTTTATTCTGCTGGCAAAGCAAACATTCCGTCACAAACTTTTGAATATCAGATTTAAGGCCATCCCAAAAAAAATATTTCTTCACCCTGTGGTAAGTTTTTAAAAATCTTGAGTGTCCTCCTAAAGGAGAAGTGTGCAATTCCAAAAGAATATTTTGTTTTAGTTGGGAATTCTTACAAATATATAAGTGATCTTTGTACCATGAGGAATCATTTTTCCAACTAAATGTATCAGATGAATTAGGATCTTGCTGCAACTTTTGAATGAGTGTCCATACTTCTTTGTCCTTCTTCCATTCATCTCTTGCTTCGGTTATCCAATCTGGTTGAATAATAGAAATGGCACAAAGCAATGCTTCGACCTCTTCATTCTTTCTTGAGAGTGCATCTGCAACAACATTTAGCTTCCCTTTTTTTTAGATTATTTCAAAGTCATAACCCAACATCTTTGTGACCCATTTTTGTTGCTCTTCTGAAGATAGTCTTTGTTCCAAAAAGTGTTTAAGACTATCATGATCAGTTTTTACCTTGAAGTGTCTTCCCATTAGGTAAGTTGGCCATTTCTTTAGTGCATGCAGTATTGCTAACATTTCCTTCTCATAAATAGGTTTCTGTAAATACTTTCCTTTGATTGGACGACTTTCAAAAGCAATGGGTCTTCCTTCCTGCATTAAAACTGCACCAATTCCATTTCCTGAGGCATCACATTCCACAATAAAGGTTTTTGTGAAGTGTGGTGTAGCTAAGACCGGTGCTAGGCACATTGCCTCTTTAAGACGTTCAAAGGCCTTAGTTGCTTCAGGAGTCCATGAAAATGCATCTTTCTTCAATAATGTTGTTAGAGGTGCTGCTATTCTCCCATAATTCTTAACAAACTTGCGATAATACCCTGCTAACCCGAGAAATCCTCGCAATTGCTTTATGGTTGTGGGGACTTTCCATTCCTTAATGGATTTAATTTTGTTAGGGTCTACTTTAACACCCTCGTGAGATACAATATGACCCAGATATTCCACCTCTTGTACTCCAAAGAAACATTTGGATTTTTTTGCATATAATTGTTTCTCCTGCAATAGTTTGAGCACCCCGTCAACATGTTCAACATGATCCTTCCAAGACCTGCTGTAGATTAGTATATCATCAAAAAATACTAGCACAAATTTTCTAAGGAAGGGTTTGAAAATGAATTCATCAACCCTTGAAATGTAGAAGGTGCATTGGTAAGGCCAAAAGGCATGACCAAAAATTCATAATGACCCTCATGAGTTCGAAATGCTATTTTTGGAATATCTTCAGTCTTCATTCTAATTTGATGATATCCCGAACGAAGATCCAACTTGGTAAAATAAATTGCTCCATGTAATTCATCCAATAATTCATCAATCACAGGAATGGGAAATTTATCTTTAATGGTGAGCTTATTGAGCTCCCGATAATCCGGACACATTCGCCATGATCCATCCTTCTTGTGTACCAATACTACAGGAGCAGAGAAAGAACTTTGACTAGGTTGAATTATACCCGCCTCTAACATTTCTGCAATCATACGTTCAATTTCGCTCTTTTGGAAGTAAGGATATCTATAAGGCCCGATGTTTGGAGGAACACTTCCTGGAATCAAATGAATAGCATGATCATGATCACGAATAGGTGGGAGTCCTTTGGGAGTTTCAAACACCTTGGAATGATTGTCCAAGACTTGTTGGAGATTTGCAGAAATAGATGATTTTGATGTTGGAACTTCTAGTGAGCATAATTGTGCAATTATGCCTCGTTGCTCTTTCTTTAGAAGCTTTGTCATGACATTAGAGCTTATTATCTTTCCTGGCTTCCCTGCAATACCCCGTAATTCGAATTCCTTTCCTTCTGAAAAAAAATTCAAGAAAATTAAAAGCTACCGTTCCCAAAGATTGTAACCGTTGTACTCCTAGTACAAAATCAGCACCTTCCATAGGAATAGAAAGCATTGGACTATTCAATGCATATTCCCCCATGGTTAGCTTGATATTATGGCATTTTCCAGAGCAATTTATAGTTCCTTCATTTGCAACCATCACTTGACATTCTGGTGTTGGGTATAGGAAACAATTCAATTCCTTGGCTACCTTACAATGAATAAAATTATGGGTGCTACCTGAATCAATCAACACTATTACCTTTTTCTTCATGATATGTCCTTCTATCTTGAGAGTTTGAGGAGTGGTAATTCCTGCCAATGCATTACACGATATGGTCAGACTCATTTCTTCCTCTTCTAGGGATGGTTCCTGGTGTATATCCTCTTCTTGTTCATTTTCTTCTTCCTCTTCACAATCTATGTAAAATAATTTCTTCTCAGCACACTTATGACCTTTAGTGTATTTTCTATCACAACTGTAGCAAAGCCCTTTTGCTCTTTTTCTTCCAATTGTTGTGGTGTCAACCTTGTAGGTTGTGGAAATCTAGGTGTAGCAACACTTCCTTCTTTATAGAATTGAGTGGTAGGCTTCCTTGTCGCCATAATTTTACATTCAATTTTTCTTGCCAACCCGAATGCCTTCTCCAATGAATCAGGTTCCAAAACGCGAACTTCATGTTGGATGTTATCCTTTAAAGTGCCTATGAAGAGATCAATCCTGTGTTCCTCTGGAATATCAGTTACCCTTATATTCAATTTTTGGAAGTCCTCAATGTGCCGCCCCACTAAACCCTTTTGTTTGAGATTTATCAATTGGCTAAAGAAGGTGTTGCTCTTTGTATCCTCATAATGTGCTATCATTTCCTCCATAAAAATTGACCAAGTGACAATTTTTTTACGGGAGCAAAGCCATCGATACCATACAAATGTATTTTGTTCTAAATGTAAAGTTGCAATGCGTACCTTTTGTGTGTTCTACACATTATGGAGATCAAAATATTGCTCCATATGTAGTATCCATGTTATAGGATCCTTTCCATCAAACTTCCTCATATCCATTTTTGGAATATGGTGGTTCTTCCCGCCAACATTAGAGTTTATGAAGTCACGATTAACATTTATTTTGTTCTCATCATGAGTTTCCTCTACTATCTTTTCACCATTAGGAAACATTTCTTGTATCAATTTTGTCAAACCTTCCATGTCTACCTTTAGATCATTCTTCATGTTTTCCATGTTGTCTTTCATTTTTTCTTCCATGTTATCCATCTTAGCTTCCATGCCATCCATCTTAGCTTCCACGCCTTTCTTCAAACCATCCATCTTCGCTTCCATGCCAGCTTCCATGCCATCCATCTTAGCTTCCACGCCTTTATTCAAACCATCCATCTTTGCTTCCACACCTTTCTTCAAAACTTTCATTTCATTTTTTTTTGCTCTTTGCGAGAGAAAATTTTGGTGCACTTGCTCTTGTAATTTTGATAGATCATGTTGCAATTCTTCATCTTCATGATTCATAGTAGAGCCTTCTGAAGGCTTAATGGGTGTTGAATTATTTTTACGGGGCATTTTTTAGAACCCAATACTGATATATATTCTACAATATTCCCTTGGAGTCAATTCAAATTGATTCTTCAAACAAGACTCACGCAATTTGGAAAAAATTACACACCTTTTTCTTGCTTTTGAAGAGCTCGATATTTAAATTGGATTATCTATGTGGTTACAACTCTTCAATATTTGAAATTTGGCACTAAGGTAGCCTTCTGAATCCTCTTTTGAATTCCACAGGTCTAAGCTGATTTGGACTCTTCAAGGTAAAGTTATGTCCAATCTCCCATAATAACCTAATTATGGATTGTTTCAGTAGATCAAAATTGTACGACTTTCCACGTGTCAATGTTTCATCTTTTAGCTCTTAAATTGATATCAAAGAAACTAAATTTCGTGCACTTGTTGCCACTTTTTACGACACTCCAATCTGATGCTCAGAGAGAGAGTTATGAAGCTTTTCCCATGATCACCTCTCTGAGATGAAATTCAGGAGCCTGAAAAAGCACTACCTTCCACAGATCATATCTCTGAAAATATTGCGAACCAAACTTTGAAATTTTGCGACAAGTTTCCTCAAGATTGCAGCTTCGCGCCCTAAAATTTTCAGATTTTGAACCTTCGTAGAAAACAAGTTATAGTGCAAATGCCACGCTGACCTATTTAGATTAAATTCAGGAGCCTGCAAAAAGACCTAACTTCCACAGATCATATCTTCGAAAATATTGTGAACCAAGCTCTAAAATTTTGCGACGATGTTCCACCAGATTTCAGCTCCTCACCCTAAAATTTCATCTTTTGAAACTTCATAGAAAATAAGTTATAGCAAAAATTCCACGATGACCTATTTGGAGCAGCGAAACCCTAGAATCCAAAGCTCTGATACCAAATGTTGTGAAACCAGCTCCAAAAATAGAAGAAAAGAGATATCAACGCCTTAGAAATAAGCCACTTCAAGGGGGAAACCTCCAATAAATTACATGAATGAGAAATTATTGGATGATACAAATTACAAAACCTCATTTCTATATATAGGAGTCCATGGGGCCATAATCTAATTCTAGCTGACCTAACAATAATAATTTAAGGGCACAATAGTAACAATATGGGGGTTATAGGGGTACAATAATAACAATAAGGGGGTTACACTAACAAAAATAAGGGACTATACTAGTAATATAGGGACCTAACATGCTAGGTGCTAAGGATGTGGCGCAATGTGCTAGGGTATGTCAATATGCAGTGTCAAGGAAACCAAAGGAAGAACCAATAAGAGGGTTAATAGTCAGGACTTTATCTTTTTGAAAAGGGGCATGCTAGGCACACTAATAATAGGTCCCAATACATGCCAAGTGGCATTGTGTACCAAGTCCTAATGTATGTCAATGCATTCAACCAAGGTGTTCTAGGGCATGCTGGGACTACATGCAGCATGCCAACACATTCTAGGAGAGTTCCATGTTGTGCTAGTGCATGCCATCATGTGCTTGGGCATCAGTGTCATCACAATATGTTCTAGGTACAAAGATGTTCCAAGACATGTGGGGTGCTAAGAAATGTTAGTGTGTGCCAAAGCATCAATTTAAGGTGTGCCTAGACTATTGAGGAGTGTTAGGTCTTTCTCATTAATAGAATTTTCAGAGCTTGATTATGTATTAAATAATATATTTCCTACACACAATAATGGAACTTTATCTAAAGGGAATTTGCTAGATAATAAACTTAATAGATATGAATCATGTGTTGACTCATAGGAAATCTCTATTTGACTAGTCATTACTTGAGGGAAATGATACACACTAATTACTTCTTAAAAAATTAACTGACTCTAACCACTATGGCCTTGGACATATTATAAAAACTACTCCACAATAATGGTCTCAAATCGTTATCTTTTGACAAAAAATATATTAATAGGCACATAGCGTCATCAAAAACTCATTGGAATGATCAATCATGACGGACTTTTTTTTACCGTCACCAAAAGTAACAAAAAGAGCATTGGTGAGGGTCATTAAAAGTTCATCACTAGAAGTGTCACCAAAGAGAGAATTAGTGATGGGCCTTTAACGACCCTCACCAAAAGTGTCATTGAAAATGGCTTTGGTGATAGACCATAAAGGACCATCACTATATAACTTATAGTGACGGTTTTTTAAGGACCGTTACCATATGTGACATTGGTGATAGACCTTAAAGGTCCGTCACAAGCATGACCCTCACCAATGTGATTTTTTCTTGTAGTGTTGATTTTGTTGTCCCAAGATCACTCGTTATCTCCTAATATCTTCTTGATAATGGTTATAATATCTTTATTACTTGATTCAGCTAAGCCATTACCCTGAGGATAGTAATTAAATGAATGAGATAAAGTAATGCCATACTTAAAACAAAAAGATGAGAATTCAAGAGAACTAAAAGCCTTGGCATTATCAGTAGTGATCTTGGAAGGGACACCAAATCTAATAATTATTTGATTTTCAATAAAGTCCATAATGACCTTTTCATTGGAATTCTTAGCAGGAATGGCTTCAACCCATTTAGTAAAATAATCAGTCGCAGTTAAGATCCAGGAGTATCCATTGCTAGAATTTTCATGGAATTTCCCGATGAAATCCAGACCCCAATGTTGAAAAGGTGCCTCAACAACCACAGGTTGTAGGGGCAGGGCAGCTAGCTTCTACTTCCCAGTGAAAGTTGACAGGCTTGGCAACTTCTAACAAATTTATGAACATCTGAAAAAATCAAAGGCCAAAAATAACCAGCTCTTAGGATTTTATGGGCGGTAGTTCTAGCAGCATAATGACCACCACAAAATCCTGAATGAAACTCAGAAATCAACCTTTTAGAGTCAACCTCATCAACACACCTAAGTATTATCCCTTCAGGATTTCTCCATCCAAGGCCATCCTTCATGAGGCAATACTTAGTGGCTTTTAATCTAAGAGCCCTTCTTCTATGAGCAACTAAATGGTCAGGACATGTAAGGTTTAACAGATAATAAATAATGTCCTTATACCATTCATGCTCTCCTAACCTTTGCAGCTCAGGTGAAGATGCATCATTAAGACAGATCAAACCAAGTGCCTTTTCATTACCCTTGGTCGACATCTCAGCCAAGCCTTGACCTTTGACTAACTTAGTGGGTCTAATCTCTAGATCATACTCTTGAATTTTAGTAACCCACCTAGCACGAGTCCCTAAGCAATCAGTTTGAGTTAAGATATCTTTAATTGCGGAATGCGGGACAAAAGCAATAATTTTAGAATAACCCACATAAGTCCTAAAATGCTTAAGAGACTTAACCAAAGCATAGGCTTGCTTTTCCATAGTAGTATACTTTAATTCAGAATTTTGAAGCACTCTACTCATGAAAGCAATAGGTTGTTCGTAACCTTCCTTATTCTTTTGTAACAAGACACCAGCAATAGTATCTTCAGAAGCGAAAGAGAAAATCATAAAATCTTTAGAGTAATCAGGACTCACCAAAACAAGAGCTTGAGCAATAGCACCCTTAATCCCTTGAAAAGCCCTTTTACGATCTTCTTTCCATAGAAATTTTACATCTTTTTTAAGAATATTTTGAATAAGCTTAGCTATTTTTGCGTAATTTGGAATAAATCTTCTAAGAAAATTAGTTTTTCCTAGAAAAGACTGAAGGGATTTAAGATTATGAGGTAGAAGAATATTTTGGATTGCCTCAACTCTTTCAAGATCAATCTTGATCCCATCTTTGCAGATGATGTGACCAAGTAATTTCCCTTCAATTACCCCAAAAACAGATTTAGCCGGATTCAAAGAAATCCCAAACTCTCTACATCTATCAAAAACCTACCTAAGATGACCTATATGAGTAATACCATCTTTAGAAAAAACAGTAAGATCATCCTGGTAAATTTAAATAATTTTTCCGATTAAACCTTTAAAAGCATAATCCATAGCCCTTTGAAAAGTAGCCCCAGCATTAGTCAAACCAAAAGGCATTCTAATGTATTCAAAAGTACCCCATGGTGTGGTGAATGTCGTTTTGTGACCATCTTCTTTTTTAACCCAAACTTTATTGTATGCAGAAAAACCATCTAGCAATGACATCATTCCTGAACCTGTTACTCTTTGCAACATAGTCTCCATGTTAGGCAAAGGGTAATTATCTTTTTTACATGCTAGATTAAGGTTTCTAAAATCAACACAAAGTCTAATGGTCCGTTCTTCTTCCTAACAATCACCAGGTTGGAACACCATGTTGAATGTCTAGTTTGAGAAATGATTCCAACTGCAAGCATTTTCGAAAGCTCTTTCTGAACCAAAGAAGCTAACTTAGGATTTATTTGCCTAAGATTTTGGCGAAAATGTTTAGCATTCTCATGTTTTAAAGGGATAGTGTGTTGTATGACATCTTCCCTATATCCTTTTAACTCATCATAAGAAAATGCTAAAACATCCCTGTACTCATGAAGTAAATTAATCAACTGCTTCCTTTGTTCTTCACTAGTACCTTTACCGATTTTAACAATTTTAGGATCTTTAGAAGTACCAAGATTTACTTCAATGAATTCACCTAGCTCCTTTCTATTCTCCTCTTTCAGCTTTGTAGCATCATGCCGATCAAAGTGTTGTTCTAAAGCAACAATATTCCAAGGAGTAGGATTTATAATATCATCATGATCCTCATATCCTTCCTCCTTAGAACTTATCCGAAAATCTTCAAACTCATCCAAATTATTTAGAAAACGAATAGCTTGCTTTTCATCATCAAAAACTTGCCAATGTTTTGAATTATCGGGGACAGATGGTCTGAAAATAATTTCCATTTTTATCTCTTCCTTAATTAATTCATCAGATCACTGTAAGGTAGAAGCGGCAACAGCAAGCTCATCTGCTAAAGCATTCTTTTCTCTTGGGACAGCTTCAAGGTTAATAGCATCAAAGTGTTCCATAACATCCCATACAGCATTTCGATAATTCCTCAACCTTTGATTCTTACATGTGAATTTATTCTTAACTTGCATGATAACCAGATCAGAATCTCCCTTGATACTAAGCAACTTAATTCTTAAAGCCTTTGCCAATTCAAAACCCAACAATAAAGCCTCATACTCAGCCACATTATTGGTTGCATCAAACTCAAGTCTGTAGGAAAACTTTAAAATATTACCAAGGGGAGATTTCAAAACAATTCCATCACCCTTACCATATCTAGATGTTGCACCATCAAAATGCATGTGCCAAACCTGATCCTTTAAGTCCTCAAATTTCTCATCAACCTTGTCATCTAAGGGAATCGTGAAATTAGCCATAATAGCATAATTCCCCATGTCAGGTTGTTCCTTAATTATTTCATTATGAGGTCTTTTAGGATCTTCTACATGGAATCTTCTTTCAGGTTTTCTATTAAGCCTCACAAACCCTTCACCTCTAGGAGAAGGAATCGTAGCATAAGACCAGTTCATCTGAATACTTCCTCCTAGATCAGAAGCCCACTTTCTCGATAACAACATACCCCAAGCATCCAGAACATCAACTACAACTATGTCCATAACAATCATGATATCAGGGTAAACCGCTAAATGAACTTGTAAATCCTTGATCAACCCATGAACTTAAATTTTCTTAGAATCCACGGCACATATGTTGTAATATGGTCTAGAAACTCTTAAATTAATCTATTCCATGACCCTCTTAGTCATAACACAAGCTGAAGCACCAGAATCTAGCATACAATTATTCAATTTATAACCATTGACCATCAAACTAACAAAAAATGGCTGGTGATCTTTGTTATCTGATTCCATTTTCTGTAAGTATATAGGGGCATCTTGATACGACACTTCAGGAGTTTCATTTTGAGTAACATTAACATGTGAAGCTCCAAGAACATCTAAAACTTTAGCTTTCTGATTAGGAAGCTTTATAGCCTCAGTAAAAGGTACCAAGATCTTAGCATTTCTCAACCATGCACCCAAATCAATATCCAAACTAGGACTAGGATTAAAAATTCGAGGAGGATTTTGATTATGACTTTGCTCTTTATCCCTTCTTTGATAAGTTAATCCTTTGTCTTTAGTGATTTCTAAAACTCGATCAGGAGAAGGCTTTTCACCAAACATTTCAACAATCAAATCATTCTCATAATCAAAATTATTGATGCTATGCGAAGATGTGAAAGGCCTAACATCTTGACTATGTTCCTTAACTTCCATCCAATCTTCCATAGACAAAGAGAACTCCTTACCAACAACATTTATCTGATCACTTGCCCCAAACATTCTATTATTTATGATTCTTTCAACAATGGGACAAGTAGCCTCTTCATGAAGAGCATCACAAAGTCTACAATAAGGAGGAACTTCATCAACCAGATTAGTAGATTCAAGTAGATTGGGAGGTCTCTGCTCACTCGACTGACCCTTTCTCTGCCAAGTATTATTATTTCAATTATTATTATTATGATTCCTAGGTTGGGAATTATGTGTTTGAACCTTTTCCATTTGAACCAACCTAGATTGTAAAGTGCTTATTTCCTTAGCATGACTAAGCTCTATGCTTTCAAGTTTTTTAGTATGATTAAGCTCCATGCTTTCAAGTTTTTGCATTAACTTTTTCACAAGGTCATCATCATCTTCTAGAGGTTCTTTTCCTTTAGGCGCTTTTAACTTAGTTGCAGCCCTATCAAAACCAGGAATTTCAGACTTCACAGATGCCCTTCTATCATTTTCAAGCTCTTCAGCTAAAGATTGACAAGCCTTATAATTTGCAGTTTTAGCCCGCCTTAATTCATATGAAGTTTCGGAATTAAAAGCATCAATGTAAAAATTTAGAAGAGATCCATCATGAGGTTTATGAGTTTGAGATATTTCTCTAAGGATACCATTAAATCTCCTGTTAAATTCTTCAATTGTTTCATTTTCTTTCTTCTTTATGGTGCTGATTTCTATTACCAAATGCCTATCTTCCCTTTTATCACCATACTTTTCCTTAAAGGCAGCTACAATTGATTCAAAAGTATCAAATGAATTATCAGGTTTTTCCATGAACCATTCAGCAACATCCTCACCAAAAGTAAGAACAAAAGTTTTCATCTTTACATCATCAAAATTATTATTTGTAACTGCAAATCTATTCCACCAGCTAGTGAAAGCAAACAAATGAGATTTAACACTAACTGCATCATTTCCTTGAAAGATAGGTAATTTATCCATTTGAGGGAGATCATGGGGATAACCTTGAATATTAGCAAAATTACACGGGGCATAAACATCCATGATATCGGGTTGAGGTGGATCACAAAAAAGGGAATGGATATCAGAGAGAGCTTCCTGGCCGAGATTATTAAGGAGTGTACGAGAAGCGAGCTTGTGTAATCGGACTCTAAAAACCCTTTCAGGATCTGGAGTAGGATTAACCAAGCTACTAGGATGCCTTCTCGTATAGGTCCTTATGGAAGATGAAGCCAATGGAGTCGCCACTAGGACAGGAAGCTAACTCAGATATATGAGATGAAAATGAATAAAGAGATGAATGTCGTTGAGCCAAAGTCCAGTGAATGGATCCCCGGCAACGGCGCCAAAAAATGTTGTCACACAGATTGTCAAGGCACCATGACAACGGCTCAGATTGGGAGCTGTCAGTCTTATCGCCAATCTCTCTATTTAAGTTGTCTCCTTGCAAGCTAAGGGAGGTAGACCCTATTATAAATGAGAATGACAAATCCAGGAGACACAGCTAAAACATCAAATACTTGATAGAATGAACGAGATTCCACAGATCTCAATTAGATTTCACGTTTAAGACCAGTGCTTTATGGAGTCAAACAAAATCCCGTTATGCAATTACAAACAAGTAACTGACGATTAACTGCTGCTTATTGAAACACGATTGATCACAATGATATTTAATTGAAAATGCCACAACCATGAATAACAATAACATGAGAATGCCAGATGCTTTAAAAAAAAAAAACCGAAATTAAGATATTGCAATTATAACCCAGTTCGAAAATTAAAATGATCCACAGTCAAACTTTAGATAAAGAAATTAGCGCACTTGACTATGGAAAATTTGAAAAAAAATTAGATATTTTTTTTTGTATTTTCTAGATTTTTTAGGATTTTGAAATTTTGAAATTTTGAAATTTTTATATTTTTTACTTTTTATCTTAAAACCAAAATTTAAGCTAATTCTAAAGAGATGCTAAAATTAAAATCTAAAAAAAAAAAAGCTTCTAATTTTAACCAAAGTTAGATCTAAACTAAAATTAAAATTAAACTAAATTACAACTAAGTTAAAACTAAACTAAGACTAAATTGAAATATAAAATCTAAAATAACGCTAGCAGATCTAAAAAACAAATAAATCTAAAAAGAAACTAAACTGAAACGAAATCAATTAAAAACTAAGTCTAAACTATAACTAAAATCTATTTAAATCCTAACCTTAAAAAAAATCGAATCAAACAACAAACTAATGTTATAACTAATTAAAATTCTAAAATTAAAATCTAACTTACCCAAACTAAAACCTACGCTAAAGTCTAAAACTAAACATAACATCGAACCAAAAATTTAAAGCGGGTGTGTGCGTTTGTCGTTTTGTGTTTGCAGGTAGGACGGTCGAGCTGAACGAGCAGATTGAAGCTGGACGGCGGCTTGAAAAAGCTCGGGCAGAGGCGATGCAGACGAGACAGCGTTTTAAGGAATGAAACAGCGGACAGGACGGAAATGGAGAGAACGAAGAGCAGATTGAGGGTTCGCGTGGAGATTAAAGGGTCGATGAAGAACGGAGGGTAACCACTGAGCTTGAAGGCAGATGATTTTTTTTTTTAATGCAGGCGATTTGGACAGGCAAAGGGAAAGCAGAGGCGGCTAGGGCATAAAGGGATTGATGGCAAGTGAAAGAAAATGATGATGCAACACATGAATAACTCAGAGATTGATGGCAGCGGATGGGAAGTATGAAGGCAGATCAATGGATTTCAAAGGGCAACAGATGAAGCAATGATTGAAACCCAGTATGCATAAAATTTCCTCAGCAAATTCAAAATTTTCCTCAATTAAGCTCGGGTTTCATGCTCTTTAAAACAATGCCTGGATTTGTCCACAGTAGTGATTTGAAGCCGGATCTGGCCTTTGGAAGCTAAATCTGCCTCAGATCTTTAAAAAAATCGATTTGATCCCTGAATCTGCAAGAAACCAACCAGATCTGAAGATACACACCAAGAAACGATTAAACCCTTACAGAAAAATTACAAATTTACAACTATTTTATAGATTTAAAACTCTCATGGTCAGATTTGAATCCATTTTAGCACACTTTTCAGAGATTTAAAATTTTTTTGGGAGAGGCACAAGCCTTAGAAAACCCTGCAAAACCACCAATTTCGTAAGATAGACTTGGAATTCAACAAATAATGAGCTTTTCAAACTTATTTTTATTGAGAGTTAGCTGGTCCAACCGAAGACTTCCCCAGATGCTCAATCTTATAAAATATTTCTCTGCACACTTTGATCTGAATCTTAGATTGATAGAGATTTAAGAAAACAACATGAGACCTTTTCAGAAAAATCAGAATGTTATTTTATAAACCCATAAAACTGCACAAGATACCTATATGTAGATTAATCCATGAAGACCATCAACCATAAAATGCAAGAAACAAAGTAGCAGAGTTTAGAGACAATTCACCACATAGATCTGAGAAGGAACATCAAGATTTGTAACCCCAAAGTCTTTATGATTTATTCATCCAAAAAAATTCACAAGAGCTTCCAAGACCAGTACACGATTCTGAGATCGGATGACTCAAGAATGAGAAAGACCTCTAAATTTATAGGACAAGATCTCTAACGGCTAGTTTGGATGATCCTCGTCAAAATAATCTCAACCGTCCAAAAGATTTAATTATCTTTTACAAGGACTCGATAAAACACTAGGACTCACTTAGTATGCTGATGATAAAATCCACCGTAGCTTTGGGGTGAGGCTGGAGGGAAAAACTCTGACGTGTAGAAATTTGCTAAATAATGAAGATTTATCCACCGAGATTATCCTGGTCACACACTAATTCGAATTCATGCATAACACATAACCTCTTCTACAATTGATCATCAATATGCGGAAATAGAAACAGTCGCATGCGCACATAAACACAATATGTAATGGGGAAAGCTTATAGCTGAAAACCCCCAAATATTTTGTATATTATAATAGAAGAGAACATGTAACAATCTTAGTACAATACTCCTCACAAGTACTCAGTACTGTCTCCAAAAGTTACACACAAACTAGCTCAGTTTTGAACAAGTCACAGGTTCAAAACTCATCCACTATTTGCTTGCCTCTATTGCGCAATCCAAGTTGGTGTAATGAGAGATCCAAGTTCGAATCTCCTTGGCTTGATCTACGCAATCCTCATGGGAAATCTCCTCCAATGCTTGTGCAAATCTCATGCACAACTAATGTCGCAACTAATAGCAAACTCACCCTTTCATCTACCTCTTCCACTGGTCTTCACTGAACTGTCCATGCACTGTAGTCAACTGATATGTTCTTTAGTTGAATAATGAGTTAATAATTAGTGAATTAAATAATATTTAATTCACCCCACTCATCTCTAGTGTATTAGCCAGTTAAACTAAATACAACTAGTTCAACTAAGTTAACCCGAACACAACTCCACCAACTGTCTCATCAACTCCACCAAACTCCGCCACTTGAGTTCTAACTGAATTCAACCATGCATGAGCTCACCAAACCCCTAGGAATAGCGTAATTCCTTTGTCAGGTGCATGGGCCACATCCGTAGCTCCAACTGAAGTGCTGCAAGAGGATAAACTGAAGTTTATAGTCCAAATATTATTAAGGGTAAAAAATATTTGACTTTTCTATTTTTAGCCTGGCAGTCTAAAAATAGACTCCGCCCAAATGTCTAAAAATAGAGGTCCATCTATTTTTACCAACTCGACCAATCATCCAAGAATAGCATACTGCAACTCCTAGACCATGCTCCATATGTCTAAAAATAGACATAGTCTAAAAAATAGACTTTGCGCCAAAAATAGCCTGCGGGCCCACTTAGTGAAGGCGACTTCATTTCACTAAGCTCCATCATCTTGTTGCATTTTCAACACTCCCTCTCAACAAGATATGGATTATCTGCAACCCCTATCCTGCCTTTGTGGAATTCAAATTGCTCCTGGTGAGCGCCTTCGTCAAGATGTCAGCATCCTGATCCTCCGTGGGAATATATGAAAGTAACATGATTCTCCACTGCACACAATCTCTGATATGATGTTACCTGATGTCTATGTGTTTGGATCTATCATGAAATACTGGATTAACTGAGAGTTTAATGCAACTCTAGTTATCACAATAAATCACAGTAGGCTCCAAGTGCGACCCGAACAATCCGACGAGGATCTTCCTCATCCAAATAGCCTCGCATGCAGCCAAGCTAGCTGCCATGTACTCGGCCTCTGCTAAACTGAGTGCCACGGATCTCTGCTTCCTGCTATACCAGGAAACTGCTGTCGACCCGATACTGAAGATTCCTCCAGATGTGCTCTTTCGGTCTGTTGGGCTCCCATCCCAATCTGCATCCGTGAAGCCACATAGCTTCACCCCATCCTCCTATCTGTACCACAAACCATATCCCGATGTGCCTCTAAGATAACGCAATACATGCTTGCCTGCCTTCCAGAAGAGCTTGGTAGGCTTAACCATAGCTTGCGAAAGCTGGTTAACAGCATAGCATATATTGGGTCGTGTATTGACCAGATACATAAGCGACCCCACCAACTGTCGATAGATAGTGGCATCCACTACCTCCACTGAAGTAGCATCCTCCTTCCTCCAACCACCAGGAAGAGGAGTGTCAACAGGCTTGCAGCCTTGCATGTTGAACCTCTCCAAAATCTCCCGGGCATACTTGCCCTGAGAAACAAACAGTCCTCCACTGCGCTGCCAAATCTCCAATCCCAGGAAATAATGAAGGAGGCCCAAGTCCTTCATCTCGAACTCTCTAGCAAGGTCCTCCTTGCATGAAAGTATCAACAACTCATCACCCGTCAAAATCATATCATCTACATACAGTACAATGATCAGCAACTTCCCCTCCACCACAATCTGGTACAGGTTAGGATCCGCCTCACTCTTGGAGAATCCAAGTCCGGTGAAATAACTGTCTATCCGTGTGTACCAAGCACGAGGTGCTTTCTTCAGCCCGTACAGTGCTCTCTTGAGTCGGCAAACATGCGACTCACTGTTGAAGATCTCGAAACCTTCGGGCTGCTCTATGTACACCTCCTCCTCAATGACTCCGTTGAGGAATGCAGTCTTCACATCCATCTGATGGATGTGCCACCCCATCTGCGCTGAGAGAGCTAGGATCGTCTGTATGGAAGAGTACCTTGCGACAGGTGCAAAGGTCTCATCATAATCGATCCCCTCGATCTGTGAGAAGCCACGAGCAACAAATCTTGCCTTGTACTTCTCCACACTCCTGTCAGTCGCCTGCTTCACTTTGTAGATCCATCGCGAACCCACCACTGATTTTCCCTCCGGTCGCGGAACAATCTCCCATGCACTGTTTCTGACAATCGAATCATACTCTTCCACCATGGCATCTACCCATGCGGGATCCTCCACAGCTTCCTCGAAAGAGGATGGCTCTGTCACGACACATTTGCTCATAAGAGCCATGTATCCAGTGTACCGGTCCGGTGACTGTCTCTGTCTGCGCTGTGCTGTAGGTGGTCCTACAACCTTCTCTGCATCTTGAGCCAGTTGCTCAGCTTCTGTAGTGCGCTTGCGCCCTCTGATGGTTGGCGCTGCATGAGTGGTCTCTTCCACTCCATGAAATTCCTCTTGTGGCTGATCCACATCCGGAAGCTCCTCCTTAGGAACTAATAGCTCCTCTTCTGCATGCAAGTGTGGCTCCCTCTCAAGCGAACACTTCATGGCTTTCTCCTCCTGAAATTTGATATCCCGTCGCACAACAGTCTTGCGACTGTCTGGAAAATACACACGATAGTTGTGGGGCGTATCAGTGTACCCCACAAATATCCCAACCTCTGCGGTCAGATCCAGCTTCTTTCTGGCATCCTTCGTCACATGCAAGTAGACAGGTGAACCAAAAATCCTCAAATGGGAAACATCAGGTCTCTTACCAGAAAATGCCTCCTCCGGTGTACTCATGCCAAGTATCTTGTGAGGACAACGATTATGCACATATACTGTAGTATTGCATGCTTCAGCCCACAAGGGAAGGGGTAGGCCTTGATCATGCAACATCGCCCGTGCAGCACCCATGATCGTTCTGTTCTTCCGCTCAGCAACCTCGTTCTGCTGTGGGTTATGGGGTGCGATGAGCTCTCTCCGAATCCCTTCTGCGCTGCAAAAGTCTTTGAATTCAGCAGAGATGAATTCACCACCATTGTCACTCCTAAGAGCCTTCACATGCTTCCCCGATTCCTTCTCAACCAGCGCCTTGAATTCACAGAACTTTGAATATGTCTCGCTCTTCTTCTGCATGACGAAGATCCAGCACTTCCGAGAGAAATCATCAAAAAAGATCACATAGTACTTTTGCTTTGCTGTCAAAGCTACAGAGAAAGGACCACACACGTCTGTGTGAACTCTCTCAAGGATCGTCGTGGCACAACTATCCTTCTCGTGAAAGGTGGCTTTCACAAATTTTCCCAAGGTACACCCCTTGCACTGATCTGACTGCGCAAGAGTGCCCTTAGGAAGCCCAGTAGAAATCTGCTGTAGTATCTTCAAGGCTCCATGGTGAAGGTGGCCCAATCTCCGGTGCCACAGCTCGCCATCATCCCGGCTCACCACTTCTCCCGCCTTGCATGCCATTGTTGCGCAGCCATCTACTTGCAACTGATAAAGGTTCTTGACTCGAACCCCTATCTTCCGGGTCTCTCCAGTTGTCTTACTGCGCAGGAAAGCCTTTCCTTCGCTGAAGACCACATCATACCCCTTGTCTTCCAACATCGCCACAGAGATCAGATTCTTCATCAATCCCGGAACATGCAATACTTCCTTCAATACGAAGGGTTTACCAGACTCCCTCTCAAAGGAAATGGTACCGATACCGGTCGCACTGTATCTACCATCATCGCCCATCTCGATGTGCACTCCAAGATCTTTTCTCATCCGTGATTCGAAAATAGATTCTGATTCCTACTATGTGAAATGACGCACCACTGTCCAAGAACCATACTGATCCCATCACACTTGAGACCAAGCATGCGATCAGCGAAAAATCCAGCTCGAACTGGGAGGCCAATGCCTCTCCCGCTGCAGATCCAACAGCATGCTTATTTTTCTTCTTCTGCGGAAAATTTGTGGCATAATGTCCGTGTTGGTCACAGTGAAAGCACTTCACCTTGGACATGTCTTGCTTCTTGCCTTTCGCACCAGACTGAGAAGCTTTCTTACTCTTCCCCTTCTTTGCTTTGGTAGCCAAAGCGCAATTTTCTTCATCAGGTGCCTTTGATGAAGATCCATCCCTGGTAGTCTGCCTTATCTCCTCTTGCATGAGATCTGACCAAAGTCGCTCCCATCCTGGCAACTTCTCCCGACCATTGACAGAGTCCTGATAGGAATGCCAACTCTTCGGAAGACCAAAGAGAGCCAGGTCCACCAAGTCCTCATCATCGACAGTCACCCCCACACTTCCCAGCTCATCTCTGCATCGAGTGAACTTTGTGAGGTACTTGGCGATACTGTCGCCTTTCTCCATCTTAATGTTTCTGAGTTTATCCTTGAGCGCCAACTTCCTCTGGTCGCTCTTGCTCTGGAATAGATCTGTCAATGCTTTCCACATCAAGTATGGAGAAGCTTTTCCATGCAGGCTGGATACAATGTGATCCTTCACGCCCTCCAACAGAATCCTTCGACGTTTTGCCATCTTCTTTTGCCAAGCCTCAATTTCAGCAGGATCAGTAGGCTTTTGGACATCCATATCTACGAACTCCTTCAGCCCGTTATCATCTAATACCGCCTCCATCTGGTCTTTCCATGCAACATAATTCGAACTGCCTTCAAGGGCATACTCGAGTCGCAAACCATTGAAAGACATTTCAACTCCGGCACCAAGAAAACAATCTGCTGCAAAATTGGAATTCCAAGCTCAAAACTCAACTGCTTCTGGATCTGTGAGAAAAAATTATTTCTAGCACAGAGATCGACTGTAAGGGCATTTACTGGATATATCACCTTTCAGAGAAAGGATGGATCCAGAGGCTACCTGGCCCGTTACAGACCCTGTCTACCGAAATAATTGCAATCACTGTAATAGATCCCGATGATCAATTCTCTAGCTCTGATACCATGTAGAAATTTGCTGAATAATGAAGATTTATCCACCGAGATTATCTTGGTCACACACTAATTCGAATTCATGCATAACACATAACCTCTTCTACAATTGATCATCAATATGTGGAAATAGAAACAGTCGCATGCGCACATAAACACAATATGTAATGGGGAAAGCTTATAGCTGAAAACCCCCAGCTATTTTTTATATTATAATAGAAGAGAACATGTAACAATCTCAGTACAATACTCCTCACAAGTACGTAGTACTGTCTCCGAAAGTTACACACAAACTAGCTCAATTTTGAACAAGTCATAGGTTCAAAACTCATCCACTATTTGCTTGCCTCTACTGCGCAATCCAAGTTGGTGGAATGAGAGATCCAAGTTCGAATCTCCTTGGCTTGATCTGCGCAATCCTCATTGGCAATCTCCTCCAATGCTTGTGCAAATCTCATGCACAACTAATGTCGCAACTAATAGCAAACTCACCCTTTCATCTACCTCTTCCACTGGTCTTCATTGAACTGTCCATGCACTGCAGTCAACTGATGTGTTCTTTAGTTGAATAATGAGTTAATACTTAGTGAATTAAATAATATTTAATTCACCTCACTCATCTCTAGTGTATTAGCCAGTTAAACTAAATACAACTAGTTCAACTAAGTTAACCCGAACACAACTCCATCAACTGTCTCATCAACTCCACGAAACTCCGCCACTTGAGTTCTAACTGAAGTCAACCATGCATGAGCTCACCAAACCCCTACGAATAGCGTAATTCCTTCTGTCAGATGCATGGGCCACATCCGTAGCTCAAACTGAAGTGCTGCAAGAGGATAAACTGAAGTTTATAGTCCAAATATTATTAAGGGTAAATAATATTTGACTTTTCTATTTTTAGCCTGATAGTCTAAAAATAGACTCCGCCCAAATGTCTAAAAATAGAGGTCCATCTATTTTTACCAACTCGACCAATCATCCAAGAATAGCATACTGCAACTCCTAGACCATGCTCTAGATGTCTAAAAATAGACATAGTCTAAAAATAGACTTTGCGCCAAAAATAGCCTGCGGGCCCACTTAGTGAAGGCGACTTCATTTCACTAAGCTCCATCATCTTGTTGCATTTTCAACATGCCGATCACTTACGTGAATCAGTGAGACAAAAAACCTCCTAGGATGGAAATCATCAAAAACATACTAGACTTACCTAGGTTGTTACATACCTTGACGGTCTTACTTAGATCATTTACACCATAACATGCAAAATGGGTTTACATCATAATAAAATTGTCGATCGATGATGAAATCTGGATAACACGAGCCTCGAACATGATAAGTCCCATTTGAAAAAATGGGGGTGTACTGCTATGGGGTCGTTGACAAAATGTGGTCAACATCTGGCTCTACTTGGGGACACGTTGTTTCATCGAAGGAATGTGAGAATCCAGAATCTGCATCCAAGCAACACACAAAATTATATAAGTAGTGTCCATCCAAATATCATCATATAACATTAAGTACATAAAAAATAGAAGCTCTTCTTTTATTCATTATTCTACTTAACATGAAATGTAAATCTACTCTAACTACAAAATGAAATGCTGAAATAACAAGGAGTAGGGTTAGAAATACAATACAGAGGATGCCCAAATGGCATCAGATGTCATCTTTGAAGAACAACTTGAGCAATTGGCCATTCGCAGGTAGTTGCAGTGGTTCACCTTCCAATGTGCTCAAGTGAAATGAGTTTGGTCCAGCAATGCCTCTGATAATATAAGGTCCCAGCCACAAACTGTCAAATTTCTTGTGTTTTCCAGGCTTCTCATTTTTTCTATCCCAAAGCAATACCATGTCTCCAACCTGCAAAGATCTAGATCTAGATGATTTATCAAATCTTTTCTTAATGTTAGATTGATTCTTATACATATTATCCAAAGCCTTCCTACGAGTTTCATCCAACTCCACAATCTGATCAATTCTATTTTGAACAGCATCTTTATCAGTGGAAAAATGTTGAAGGAGTTGGTAAGCTGGCAATTTAAGGTGAACAGGCAAAGTTACATCCAAGCCATAAACTAATTCAAAAGGACTTTTACCAGTAGCTTTCTTTTTAGTAATTCTATCTGCCCACAAAGCATACTTGATTTTGCTGTCCCAAGATTGCTTATTATCTCCTACTATCTTCTTGATAATGGTTATAAGATTTTTATTACTTGATTCAGCTAAGCCATTACCCTGAGGATAATAGTTAGATGAATGAGATAAAGTAATGCCATACTTAAAACAAAAAGATGAAAATTCAAGAGAACTAAAAGCCTTGGCATTATCAGTAGTGATCTTGGCAGGGACACCAAGTCTAGTAATGATTTGATTTTCAATGAAGTCTATAATGACCTTTTCATTGGCATTCTTAGCAGGAATGACTTCAACCCATTTTGTAAAATAATCATTTGCAGTTAAGATCCAGGAGTAGCCATTGCTAGAATTTTCATGGAATTTCTTGATGAAATCCAAACCCCAATGTTGAAAAGATGCCTCAACAACCACAGGTTGTAGGGGCAGGGCAACTAGCTTCTGCTTCCCAGTGAATAGTTGACAGGCTTGGCAACTTCTAACAAATTTATGCACATCTGAAAAAATCGAAGGCCAAAAATAACCAGCTCTCAGAATTTTGTGGACGGTAGTTCTAGCAGCATAATGACCACCACAAAATCCTGAATGAAACTCAGAAATCAACTTTTTAGACTCAATTTCATCAACACACCTAAGTATTATCCCCTCGGGATTTCTCTATCCAAGGCCATCCTTCATGAGGCAATACTTAGTTGCTTTTAATCTAAGAGCCCTTCTTCTATGAGAAACTAAATGGTCAGGACATGTAAGATTTAACAAATAATGAATAATGTCCTTATACCATTCATGCTCTCTTAACCTTTGCAGCTCAGGTGAAGATGCATCATTAAGACAGATCAAACCAAGCGCTTTCTCATTACCTTCGATCATCATTTCAGCCAAGCCTTGACCTTTGACTAACTTGGTGGGTCTAATCTCTAGATCATACTCTTGAATTTTAGTAACCCACCTAGCACGAGTCCCTAAGCAATCAGTTTGAGTTAAAATATCTTTAATCGCGGAATGCGGGATGAAAGCAATAATTTTAGAATAACCCACATAAGTCCTAAAATGTTTAAGAGACTTAACCAAAACATAGGCTTGCTTTTCCATAGTAGTATACCTTAATTCAGAATTTTGAAGCGCTCTACTCATGAAAGCAATAGGCTGTTCGCGACCTTCCTTATTCTTTTGTAACAAGACACCAACAATAGTACCTTCAGAAGCGAAAGAGAAAATCATAAAATCCTTTGAGTAATCAGGACTCGCCAAAACAGGAGCTTGAGCAATAGCACCCTTAATCCCTTGAAAAGCCTTTTTACCATCTTCTTTCCATAAAAAATTTACATCTTTTTTAAGAAGACTTTGAATAGGCTTAGCTATTTCTGCGTAATTTGGAATAAATCTTCTAAGAAAATTAGTTTTTCCTAGAAAAGACTGAAGGGATTTAAGATTATGAGGTAGAGGAATCTTTTGGATTGCCTCAACTCTTTCAGGATCAATCTTGATCCCATCTTTGGAGATGATGTGACCAAGTAATTTCCCTTCAATTACCCCAAAAACAGATTTAGCCGGATTCAAAGAAATCCCAAACTCTCTACATCTATCAAAAACCTACCTAAGATGACCTATATGAGTAATACCATCTTTATAAAAAACAGTAATATCATCCTGGTAAATTTCAATAATTTTTCCAATTAAACCTTTAAAAGCATAATCCATAGCCCTTTGAAAAGTAGCCCCAGCATTATTCAAACCAAAAGGCATTCTAATATATTCAAAAGTACCCCATGGTATGGTGAATGTCGTTTTGTGACCATCTTCTTTTTTAACCCAAACTTTATTGTATCCAGAAAAACCATCTAGCAATGACATCATTCCTGAACCTGTTACTCTTTGCAACATAGTCTCCATCTTAGGCAAAGGGTAATTATCTTTTTTACATGCTAGATTAAGGTTTCTAAAATAAACACAAAGTCTAATGGTACCGTTCTTCTTCCTAACAATCACCAGGTTGGAACACCATGTTGAATGTCTAGTTTGAGCAATGATTCCAGCTGAAAGCATTTTCGAAAGCTCTTTCTGAACCAAAGAAGCTAACTTATGATTTATTTGCCTAAGCTTTTGGCAAAAAGGTTTAGCATTCTCATCTTTTAAAGGGATAGTGTGTTGTATGACATCTTCCCTATATCCTTTTAACTCATCATAAGAAAATGCTAAAACATCCCTATACTCATGAAGTAAATTAATCAACTGCTTCCTTTGTTCTTCACTAGTACCTTTACCGATTTTAACAATTTTAGGATCTTTAGAAGTACCAAGATTTACTTCAATGAATTCCCCTGGCTCCTTTCTATTCTCCTCTTTCAGCTTTGTAGCATCATGCCGATCAAAGTGTTGTTCTAAAGCAACAATATTCCAAGGAGTAGGATTTATAATATCATCATGATCCGCATATCCTTCCTCCTTGGAACTTATCCGAAAATCTTTAAACTCATCCAAATTATTTAGAAAACGAATAGCTTGCTTTTCATCATCAAAAACTTGCCAATGTTCTGAATTATCGGGGACAAATGGTCTGAAAATAATTTCCATTTTTATCTCTTCCTTAATTAATTCATCAGATAACTGTAAAGTAGAAGCGGCAACAACAAGCTCATTTGCTAAAGCATTCTTTTCTCTTGGGACAGCTTCAAGGTTAATAGCATCAAAGTGTTCCATAACATCCCATACAGCATTTCGATAATTCCTCAACCTTTGATTCTTACATGTGAATTTATTCTTAACTTGCATGATAACCAGATCAGAATCTCCCTTGATACTAAGCAACTTAATTCTTAAAGCCTTTGCCAATTCAAAACCCAACAACAAAGCCTCATACTTAGCCACATTATTGGTTGCGTCAAACTCAAGTCTGTAGGCAAACTTTAAAATATTACCAAGGGGAGATTTCAAAACAATTCCAGCACCCTTACCATATCTAGATGCTACACCATCAAAATGCATGTGCCAAACCTGATCCTTTAAGTCCTCAGATTTCTCATCAACCTTGTCATCTAAGGGAATCGTGAAATTAGACATAATAGCATAATTCTCCATGTCAAGTTGTTCCTTAATTATTTCATTATGAGGTCTTTTAGGATCTTCTACATGGAATCTTCTTTCAGGTTCTCTATTAAGCCTCACAAACCCTTCACCTCTAGGAGAAGGAATCGTAGCATAAGACCAGTTCATCTGAATACTTCCTCCTAGATCAGAAGCCCACTTTCTCGATAACAACATACCCCAAGCATCCGGAACATCAACTACAACTATGTCCATAACAATCATGATATCAGAGTAAACCGCTAAATAAACTTGTAAATCCTTGATCAACCCATGAACTTCAATTTTCTTAGAATCCATGGCACATATGTTGTAATATGGTCTAGAAATTCTTAAATTAAGTTGTTCCATGACCCTCTTAGTCATAACACAAGCTGAAGCACCAGAATCTAACATACAATTATTCAATTTATAACCATTGACCATCAAACTAACAAAAAATGGTTGTTGATCTTTGTTATTCGATTCCATTTTCTGTAAGTATATATGGGCATCTTGATACGACACTTCAGGAGTTTCATTTTGAGTAACATTAACATGTGAAGCTCCAAGAACATCTAAAACTTTAGCTTTCTGATTAGGAAGCTTTATAGCCTCAGTAAAAGGTACCAAGATCTTAGCATTTCTCAACCATGCACCCAAATCAATATCCAAACCAAGACTAGGATTAAAAATTCGAGGAGGATTTTGATTATGACTTTGCGCTTTATCCCTTCTTTGATAAGTTAATCCTTTGTCTTTAGCGATTTCTAAAACTCGATCAGGAGAAGGCTTTTCACCAAACATTTCAACCATCAAATCATTCTCATAATCAAAATTATTGATGCTATGCGAAGATGTGAAAGGCCTAACATCTTGACTGTGTTCCTTAACTTCCATCCAATCTTCCATAGACAAAGAAAATTCCTTACCAACAACATTTATCTGATTACTTGCCCCAAAAATTCTATTATTTATGACTCTTTCAACAATGGGACAAGTAGCCTCTTCATGAAGAGCATCACAAACTCTACAATAAGGAGGAGCTTCATCAACCAGATTAGTAGATTCAAGCGGATTCGGAGGTCTCTGCTCACTCGACTGACCCTTCCTCTGCCAAGTATTATTATTTCGATTATTATTATTATGATTCCTAGGTTGGGAATTATGTGTTTGAGCTCTTTCCATTTGAACCAACCTAGCCTGTAGAGTGCTTATTTCTTTAGCATGGTCAGAGATTAATTTTGCTTGATTAAGCTCCATGCTTTCAAGCTTTTGCATCAATTTTTTCATAGGGTCATCATCATCTTCTAGAGGTTCTTTCCCTTTAGGTGTTTTTAACTTAGTTGCAGCCCTATCAAAACCAAGAATTTCAAACTTCCCAGATGCCCTTCTATCTTTTTCAAGTTCTTCAGCTAAAGATTGACAAGCCCTATAATTTGCAGTTTTAGCACGCCTTAACTCATATGAAGTTTTAGAATTAAAAGCATCAATGTAAAAATTCAAAAGAGATCCATCAAGAGGTTTATGAGTTTGAGATATTTCTCTAAGGATACCATTAAATCTCCTGTTAAAATCTTCAGTTGTTTCATTTTCTTTCTTCTTTATGGTACTGATTTCTCTTACCAAATGCCTATCTTCCCTTTTATCACCATACTTTTCTTTAAAGGCAGCGACAATTGATTCAAAAGTATCAAATGAATTATCAGGTTTTTCCATGAACCATTCAGCAACATCCTCACCAAAAGTAAGAACAAAAGTTTTCATCTTCACATCATCAAAATTATTATTTGTAATTGCAAATCTATTCCACCAGTTAGTGAAAGCAAACAGATGAGATTTAACACTAACTGCATCATTTCCTTGAAAGATAGGTAATTTGTCCATTCCAGTTTGAGGGGTATCATGGGGATAACCTTGAATATTAGCAAAATTACACGGGCCATAAACATCCATGATATCGGGTTGAGGCGGATCACGAAAAAGCGAATGGATATCAGATAGAGCTTCCTGGCCGAGATTATCAAGGAGTGTACGAGAAGTGAGCTTGTGTAATCGAACTCTAAAAACCCTTTCAGGATCTAGAGTAGGATTAACCAAGCTACTAGGATGCCTTCTCGTATAGGTCCTTATGGAAGATGAAGCCAATGGAGTCGCCACTTGGACAGGAAGCTAACTCAGATATATGAGATGAAAATGAATAAAGAGATGAATGTCATTGAGCCAAAGTCCAGTGAATGGATCCCCAGCAACGGCGCCAAAAAATGTTGTCGCACAGATTGTCAAGGCACCGTGACAACGGCTCAGATTGGGGGCTGTCAGTCTTATCCCCAATCTCTCTATTTAAGCTGTCTCCTTGCAAGCTAAGGGAGGTAGACCCTATTATAAATGAGGACGACAAATCCAGGAGACACAGCTAAAACATCAAATACTTGATAGAATGAACGAGATTCCACAAATCTCAATTAGATTTCACATTTAAGACCAGTGCCTTATGGAGTCAAACAAAATCTCGTTATGCAATTACAAACAAGTAAGTGACGATTAACTGCTGCTTATTGAAACACGATTGATCACAATGATATTTAATTGAAAATTCCACAACCATGAATAACAATAACATGAGAATGCCATATGCTTAAAATAAAAAAAAATAAAAAAAATTCGAAATTAAGATATTGCAATTATAACCCAGTTCGAAAATTAAAATGATCCACAGTCAAACTTTAGATAAAGAAATTAGCGCACTTGACTATGGAAAATTGGAAAAAAAAATTGGATATTTTTTTTTGTATTTTCTAGATTTTTTAGGATTTTGAAATTTTTATATTTTTATATTTTTTATTTTTTATCTTAAAACCAAAATTTAAGCTAATTCTAAAGAGATGCTAAAATTAAAATTAAAAAAAAAAAGCTTCTAATTTTAACCAAAGTTAGATCTAAACTAAAATTAAAATTAAACTAAATTACAACTATGTTAAAACTAAACTAAGACTAAATTGAAATCTAAAATCTAAAATAACGCTAGCAGATCTAAAAAATAAATAAATCTAAAAAGAAACTAAACTAAAACGAAATCAATTAAAAACTAAGTCTAAACTATAAGTAAAATCTATTTAAATCCTAACCTTAAAAAAAATCGAATCAAACAACAAACTAATGTTATAACTAATTAAAATTCTAAAATTAAAATCTAACTTACCCAAACTAAAACCTACGCTAAAGTCTAAAACTAAACATAACATCGAACCAAAAATTTAAAGCGGGTATGTGCGTTTGTCGTTTTGTGTTTGCAGGTAGGATGGTCGAGCTAAACGAGCAGATTGAAGTTGGACGGCGACTTGAAAAAGCTCGGGCAGAGGCGATGCAGACGAGACAATGTTTTAAGGAATGAAACAGCGGACAAGACGGCAATGGAGAGAACAAAGAGCAGATTGAGGGTTCACGTGGAGATTAAAGGGTCGATGAAGAACGGAAGGTAACTGCTGAGCTTGAAGGCAGATGATTTTTTTTTTTAATGCAGGTCGATTTGGACAGGCAAAGGGAAAGCAGAGGCGGCTAGGGCGTAAAGAGATCGATGGCAAGTGAAAGAAAATGATGATGCAGCACGTGAATAACTCAAATATTGATGGCAGCGGATGGGAAGTATGAAGGAAAATCGATGGATTTCAAAGGGCAACAGATGAAGCAATGATTGAAACCCAGTATGCATAAAATTTCCTCAGCAAATTCAGAATTTTCCTCAATTAAGCTCAGGTTTCATGCTCTTTAAAACAATGCCTGGATTTGTCCACAGTGGTGATTTGAAGTCGGATCTAGCCTTTGGAAGCTAAATCTGCCTCAGATCTAAAAAAAAAATCAATTTGAACCCTGAATCTGCAAGAAACCAGCGAGATCTGAAAATACACACCAAGAAACGATTAAACCCTTACAGAAAAATTACAAATTTACAACTAGTTTACAGAGTTAAAACTCTCATGGTCAGATTTGAATCCATTTTAGCACAATTTTCAGAGATTTAAATTTTTTTTGGAAGAGGCACAAGCCTTAGAAAACCCTGCAAAACCACCAATTGCGTAAGATAGACTTGGAATTCAACAAATAATGAGCTTTTCAGACTTATGTTTATTGAGAGTCGGCTGGTCCAACCGAAGACTTCCCCAGACGCTCAATCTTATAAAATATTTCTCTGCACACTTAGATCTGAATCTTAGATCGATAGAGATTTAAGAAAACAACATGAGACCTTTTCAGAAAAATCAGAATGTTATTTTATAAACCCAGAAAACTGCACAAGATACCTGTATGCATATTAATCCATGAAGGCCATCAACCATAAAATGCAAGAAACAAAGTATCAGAGTTTAGAGACAATTCACCACATAGATCTGAGAAGGAACATCAAGATTTGTAACCCCAAAGTCTTTATGCTTTATTCATCCAAAAAAATTCACAAGAGCTTCCAAGACCAGTACACGATTCTGAAATCGAATGACTCAAGAATGAGAAAGACCTCTAAATTTATAGGACAAGATCTCTAACGGCTAGTTTGGATGATCCTCGTCAAAATAATCTCAACCGTCCAAAAGATTTAATTATCTTTTAATCCGGAGCGTTGAAATTAAAATTTTGGGGAAAAAACGAATTTATCATTTAATTAAATTTTAATTAACTCAAAAATATTATTTTTGAGTTAATTACCCCAAAATTTTGACCTTGACTTAACCACCAGGGCCCAAGGGTCCAATATTTCTTAAAATTCTCAATATTCCCTTGGCTTGGGGTTGTCAAAATCATTTTCCAAGGACCAACAAATTTTGCCTTTAAAGATTTAATCCTAATTTAGGACCCTAAATTAATTAAATTTCTGGTTTAGGATTTTATTAATTAATTGACCAAAAAATTTAATTAATTGACTAAGAGGGGATTATAATTATTTTTCCAACCCTCTTTTATATGAGATAATACATTTACATACATGAAGGGGGAAAACCCATTCGTATAGACCCTCAAATAAATACCCAATTCTGCGACTCAAAACATGATCTAGTAGACCAAGTAGTTGAAACTACTTTTACAAGGACTCGATAGAACACTAGGACTCACTTAGTATGTTGATGATAAAATCCACCCTAGCTTTGGGGTGAGGCTGGAGGGAAAAACTCTGTTGATCACTTACGTGAATCAGTGAAACAAAAAACCTCCTAGGATGGAAATCATCAAAAATATACCAGGCTTACCTAGGTTGTTACATACATTGACGGTCTTACTTAGATTATTTACATCATAACATGCAGAATGGGTTTACATCATAATAAAACTGTCGATCGATGATGAAATCTAGATAACACGAGCCTCGAACATGATAAATCCCATTTGAAAAAATGGGGGTGTACTGCTATGGGGTCGTTGACAAAATGTGGTCAACAAGCTACACCGTTCTGTAGCGACGCCTCAGTGCCCGAATCTAACCCAGTTGTCGTGCTTCCAATAACGCCCCTGTACATTCTTTTGTCTGAGTCTATCGATGCCTCTGTGCTTCAAAAACTGCCATTCTACCTCTTCTACTTTGATCTGTGTCGGGTCGCTTACCCGAGTCTCTCTGCCATGTTTTTCCTGTTTCTTCATGACCAAGGTGTTTCACCGGCTTTACGTTATAATCCTCTTTTTCTTCCTCCGACACGGTTTAACACAAAAAATACCCTTCTGCCGGATCTGAAAACCTTTGGAGTTTGCTTTTGAAACCACATCGCATCCGCTCGCACATCGCATTTTGCTGTTTTTAGCTTTTCTTTGACACTTATCTTCTAAGTCTTACGATGCGCTATGCGATCGGGCCCCACTGCATCGCATATCGCTCTTCGGCGAACTTAACTTTTACCTTCCACGCTCATTCACTAAAACTTTCGATTGGTGATTTGCGATCGGGTCCCACAGCATCGCACATTGCACTCCGATGATTTTAACCTTTACCTCCCACGCCTATCCTTTGAAACTTCCGATTTGCGGTTTGCGATTTAATCTCCGTTGTCCATCCCTTCTCTCCAGTTTCGCGCTTCGATCCCGACCATCCATTTTTTCCTTTGCGCCTCCCCCGAAACTCTTAAGTTTTTAAGGGAAATGTGCCATTTCTCCGCCTCTTGAACTGTTCTGCACATGGACGAGCCCGACTTAACCCACCTTCACATCTTATCACGTAATGTTAATGTACCAACCTATAAATTAAAGTTCTTCTACAACACACAAAATTTTATATTTTCTATCATATATGTTTTTTGGTGTTTTTGAAAATTAATTCAAAGGTAAAAGCAAATTAGCCACAACATCTGGCTCCACCTGGGGATAGTGCTTTCTTCCACGGAAGCCCTAAGAACTGTCGAATAGTGCCTTATCCATTAGGCATGGAGTCAAATATTGCTTGGTGGCATATGAACAATGAGAAACCCGATATTTACAATGGTGGAGTGCTGACTTTTAATGCTGGAAGTAATGCTTCAGATACTGCATGTTCACAGGCAGCTATGCTAGTTCTCCATCCAGATCTTCCAAAATGAATGTGTTATTTGACCTTGCTTCAGAGATTCTGTACATACCATACCAGAGGGTCAAATTTACCATGCTTTCCCTTTTCTTCTCGTTTGGTGTCCCATCTCAGTACCAGATCTCCTGCTTGAAAGAGAACTTTTGCTTTTCTGTCGAATATAGACTTCATCTTTTCCTGATAAATAATCAAGTTATCCCTGATTCTGTTCCTGTTTTCACTTGATTCAATTACTTGGTTCAATCTCCTTACCAGAGCATTAGGTTCTTCCTGAGCTTCTTGAAGGAAAGAAATCACTGATTTGGCCAGTTGAGTAGGAAACATTGCTTGAGTTCCATAAACCAGTTCATAGGGGGACTTTCCAGTAGATCTCTTGGTAGTGACCCGAACTGCCCAGAGGGAAAACTTCAACTTCATATCCCAATCCTTCTGATTTTCAACGATTGTCTTCTTCAAGATCTTGACCAATGTCTTATTTGAGGATTCTGCCAATCCGTTCCTGTGGGGATGATATGTTGTGGAATGTGATAATATTACATTATATGTTTGACAAAATATAATGAAATGAGCAGAGTTGAATACCTGAGCATTATCAGTCACAATTTTGACTGGACATCCGAATCTGCTGAAGATGTTTTCCTCCAGAAACTTCATCTCTACTTGGTCATTTGCCTTCTTCGTCGATATTGCTTCAACCCATTTTGTAAAATAATCAGTGGCAATCAGAATCCACTTGAACTGTCCACTTGATGGTGGATTGATCTCTCCAATAAAATCCAATCCCCATTGCCTGAAAGGTTCTTCAATAAATACTGGGATGAGAGGTAATGAAGCAAGTTTTTTCTTTTCAGCAAACAACTGACACTTCTGACAACTTCTTACTAGTCTATAAACATCTACAAACAGGGTTGGCCAATAAAAGCCTGACTTGAGAATCTTATGAGTAGTGACCTTCCAGCTATAATGTCCTCCACACATACTTTCATGATATTGTTTGGTGACTTCAATAGATTCTCCTTCGGTCAAACATAACAACAAAATATCAGCAAGATCTTTCCAGTATAGCTTTGCTTCTATGATAACATATGGTTGAGACTTGAACTTGAGAATTTTGTATTTTGCTCTATTTAGTGAAGTTGGACAGGAAAAGAAACACAGGTAGTGCACAATATCCTTATACCAATCAGAGCATAAAAATTTGTAGTGAATACTTGTTTTGGACTTGCTTTTACCTTCTTCATTAATAGCACCATCCACTGGTGTCAACAGATTAATTCCCAAGGCTTGAAAATTTGTCCCTGTCAACAACTTCACTAAACCCTATCCCTTGACCAGCTTGGTGGGTTTGATGTCCAAATTATACTCTTGGATTTTTGTTATCCACTTCCCCATTTTTCCTTCAATATCACTTTGGACCAACACGTCTTTCACAGCAGAATTAGGAACATAAGCAGTTATTTGGGTCCACAACAAATAAGTCCTTAAGGCTTTTAGCTTTGACCAAAGCATATACTTGTTTCTCCATAATATTGTATTTGAGCTCAACATCTCTGAGAACTTTACTGAAAAATGCAACTGGTTGCTCCTTACTGACTTCATTTTTTTGCAACAACACAGCAGCAATAGTATTGGGGGATGCAAATGAGAATACCTGAAAGGCTTTTTGATAGTCTAGACTAATCAGAATTGGAGCTTCCTGCAGTGCTTCCTTTATTCTAACAAATGCATCTCTTGCTTCCTTATCCCATTTCACTTCTACATTTTTATTCAACATATCTCTTATACTTCTCACGATCTCAGCACAATTGGGCACAAACCTCCACAAAAAGTTTATTTTTCCCAGGAATCTCTGGATATCCTTTTTGCTTCTAGGTAAAGGAATAGTCTGAATGGCTTCCACCCTTGTTGGGTCAATCTTTACTCCTTGTTTAGAAACTATGTGCCCCAATAATTTACCTTCTAAGGAAAATAAAGATTTCTTGGGATTTAATGACAGACCAAACTTTCTGCACTTTTGAAAGGTTTTTTGCAAATGCTCCAAGTGTTCATCATCTAACCCTGAGAAAACAGTTACATCATCCAGATATATAACTACAAACCTGTCACCAACGAAGGCTATGTCCATGGCCCTCTGAAATGTTGCACCTGTGTTCATAAGGCCAAATGGCATCCTTGCGTACATGAAGGTGCCCCAGGGCGTAGTGAAAGTAGTCTTCCTCTGATCTTCTTTTTCCACTACTACCTGATTATACCCAGAAAATCCGTCAACCATAGACAACTTGTGAGCTCCTGTCACCCTTTATAAGACACAATCCATTTTCAACAAAGGATAATTATCTTTTAGAGACGCTCAATTCAAGTTCCTAAAGTCTACACACGGTCTTATCTCTCCATTCTTCTTTCTTACAAGGACCAGATTGGAAACCCAGTCTGAATATCTGAGAGGGACTATAATTTTCGCCTGCAACAGTTTCTTCACTCCTTTTTCGATTGGAGCTAACAACAAGGAATTAATCTGTCTGAGCTTTTGTCTGTGTGGTTTGAGCCCTTCCTTCAATGGAATCTTGTGTTGAATAATTCTTTTGTCATATGTTTTCAGTCTTCATACGACCAGGCAAACACATCCATATACTTCTTAAAAAGATCAATGTACCTTTCTTTGTAGTTTTTGGGAACCCCTTTGAACAATTTCACTATTTTGGGCTCTTGCTGAGTTCCCAAATTACAATCTTCCATCTCTTCTTCTTGATTTGTTTTCTTCGAATCAACACCAACATCATTAGCATCGAATAATATTTCAAGGGGAAACAACCCTCTAGGGAGCACATTATCTTTCAATTGGATAACCTTCTCTTCACCTATTGACTACTTGAGGTTTCTTATTTCTGTTCTCTGCTCTGTTTGTTCTTTCTCTTGGTCTATCTCAGCATCTTCAAAGTTTCTAACCATTATAAGGAACTGATTTATCTGTTCATCATCATCAAACACCTGCCAATGTTTCACATTGTCTGGGATAGAAGGTCTATGTCTAACTTCAATTTTGTACCTTAGCCTAGGATTTATGGGAGGTTTGAAGGTGCTGGCTGCAATTGCTAAAGAATCGGCCAATATATTCTCCTTCCTCGGGATATACTGAAGATTGAAGGCTTCAAAATAGTTTTCTATCAGATCCCAAACTTCATTCATGTATGATCTTAATCTCGGATGTTTGTTTTGACAATGCTTCTTGATCTGCCTTATTATCAACTCAGAGTCACCATAAATTGAAATAAATTGAACCCCCATCTACTCAGCAACTTGAAGGCTTGAGATTAAGGCCTCATATTCAGCCACATTGTTTGTCGAATCAAATTCTAGTTTAAAAGAGAATGGCATGAGGTTACCTTCTAGTGATATTAGCAAGAATCTGGCACCTCTGCCTTCCTTGGAGTAGGTGCCATCAAAGTAGCACTTCCAAATCTTCTTTGAGTGCAGCTCGTTATTTACAACTGCTGAAAAGAGTTGCTTCCCTGTGTCTTCAGCAAATTCTGCATCTTCATGCAGCATGAAACAAGAAAGATATTTTGTTTCTTGACTATAAATAGGGGAATTTCCTACATCTTTCTTAGAGGTGGTCTTCACAAACCTCGTTTCCCTATAAAATCTCCTTTCTTCCCCATTAAAAACCGAAATGATAGCATAAGTGAAATCTAACTTTAGTACACCTCCCAACTTAGCTCCCCAAGACCTTGACAGGAGTATTCTAAACCTGGCTGGGATGTCAAGAACCACTACATCCATGACTATACTCTTTGTTGGGATTTGTGCCAACGAAACTGCTACATCTTTAATCAACCCAACACATTTCACCCTTTTGGAATCAAATGAATACAGATCCCTATAAGGTTTGGTAATCTGTAGGTTAAGCTCCTTCATAACAGAGAATGGCATGAGGTTATGGGACGCTCCCGAGTCTAGCATGCAATTATGTAGAGTAAAATCATGAATCAATAAAGAAATATAGAAGGGTGGAATAGACGGATCTACTTCTTCTACATGAGGGCCAAAGGTGACTACTGGATTTTCTTCTTGTAGGTTCACCGTGTCACTTATGTCTTCAACATGTGTGAGATTAATAAACTCTGAAATTTCTTTCTTGTAAGCTGATATTTTAGCCAATTCTAGAAGAGGTACCTGAATTTTAACCTTCTCCAACTCATTTGCATAACTAAATGCATGAATTTGCTTAACAACTTTTTCCGGTTCTTTTTCACTCTTTCTAGAATCTGCCGCTAGTTCGGGTATAGGAACAACTCTCTCCAAAATATTAGTGTCAACTGATTTGTCCTGGGAAGATTTAGCATGCTGCACATTTGTTCTCTTAAGTGAGTTTGTAGGTTGTTTCCCATTACTGACCTGTTTCACAGGGTCCTTTTGTTGTGGAGTCACCATTGGAGGAGGAATGGAACCTTGTTGTTCACTTGCATTATCTTGCACTCTAGATCTCTTTATAGACCTTAAATCATACTTTTTATGTAACTGAGCTTGCATGAAGTTTGTGAATTGTCTACAGTATTCATCCATCTCATCTTGATCAAAAGATACTTCGGCTTCAGCATATTCTCCCTCATAATCTTCCTCTTCAACCTCTTTTATTGCGTACATAGCAGATACCTGATTCTTGGCCTCCCTTTGGTCATCTTTTGTTGGCTCTGTGGGTGTTGCTTCTATATGCAACGGTGCTTGAACATAGTCTTGATCTCTTCTTTCCCTCTGCAAAATTTGCAGGGGATGTCTTCTGAATTGAGGGTTGAAACCCCTCGGTTTTGTTGTATGTTCCTTTGGGAGTTTTTATTTTCCAATTCTATCTTAGATAGTTTATTTGTCAGATTTTTTATCACCCTTGCCATATCTTCTATCCTCGGATCTTGCGATGATTTTTCTTTTTCTTTCCCCTTCTCTTGGACTGGCTGTTTCCCTTTCGCCTTTCCAGCTGCAGTCATATTAGATTCAATCTCTAAAGCGTCTGTCTGTATCAGCTCAAGAGTAGGGGCTCTTCTTTCTCTTAATGTAAAGCTAAAATCAGCTTCAAAAGCCCTAGCAAAAACTACCTTTGCTCCTATAGGGGGGGGGGGGGCCTTCATCTATATGAGTACACTATTGTACAATTTGTTGAATCTTTTTACAAACTCAGAAATGTCTTCATTAGGCCTTCTTTTAATTGCATTAAACTTTGTCAATGAGTAACCATGATCTCTCTTTTCTCCCCATCTCTGAGTGAATCTATTTTCCAACTCTTCCCAGTTATTTATTGAACCATTTTCTAGCCTCTCCATCTAGAGACTGCACAAATAGTCTCATCACAACATCTAGGTGTTCTACATTCAAATTCTCAGCAAAAGTGAAAAACAAAGGTAAATGTTGTTCTGCAGTTACTTCATTTTCTCCAGTGAAATGAGGAAGTAATTTGAGGTATTCTTGAGGCATGGCGTTCATTGGTTGTGCAAGATTTAGTGGAGCATATATGTTCGTTAAGAAAGATGGTATTGCCACATTAACAACTTGGTTAACTGCTCCTTGGGCAGTTGAGGCTTTTGAACCTACTGTGAAAGTGGATGAAGGTGGAGAAAAAAATGATATGGGAGTGGGTTGATGAACAATGGCAGAAGAACCAGCAACTATATTTGATTGAGCTTGAGTGAGAAGGTAAAAGAAACACACTCGAAAGAATTTTCTTCCAACTCAAGTCCTTGAAAATAAATGGGTGTGGAAGGAGAATCTTGTTCTAAGAAAGAGAATTCCTTAGAAGTATCTTCAAACAAAGGGTTATGAGAACTGCTGCCAGGAGCAGAAAATGTAGGATCGGGTGTTAAAGGAGTTTGAGGTTTCTGAGCCCTTTTGGAAACCAATCTTTCTGGATCTGGCAAAGCAGGGACTATCTGCTGTGAGGTATCCAACCTCGTGCGAGGTCTTTTGAAAGCCGTAATTTTGAAAATAACAAATACAAACCAATATTTTCTCCTCACTGAACAACCAAAGGAAATAATGTGAAAAACCCAGGGAAAAATAAATTTCGTTTCTTCGTCCCCAGCAACGGCACCAGAAAATGTTGTATCTCAAGAAACGATCCCTTGGTTGTGGTAAGGAATCAGTGCTTAAGACATTTTATAAATGTATGTCACAATTACCATATTAAATGGCCTTTGTTTTGACACCCTTGGAATTCAATTACTTAATACCCTCAATAATCTGAAATAATGAAAGCCTTCACAATGCCATAAACTGTTGATATTTGAATGGAATGAAAAGAGGAATTGTAAGAGAAACTCAAAATGATATGTTGAAAACACATAATCTACCACTTTTTAAGTTTCAGAGGAAATTGGTGGAGGAAGAGAGAACTTAAAATAATATGTTGTAAACACAGAATCTATCACTTTAAAGTTCTATCAGGAGTTTATGAAGAGAGAAGAGATGAGGTGAAGGAGCGCAAATTAAGGTTATTTAACTCTTACTCACAAATGTAATTAAGAGACCGGCTACTACATTACTTCACTTCATTCAAAGAGGAATAGCCACACAGCAAAACAAGAAATATGTATCAACGTCAACGGGTCTACACTTGATTTTCTTTCATTAATTTCTAAGAGAATTTAGTCATAAACTAACAGTGATCTAGCGGTCCAAAACTCGGAACCCCTTTTCTTTATTTCTCTCTCCTTATATACATCAGAGTAGTTCGTAACTCCTGAACTTCTTAAACTCTTCGACTTCCTAAAATGTTAAGATTACTTATGCAATTATAACAAGAAAACAAATTGAAACTTGGAAATATGGTTCGTTTTGTTGAATCTGATGTTGTTGATGCCTCCTCCCGGAGTTTTGAGGTGTGCTTTCTGGTTATGATGCAACAGCTGCACCATTCTGTAGTTACGCCTCAGTGCCAGACTCTGACCCAACTATCGTGCTTCCAATAGCGCCCATGTACATTCTTCTATCTGACTCTGTCGATGCCTCTGTGCTTCAAATGTTGCCATCGTATTACCTGCTACCCGACTCTGCCTCTTCTCCTTTGATCTGCGTCGAGTCGCTTACCCAAGTCTCTCTGTCGTGTTTTGCTTGTTTCTTCATGACCGAGGTGTTTCACCGGCTTTACATTACAATCCTCTTTTTCTTCCTCTGACACGGTTTAACACAAAAATACATTTCCGTCGGATCTGAAAACCTTTGGAGTTCGCTTTTGAAACCACATCACATCTCCCCGCACATCGCATTTCATTGTTTTTAGCTTGTCTTTGACACTTATCTTCTAAGTCTTACGATGTGCGCTATGCGATCGGGCCCCACCGCATCGCATACCGCTCTTCGACGAACTTAAATTTTACTTTCCGCACTCATTCACTAAAACTTTCGATTGGCGATTTGCGATCGGGTCCCACTGCATCGCACATCACACTCTAGTGATTTTAACCTTTACCTCCCTCGCCTATCCTTTGAAACTTGAGGTTTGCGGTTTGCAATTTAATCTTTGTCGTCCATCCCTTCGCTCTAGTTCTGCGCTTCAATCCCGACCGTCCATTTTTTCCTTTGTGCCTCTCTCGAAACTCTTAAGTTTTTAAGGGAAATGTGCCCTTTCTCTGCCTCTTGAACTGTTTTGCACGTGGACGAGCCTGACTCAACCCACCTTCACATCTTATCACGTAATGTTAATGTACCAACCTATAAATTAAAGTTCTTCTACAACACACAAAATTTTATATTTTCTATCATATATGATTTTTTGGTGTTTTTGAAAATTAATTCAAAGGTAAATGTAAATGAGCCACAACAAGATGAAAGCCTCCCTTATATCCAGCATAGTCCCCTATATCCAGCACAATTGAGCTCTCCATAGCTCAACTGCCCACAGACCCTTTCAGATGGGGTTGGGATTCCAACCACTATGTCCCATTGATATGGCTATACCATTTGCAGCTAATCAGGCAGATACAACTCATGTCCAGACCGAAGTTGACAGGGCTAACAGCTTCATTGAGTGCATTCAGCACATCCACCAGCAGGTCCATGACATATTGTAGAGAGTCAATGCTAAGTACAAGCAATGACATGATCAACATCGGGTACTGCACAAGTTCTAGGTGAGAGACAAATTTGGCTACATTTGCAAAAGGAGCGCCTCTCTGGTCCCTACTGCAAGCTTCACATGCTCCAATATGGGTCGTACACCATCACCAAGGCAGTAGGGGACAATTCCTTCGAGCTCAGCATTCTACAGTTCCTTGGCCTACACCCAGTGTTCAATGTGGATCGCCTTCGGCCATACGTTCCACCATTATTGGACACGTACAACATTGCAGAACAACTCACACCAAAATGTTTAAATCCAGACTGCATGGAACAGGCTGCAACTGATTGAATCATGGACACACAACTTAAAAGCACTCACCAACATAGGATCAAGCGATATTGAGTTGTCAAAGCAGGCCAACTCCTTCACCAGGGAAAGTGGTTCACCAGGTACTAGGTTCAACAGAAATTTCTTCACCTCATGGAGGCTCTGCACACAATGGGGCCATTGCTTCCTAAGGAGGGAGGACTAATCCAAGTGGATATTGGTGGCCACCCACCTATTCGACCTAGACGGTTTCATCAGTTTCCTTGTTTATAGCAGCATTTACTATTTTTAGCAGTCTTTCGGGTCTTGAACTTCCAGAGCATTTCTTACCCCCCCTAAACGATGTTTTTTTAGGTATACAACAAACATGTAGCCGTATGCAAGGGTCTGCGGCAAATCCTGTGGTACTCTGAGATATCTTTTGAACGAGGTATCATATGCGACAAACAGAGATAATATGGCCAAGTTACAACCCCGAGAAGTTGGTTCCCCAACTAACCCCTACAGGGCCCATAAACTCTTGGTGTTACATCTTCTAGGGTTAGGGTTTTGATTGTTTAGGGTTTTCTCTTGTTGTTCAATAATAAAAAGGTCTTTGAGCCTCCTTGAAACACAGTTCAAAGGCATGTAGCTGCCACATCTCTTCTCAAGGATAAGCTACCATCGCCCAAGCTAGTTTATTCTTATGCTACCTGTTTTTCAGTTCTTTGATATTAATGAAATGAAGTATTATTTTTGTTGCATCTTTGTATTTGTGGTTATATATGTATTTTGTTGTGTTCCTTTTTAAATTTGGATCAGGTGTCCTCCCAGGTTTCTCATAATTGATGATAGATAGTAGAGTATCAATTATTTTGAAGGTGACAAAGCTCTTGTCCTTGGAGGAACTCAGATGACACGCAAGATATAAAGAATTAAGCAAAGAGCAAGCGCCATGAGGAGGCTTGATGCTCCCAAATTTTATCAAGAGAAGCACAAAAAAGTGATTGACATGGCTATAGCCATGGAGAGGGCTGAGAAAGTAAGATTGGCTAATAAAAATACCGAGTTGGTAGATGGAGAATTATCATAAATTCATGAAGATGGAGAATATGAAGGTTATGTTGTTAATAGTAATGTATCATTAAGTGTTGATGTTGGTTGATGTTGATGGTTCCAATTCCATATTTGTTGATGCAAGTGAGAGCACACAATCAACAGAAAATGGCAATGGGGACACTGGCATTACTAGAGCTGATAATTCCTTTATTAAAGAAATGGGTCTCAAGGCATTTATTGATGATCTGAGGAAAGAGTGGAAAGAGTATAAGGGCCTTGATGATGTTTATTTTTGGCATTCGTTGTGCGATGGATGGGGTGGTGTCAGGCCAGGAACTGCACACCTCCATGTGAAGCACATACCCTTCAAGATTTCCCCAGTTGTAAATTGTATGATGTTGGATTTGGTTGTAGAGAAGATTATTGAAGCTAGGATTGGCCTCGTGGATCCTCATTAAGCTACTGACTTTTATAATTCTACGCATTCATATCTAGCCAGTGTGGGCGCCACAAGAGTGAAAGTGGACGTCATTCATGTAAGTCCTTCAAATCCATTTAAGCATTTAAAAGGATGAGAAAAAAGCGGGGAGCAGGAGCGACATTTTCAAAAGCTCCCAATTTGGGAGCGAATTAGGAGCGAAATTTTATATAATATATATTTGTATATTTTTTGATGCATATATGTCAACAAAACCTTGTAGAATGATGAATTAGATATAAAAAGCATAAAAACTGGATTAAACCATATAACATCAATCATCTAGAAGTTATAAGCATCATCAACCATGTCCACAAGTTAGTAACATACAACATATCGAGTCCCATGATTCATCAATCTTAAAATTTCAAACTTTTAAAATTCAATATATAACATTTATCATCATTCATCACTGAAGTTGTAACTTGTACTTATAACCATTACCATTACCAAGTAACCAAAAGATAACAAAGAATATCTAACATGAAATGAAATGTTTCAACTTTCATGAAGCATCATATTCATAATCCATTCCCAATGAGTTATAATTGCCAACTTCAAACTTCAAACGTAAATTGCCATATATTGTTTACAAAAAATATCATAATAAATATGAAAGAGTCAACAATTATAAAAACTACTAGAAACTAGAAAAGACAAGTAAATCTATTATCTATTGCTAATGCTTGGGCCTCTTGCTGCCACGAGAAATGTCTAATTTCCGAGAAAGCATGTAGAATGATGAATTAGTTATAAAAAACATGGATTAAACCATATAACACCAATCATCTAGTAGTTGCAATCTTCGTCAACCACAAGTCCACAAGCTACAAGTTTGATTAGCTACAATCTTCGTCAACCACATGTCCACAAGTTACAAGTTTGATTGATATAGCATGTATGGGTGCACATAACCAAAATAGCATCGAGTGCAATCCATCTTTGAATCGAAAATGCATCAACAAACAAGGTCTAGATGGCCTATATCATCCAAAAAAATCATGCTACAACAAATACCTACATATCATCAAAATCATTGCTTATCTTGGAATCTTTGTCATTAATATCACCCTCTAAGAATTAACATAAAATACTAAAAATGTAGCATCTCAAGTCAAGATTTTGTTTGATTATGGATACATTTTTAGTAGGGTCATGATAGAGGAGTTCGACAACCAATGTCACTAACATCAAGGTACTTAAAGGGATTGGTGCTCTTGACGAGTTCCATATCCTAGTACATGACAAAGTACAATGGAAACATTGCAATGCCCCCAATCCTGAAATCTTGAAAAATTGATTTGCTGGATTTTGAGTGAGCTCTAAAATTCTACTTTCTCCATATGAAATCCAATGAGATCGGAACCACTCTCAAACATCCTAATTCATTTCATGGTAATGTTAAAAATTTAAGTAAAAGGATGAAAATGAAAGATAAAAGAGTGTCAAATTTATTTTAAGAATTTAACATTACCGTGAATTGCATATCAATACTAGGGCCATAAGCTTGGTCATTAGGCTGCCCCACTTAAAAATTATTGTTTCTTTGAAAAGAAATGTGTTTAGAATGTGTTTGCATAAAAAAAATTGCAAAAAAAACTACGGAGCGAAAAAAATTTTAGGGACCAGGGGTCGCTCCCAATCTAATCCGCCCCCGAAGGGAGCACACTTCGGGAGCAAGTTCGAGCGGGGGGGGGCGCTCCCCCGCAACCATGGTTAAGACTCAACATAAAATGTATTTTAAGAAATTCTATTACAATTTATTTTTAAATTATTCTCAATTGAAACTGTGTTTTCTTTCTCCTTAAGTAGTTCACTTGGTAAGGTTTTGATATGTAAAGTTAATTGAGTGATAAAAGAACTATGTTCAATTCTTGGACAGACTGACCAGTAAGTGTGTGTTGTTTAAGGGGCCAGGGTAGTTATACCTAAGATTTATAGTGTTGGAATCAACCTTGTTTCATGCAACTATAATCCTTGATGCAACTATTATACCTAAGATTTATAGTGTTGGAATCAACCTTGTTTCATGCAACTATAATCCTTGATGCAACTATGTTATTTACGAGTGCAGGGTAGTTGCACTTAAGGTTTACAGTGGTAGCAGTTGGAATCAACCCTATTTCATGCTACTACAAGCCTTAGCCCTATGTCATGAATACAGCCCGACCCAATTGTCAATTCCTCAAATAAAAAAGCCTGACCCAATTGTCAATTTCCTCAAATAAAAAAGCCTGGCCCAATTGTCAACTCTTCTAATAAATAAATAAAACCACTAACACCGCCCAACCCAATTACCAATTCTTCTAATAATAAAAAATCACAAACACTGCCCAGCCCAATAACTAATTCCTCTAATAAAAAAAAAAATTGCAACACAGTAAAACTGCACCCTACTAAGTGAACAAACTTTGACAGTTTTTGTCTATTTGGTTACAAAGACATTGGAATTTAGAGCTGAGGAATATAGGGGGCAAGTAGAACTGGCTAAGGCATACTATGAAGGATTAAGCCAGTCCATGATAAAGAACTTGGGTGAGAATAGATTGATAGCTAGCAAGGGGAAATGCAATGACTTCTTCTTGGGGATGAAATAGATAGTTATGGGGGCGAGTGGGTAAGACCATAGAAAAAGAAATATTATTATTCTTCAAATTTTGAACATAATTCAGAGCAAAACACATAAATATTTTTATTGAAGTGGATTATAATGATACAAGAGAAGATTTATGGTTCTAGAATCCAAATGGCGATCCCATGGGTGTGATCTCTAGTTCCAGGATCCAAATGGTGATACCATGGGTGCTTACTGGCTACAAGGAGTTCATATGATTCATTATGGATTCAACAACTTGTCAATGGGAAATTTTTCACAACGTGATTGGGATATGTTTCAATTTGATCAACGTCTGTGCCAAATTCCATGCAACATCTCAAGCCGTATGAGGAGGTTAATTGTTTGTGAGAAGTGCAGTAGGAGGCCATGACTTTGATCTTCTCAAGAAGCTTGTTCTTCCCAATGGCACAATCCTCAGGTGCAAACATTATGCTCTTCCTACTCATGATTGCATCTTCACAAATCCATCCCACAATGATATTACTATGTTGAAGCTTTGGAACTTGAACAAGGTAAGTAGTATATGGTCACCATATGGAACTATGTTCTTGTAGGGTATGGAATTGTGTAACTAAAGGGCTTCCTTATCAAGGATTTTACTCATACTTTTTTATCAATATCAATAATAATATTCCACTCCAAGCAATACAATTCCATTCAATCCTAATAATCTGTTTGAAAATTATTAATGGTTTTGGTTGAAAATTCTTCCTTTTTCCATCTCCAATCATAAATTTATAATTTATTCCCCAATTTAAGCATTTCTTTTGTTTAGCATTTCAGGTCATCCATTTCATTTCATTCTATTTAACCAGGTCTTGCAATCTCTTTGGCATCATAAAAACACTTTGTTCAGCCCTAGGATGAGTGGAGCGTCCATTAGGAATGTTGTATGTTTCCCACAAGCTACAATTTCCTCCAAAAACATTTGATCGACAACAAATTTATTATAGTTAAAACACATTTTACAGTTTAGTATGAATGGATAGATTTTTTTGAATCAGAAGCCTAGCTATCAAGTCAATATTGATTTTACCTCTGGAACCTCAAATTCAAGGAATCTGCAATTAAGTTAATCCAGATAAGAATGACCATTTTGAATATTGATTTCGTAGCTAGACTTTCATATTCAAAGAATATGCAACCCATTGCAAATTCTTTAAATGTGTACTTTGTATAAAACAAGATTTAGTTGAACTAACCAAATATAGTCAAGGAATCTGCAAACGATTGCAGATTCCTTGAATATGTGAGGTCAGTTCAATTAGACTTTGTTTTAAACAAAGTAAATTGGCAAAAACTCAATATAGGTTTATATTCAAGAAATATGCAATCTAAATAAAGATGACTATTTTGCATCTAGGTCAGTTTAATTAGACTTTGTTTTAAACAAAGTAAAATTGGAAAACACTCAATATGGGTTTTTCATATTCAAGAAATCTGCAATCTAGATAACGATGGAATTTCAATTTGGTTTGATTACAGGTTTGGTTTTAAACAAACTAACAATAACTCTATGATTTCTCATACTGCAAAAAAATTGCAATCCAGATAAAGAAGACCATTTCAATTTGGCTTGATGACTTTTCATAACTCCATAAATAATGAATCTAAATGATCATCCTTAAAATATTTTAAAAAATAAAATAAGTGTAAGGGACTGCGTTTGTTTAGAACCAAGTCAAAAAGTATTATTGGGTTTTTGGTTGTTTCGAACAAGGTTTAATAGAATTTGTGGTTATTTTTTTTAACAGTTTGGACTAGTAGTGGGTGCCTTCAATTGCTAAGGAGCTGGATGGTGTCCCAGGGAAAGAAAAATCAAAGCTTTTCCACATTTCTACAGGCCAATTTCTGGATCTGTATTCCCCGAGGATGTTGAATGGACAGAGAGACATGAGACTATTGCAATGGGTAATGCTGAAGAGTATGCAGTTTATATGAACCAATCCAACAAACTTGTGATCATGCAGCAGTAGTCAAATTCTGCAATCACATTACAGCAATCTTCATTTGAGATCTTCACCACTGTTCTAGTGCACATCATGAAGGGACTCAAATTTACACCCATTGGCATGTTAGAACATGTACGCAGTGAAGGGGGATTCAAGGAGTGATATGTAGGGAAGGTTGGGTAGAATTGGACGTGAAAGGTGGTGGTCAGTTATGTGCATACTCAAGCAAAATGCCCACAACATGCAAAGTCAATGGAGAGGAAATCAGATTTGAATGGACGTCCGTGGAGTATAATGATGATTGTGATAAAAAACTGAAAACAATGATATTTGTGAGGACTGTAACGTGTTGATCGACGTGGCATGGGTATATGGCAGTTTGTCAGTCGTGCACATTCTCTTCTTCGCCACCTAAGTTATCATTACATACTTTGTAATGTCTCCACATTGTAGCTTCTCATTAATAATATTAAATGTTTGTGTTTTTTTCCGGGGAGCCTGTAACAAATTTGCACTACACAGTTATCTGTGTATTTTATATTAAAATAACTGGGTGATTCAAATTTTCAACTATGCCTAGTTTACAAAAAGATACAAAACATGATGGCACTTCCAGCTGTCATCCAAGCCTAACAGCCATATTGCTGATACAATATATCAAAATATCATCCACACTTAGCATGTTTCATCAACCCAATCTCGAATCCATTAGTGGGAAGATATATTCAAAAAGGAACCATGACAATTGCATGCATCTCTATTTACCTATATTCTTGCATGCCTAGGAAATGAATTCCCCAGTTCGTTTTATCAAGGAAGCAATGAAGCTTATGGCATCATTCCTGCTACCCACCATTAGTCCATACAGCATATAATTATAGTTGTGAAGTTTATCGTTCTTAAAACGTTCATTAATAAAGTTAGTACCATTTAAAATTTCTGAATTGCATTTGAAAGATTTCCACAAGGATGCTGTATAATAGAACACGTGTGGGATTTATTCAAATATATTTACTAACAGTTTGTGGGTGACTATTGCCTAGCCAGCAACAATTCAATCTGTGAAACTTGCCATCATTCATATATACAGGTAGCAACACTATTTTTAACAAGAACTTCAATTCCATTACTAGTAAGAAAACATAGATAAACCATTAAGACTTATAGAAAATCTCAATACATTTATTCATAAGCAACACAACTTTATAATCAAATGTGACCAGAAATTTCCAGAATAGAAATAAAACACTTATCTTCTCAATAAGTGCAAAGTTTTTGTAACCATGGTAAACAAATTTTACACTGAAATAACTCCTATAGGAATAGGAAACAGAACAACTGAAATTTAAAAACCTCAAAAAAACACCCTGCATAGTAAATGCTAGACTTTATAGACACATACTGTAGAAAACAAATAACAAAACTCAATAGCTGGCTGTTAAAACCTGTCATCTTTTTCATTAAATCTAAACATAAAAATCTGCTATATGTCATTCATCAGAAAATGAAGTGTTGGTCATTCATCGGAAGATGAAGTGTAAGTTGAAATTCATAGGGAGAGCTTCAAGCCTGCTAATTCCCACAAAGATATTGTTAATTTTTTCATCAATTTGTTTTATGTTGCAACTATCACTTAGGCAATATCCAATAGCATCCAATTTAACAATTTACTTCTTCAATTATCCAATGACAGTAGAGCAATAATAGATGGAACAATTAAACAAATGCACAATGAAAGACAGCCAAGAGACAAGAGACACAATATTTGGTCAATGACCAGGGAAAAAAACCCCACTAGGGGGAAAACCCTAGCAAATCTTTTTCTATTAGATTGTCTTCAAATGTTTGGTAGAGAGAGTACACCATCCAAGAGTCTAAGTCAAACTTTGAGAAAAAAATCCCACTAGGAGGAAAACCCTAGGAAATCTTCTTCTATTACATTGTCTTCAAATGTTCGGTAGAGAGAGTACACCATCCAAGAGTCAAAATCAAACTTTGACTAACCAATATCCAATGTCAATATCCACTAGCAATTGCACCGAGAGGTGCAAAGGAACACCGACAGGAGTAGAGGAATGCGGAAGGCAACAATCTAGCGACATATATGAACAATGAAATACAATGTTAGGTGTGTGGGATTTGAATTATCAATTTGTAGATTCCACTCTTCTATAGCACGAGACCTGCATTGTGCAATCCAACAAAACTAAACCCTAAATGGTCGATTGGCAAGTGAAAATTATAACCTTGAATGGTTTGTTGGTTGGAGAACAAGTGCAAAGTATAAGCCATTATTAAGGGAAGGTTTTGAGAGTAACCAACCTATCAGCTAAGTCCTGCACATCTTCAGTGGCTGGAAAGAGGGGATCGACCTCCCATTGACATAAACCAGAAGCCATCTCCAATTTCCAGATGAAAACAAGCTCGAAAGAAGCACTCCAAACAATTTGAAACCAGCAATACTACGAAATTCCCATGCAATATCACAAGCAGGAAAGTATAATATAGACCCGCGAATTGACAAATTCCAGAAAAAATCTCAATTCCTTCTGCTCAGTAGCTATATCTTGAGGTATATTATTGTTGAAACCTATTAAGAAACTTTCTTTGTCGAAAAATTTGCCCGAGTAATCCATTTTGTGAAAACCAAAAACTAAAAACTGAATAACATCGAACTAATATCATAAGAACTCAACTTCAAATGGCCTGTCGTGCTCATATTGAATCACAATGAAAAAAAGTTTAAACCACAACTTGTGAGACTAGGGATCATCTTTCTTGGTGAAATCCTATATCCTAGCAAAAACCAATAAAAAAAAGATAGGTATGACAAAATCTCTAAAGCTTTAAGACAATATAAATAAAATGCTTAAAACTAGGAAATCTTTCGACACACTTACCAAAGTGATATTGAGGCCTTGTCATGTCATATCTTATATAAAAAATGTCAATTTTCTTCATATTTCACGTTCAAAAGCTCAAGCTGAATGAGGCGAGGATAGTGTTGCGCATTCTCCTCTTGCTCCTCAACTATTAATGACGTGCGAGGGTTTCATAGCAGAAATGGCGTATGCCAAAAAAAGAAGGGACGGGTACCCGAGACACAATACGAAAAAGAATCGAGAATAAAGCATGGCTAGATCCACACATGAATGGGTGTCTAAAACCAGTCCATATTTCCAGGGCGATTGTGATCTCGAAAGTTGGATTCGACAGTAACTGCACACTCTTCAATGTGTAATGGAAATCGAATACAAGACTCCACTGCAGAAAGAGAAATTGGTGTTAGATTTGTTTGGAGACTTAATCTAGGTTCAGTGTAGTATTGGATTCATTTACCAATCATCCACAGACCTTCCCATCCAATGTCACACTCCCCTCTGCACCGCCTCTAGATCTTAGTTATTGTTAATTTTGGGCAACTAGGTCCAAACTCTAGGTTGCACTGCTCATATGATGATGATTGTATTTTTGTTGGATTTCTCTTTCGGATAGGTGCAAGATTGATCTAAAGATCATCTTGTTTGGATAAGCAGAACATATATTTTGATTTTATTTTCCACACATGTGCAAGGTCGGCTAGATTTGTAATGTAGGGTCACAAACCTAATAGATGTGTCACACACCCTCACTGACTGATATAAATTGGAGAGACTTGGAGATCATTTGCTCGTCAACTCATCACACATTCTCTCTTGTGATTTGATTGGTTCGATCAGCGTTTGGAGGCTTCTCTCTCTCACGTGCGGCGCTGCAGCTAGGAAAATTTGCGCATTGTTTTAGGGTTGATTGTTGGGGCGTTGACCAGCATTGATTGTGGTCAACCCTTGGTGTTTTGACCTCCAAACTTTGCAGAAATTCTGATTTTGTGAGGCCGCATTTGAGGGCACAAAAATCGAGGAAAAATGAGCATGTTGACCAAAGCCCTAAATTGTTGCGTTGACTTTATGCATTGACTTTTTGTTGACCAACGTTGACTTTTGAGGCGCTGTCCTTGAGGGGTGTGTGAGACACTTGGAGGGTTGGTTGATCTGAAGTTGAGAAAGACTTTGTTGGTTGATGCATCATGTTGACTGTCGTAACGCACACTATTCTCTATCTTTGCTGGACAAGAAGAATTGTAAAATCTGATCTATATTATTGGCTTGTCTTTTGTTGATCTATTATTGTGTCCTATCGGCATTTTACTTCCATGTTTATGTGATTGCTAAATTGAATCGGGCCTAAGAAAGATTGAAGTAAAATTGCATTAAGCATACAACATTCCATGTCTATCTAAATTTAACATGGTATCAGCGCTGAGGTGAAGACAAAGCCCAAGCTAGTTTGAAAAGCAATCACCGAAGAAGAAACCTTATCAAGGACCAATGGCCTCCTCAACCTATGGGTTTCAAATCTGATGATAAGTTGACTGACAAGTCTGATTATCATGCATGGAAGATGTCCTTGGATTTGGCATTAGAAGATCAAGATGTCATGGATTATGTGTAGGGGAAAATCCTTGAGCCTCCATCAAATGCACTTGTTGCCACAAAGATGAAGTATAGAAAAGGGAAAATAAAAGCAAAGATGATTATCCGTGATTCTATTCATAAGCGCTTGGTTGCTTACATTTCTGAGTTGAGCAAATCTAAAGAGATGTATGATAAGCTGGTTAGCATGTTCAAGGCTAGCAATGCTAATCAAGTTCTTTTATTCAAGAATCAATTGAAGAATATCAATAAGGACAAGGATGAATCCATTCAATCCTATTTTGAGACTCACTGAAATCAGGGACAATCTTCTAGCTATTGGAGAAGAAATAGCTGATCGAGAAATGGTTCTCATTGCGCTTGGAAGTCTCCCCCGTGATTGGTATGTATTCAATAGCACTATTCTTAATAATAATGTGATTCTTGATTTTGATGAAATATTGACAAGATGCACTCAAGAGGAGACAAGAATGATGGAGAGAGATCATCTCTCTAATGGAAATGGAGGTGACCCTACTGCCTTCACTGCTCATGCAAAGAAGAGGGACAATGGTGGTCCGAGAAATCAAAACCATGGAAAAGTAAGGCCTAAAGGAAGGAAGGGAAGATGTTACACTTGTAACAAGTTTGGTCACTATGCAAGAGAGTGCCCTAATAGAAGGGGCTCTCCTAGGGAGGATGAGAACACCAACTCCAGAGGGAATGGCAATCAAAGGAACAACAGGTTCAAAGGAAAAAAGAAGGCTCCCTCTAATGGTAGTGGAAATGGGCAACCTTTCAAGAGGTCAATAAATTCCAAGTACGACGAGTCTAATGTTGTTGATAATAAGAAAAATGAATTTATTCTTGTATCTGCCCTCTCTGTTGCATCTCCCCCTGACACCTTGGATGTCTGCTGAAATTGATAGTGGTGCTTCAAGGCACCTCACTAGTTATAAAGAAGCCCTCTCTGATTTGATTGAGAAGGATACTAATCTAGAAATTATCCTTCGAGATAATGCCACCTATCTCGTGAAAGGGACAAGGACTATGACTCTTCATCTATCTCAAGGTCAAGTCCTCTGTTTACAAGATGTGTTGTACGTACCTTATTTGAAGAAAAACCTTGTATCTATATCAGCGATGGAAGACAAAGGTTTCAAAGTGTCATTCGTTGATGGAAAGGTACGCATATGGAAGAAGAACTTCAAGGAAGCTCTTACTATTGGTTTTAGAGTTGATAGTAGATACACTCTCCCAGGTTGGAGGAAGTCCATTGGAGGCTATGTCATTTGATACTACTCTTTAAACAGAGTTATGCCACCGGAGGTTTTCACACCTTCATTACAAAGCCCTTCCCAAAGCAAGGAAGGTGGTGACGGGGATGCCCGAATTTAAAGATGATCATGAAGATATATGTCAGGGTTGTGCCGAAGGGAAGCGTACAAGGGGACCATTCCCCTCTAGTGTCACAAAGACAACTAATATCTTGCAGTTGATACATTCTGATTTATCTGGTATGCTACCTGTGACATCCTTGGAAGGATGTTCCTATTATATGACTTTTATAGATGACGTCTCCCGTAATACCTGGATATATTTCTTGAAGAAGAAGGACGAAGCATTCATTGTTCCATACCTTCAAGGCCTTGGTGGAAAATCAAACCGAGAAGATAATCAAAGTTTTGAGGACAGACAATGGGACCGAGTATGAGTCAAATGAGTTCAATGACTTTTGCAGTGAAGCTAGCATTAAGAGGGAGACCACAACTGTGTATACTCCTGAGCAAAATGGTGTTGTCGAAAGAAAGAACAGGACCATTGTGGAAGTTGCCCGCACCATGCTATGTGACCACGGTCTTCCGAAGTTTCTATCGGGAGAAGCTGTGAACACTGTTGTGTACGTTCAAAATAGATGCCCACTTTCCGCTCTAGACTCCATTACTCCCGAACAAGTCTTCTCTGGTAAGAAACCTGATGTTTCTCATTTTAGAGTTTTTGGTTGTCCTGTTTACTTTCATGTGCCGAAAGAAAAGAGAAGCAAGGTGGATGCTTCTAGAAAGAAGGGAATGTTAGTGAGCTATAGTGAAACTTCGAAGGCATATAGAATCTATGTGTCTAGTCAAAGAGAAGTGGAGATATACCACGATGTCACCTTCGATGAAGAGGTTGCCCTCAAGAAAGTAAGAAATCTTCCTAGCTCCAAGGAAGACAAAGAAGATGAAGAAACAGGGAAGCAGGAAGAACCAAAGGATGAACCAATGCTCGATGTTGAAGGACCTATGGATCCCCTATTGATCCACCTCCTTCAAATAAGAGAAGACCCTCATGGCTCAGGGATACTCTTGAAGATGCCGAGAGACATATTGCCCCAAGGGGGGCATTCCGTGAAAGCAAGAAGACGAATAGATACAGAGGGTATCTAGTATCCATGAGTACAATTGTACAATCTGAGCCTCAATCATTTGAAGAAGTCGTAAAGCATCAAGTTTGGAAGGATGTAATGCACGAAAAATACGAGTCCATTATGAAAATGATGTCTGGGAAGTGGTCCTCAGACCGGAGGAAAAAACTGTTGTCACCTCAAAATGGCTCTATAAGATCAAGCATGGATCTGATGGTAGTGTTGAAAAGTACAAGGCAAGATTTGTTGCCCGAGGCTTCCTTCAAAAAGAAGGCATAAATTATGATGACATATTTGCACCTGTGGCCCGCTATCCCACAATCCAATCTATCATTGCCCTTGCTGCAACTTTGCTGCAACACAAGGATGGAGTCTCCATCAGATGGATGTGAAGACTGTTTTTCTGCATGGTTCTATAAAGGAAGAGGTCTATGTGGAGCAACCTCTGGGGTTCGAAGTCCAGGATAGAGGAGACACATGTATGCAGGTTGAAAAAAGCCCTCTATGGGTTGAAGCCCAGCTACTTGATGAAGTTGGGCTTCACTCGAAGTAATGTTGATCCAAACCTTTATTTTAAGGTTGATAGAGAAAGGTCGCTCATTCTAGTTCTCTATGTGGACAATCTCTTCCTGACAGGTGTTGACCCTCTCATTCATCAGTGTAAGAGGGAGCTAGCTTCCGAGTTTGAGATGAAAGACCTAGGATTGATGCATTACTTCCTAGGCTTGGAGGTCTGGCAAAGGCCAAGCGAGATTTTCCTTTCTCAAGGAAAATATGTCGTGAAGTTGCTGGAGAGATTTAGTATGGTGGACAGTAAGTTTGTGTCAACATCGATGGAACTCAACTTTAAGAAGTTGTGTGGAAACGTTGTTGGGCCCGAGCTAGGAAATCCCACCGAGTATCGACAACTCGTGGGGGTCTTGATGTTCTTAGTGAACTCTCGTCCGGACGTATGTTTTGCAGTGAACACTTTGAGTCAACATATGGTTGAGCCTCATCACATTCACTGAATTGGTGCCAAGAATCTATTGAGATCTCTGCGAGGCACAATCAACCATGAACTGAGATACACTGTCGAGAGTTTGAGACTACATGGATGTATTGATGCTGATTGGGCTGGCAGTGTGGTGGATCGCAAGAGCCCATATGGATGTTGCTTCACCTTGGGTTCTGATTCGATATCTTGGATGAGCAGGTAGCAGAAGTCAATAGCTTTGAGCACCGCTAAGGTCGAATACATTGCAGCGAGTATGGCCTGGTGTGAAGTTTTTTGGTTGAGAAAGCTCTTCAATGAGCTGTTTGGGCATGTGCTAGATACCACCGTTATCCCTTGTGATAACCAGAGTGGGATTCGTCTTTCTGAGAATCACGTGTTCCACGATCGATCCAAGCATATTGATATTAGGTACCACTTCATTCGAGATATGGTACAGCGAGGCGCCATAAGGTTCAATCACATTGGGACTAATGAGCAGGTCACGGATATTCTCACGAAGCCCTTGGGGTAGGTCAAATTCTTAACCTTCCGTGAGAAGCTTGGAATCGTAGAAAGACCCTATTCTGAGGGTCCTGCTTTAGTTGGACTATGAGCTCTGGGAGTTCCATGGGGCTTGGGGATAGCTTCTTGGAGCTATAAGCACACACGCGGCTAGGCTTGTCGAACCTTCTTGTGCTTCTGCCCCACCATTATGATATTGAGTTGGTTCACCTCTCTTTGATCTATGCCTCGCACGCATCCTACCCATGGAGTTTCAGACTCATGGGAAATACCTCTCATTTAGCCAATGAGGTGGGAAATGTGGATAGAGACCAATAGCAAGACCGATGGACGCATCAGAGATAGTCGTACTCTGTATGTCTAGGATGGCACGTGTCCAACACCTTGATCTGAGATCAAGTCTGATAAGGTTTTTACCTCTAAATTGACTTTGGGTCAGTGAACTAACTTCAAGTTAGTATGTGTTAATTTTGGACAACTAGGTCCAAACTCCATGTTGTGATGCTCAGATGAAGATGCCAATATTTTTATTAGATTCCTTTTTCGGAGAGATGCAAGATCGATCTAAAGATCATCTTGATCCGATGAGCAGAACATTTATTTTGAATTTATTCAAAATATGTGCAAGTCGGCCTAAAATGAAACGTAGGCTTGGTTCGAGCATCCATCACAGCACATCACATCCTCTCTCCTCATCTGATTGGTTCGAGCATCTATTGGAGTCTCTTCTTCACTCACACGTGGGAAAAAGCAACAGCTAGGGTTTCGGAGTGTTTAAGGTTTCCAGCGCAGAAGAGGACGAGCGTTGACTTTGGTCAACGCTTGGTCAAATTGACCCGAAACTCTCCCAAAACTTCGCTCCGAGGCTAGACATTGACTTTGACTTGGCTACATTGACTTTGTTGTTGTTGTTGTTTGCGTTGACCGTTCACTGACAGCGTTGACTTTCGTTGACTCTTGGGGTTCACTGATCTGGATATCCTAGAGGGTTGTGTGACACTTCTGGTTGGCTGACCATTGAGACTTTGCTAGTTGAAGCATCCTGTTGACTGCCGTAACGCACCAACACACTTATATAATTTGGCTTGTCTTCTGTCGATCTACTAGTATGTTCTATTATCATTTTACTTTCTTGTTTATGTGATTGTTGAATGATATTGGGATAAAAAGTAAAGTTGCATCAAGCATAGAACATCTACAAAAACTTACAATATGAGACTCTTTTTGGGTCCAAGGGAGGTTTTAACCTCTAAGCAGACTTCGGGTCAATAGAGCGTGATGTCTTTGTGACTCACCTTTTGTTCTACTTGCAAAGAAGAGCCAGCAAAGCAAGTTACGGTAAGATGACGCACGATGCTATATGATAGTACTCAATGGTATTGATCTCTGGATAGCACAAGTGGACAGATGGTGTTCTCCCTAGTTGAGAGGGAGTGTTAATTTTGGGCAACTAGGTCCAAACTCCAGGTTGCACTACTCATGATTATGATTGTATTTTTGTTGGATTCCTCTTTCAGAGAGGTGCAAGATTGATCTAAAGATCATCTTGTTTGGATGAGCAAAACATATATTTTGATTTTATTTTCCACACATGTTCAAGGTCAGCCAGATTTGTAATGTAGACTCACAAGCTTAATAGATGTGTCACACACCCTCACTCGCTGATATAAATTGGAGAGACTTGGAGATCATTTGCTCATCAGCTCATCACACATTCTCTCTTGTGATTTGATTGGTTCGATCGACCTTTGGAGGCCTCTCTCTCACGTGCGAAGCTACAGCTGGGAAAATCTGCGCACTGTTTTAGGGTTGATTGTTGGGGCGTTGACCAGCATTGACTATGGTCAACCCTTGGTGTTTTGACCACCAAACTTTGCAAAAATCCTATTTTGTGAGGCCACATTTGAGGGAACAAAAATCAAGAAAAAAGGATCCTGTTGACCAAAGCCCTAAACTGCAGCGTTGACTTTTGAGGAGTTGTCTTTGAGGGTGTGTGTGACACTTGGAGGGTTCGCTGATCTAATGTTGAGAAAGACTTTGCCCACTGATGCATCATGTTGACTGCCGTAACGCACACTATTCTCTATCTTTGCTGGACAAGAAGAATTGTAAAATCTAATCTATATTATTGGCTTGTCTTCTGTTGATCTATTATTGTGTTCTATCAACGTTTTACTTTCATGTTTATGTGATTGCTAAATTGAATCGGGCCTACAAAAGATTGAAGTAAAATTGCATTAAGCATAGAACATTCCACGTCTATCTAAATTTAACACTTATTCCATCGTGGGCATTGCAAATACATGCAAATGTGAAAATAATACCTGTGTTAAAGCCCTGATAAATTCAGTGACTAGGGCAGAGGTATTCATGCAGAGCTCTCCCAGGATGTAGTGGTCAGTATTCATGCAAAACTCTCCCAAGACATAGTGGCCTATCAACAATTGAAGGTAGCAAAGCTAAAGTCCCACAGTTCGCTTTCGTTTGTGCTCTTCCTTCTCTTCTGTGAGGGTTAGAAACCGGAGCACACCTCGAATTCAAACTACCCACCAGAAACTGCAAGGTAAGATATTGGAAGTTCGTTAAGCTCCAAAAGGAATCTGGCTCCACTCCATTTCAAAATAGGTCCTTCATTTCACAAAAGAATTTGGTATGCAGTGCATTTTTAGATAGGGATACAAATATAGGAAGACAATTATACCTTCAATGTGCTAAATTTATAAGTGCTTCAATGACTATAGATGGCAAAGTTCGCCTAGCAAAGTTACATGCAGAGAACACATGACCACAATTTTTTCAAGATGCGTCAACTTCCCAATGGACTTTGGAATCTTCCCAATGGAATTCCCAACATACAATTCCCTCAAATGCTCTGCTGCCTGCAATGTTTATATTTTCAAAATGGGTTTGACCTCTAGTTACTACGCTAACACTAGTGAAGATCAAAACAATTTCAAAAAAAGAAGCATTATGTGAAGAACTTCAAATAACAATATGTGAGTCATGCATCCACAGTGTTTCAAGTTTGCTCCCCTTTAATCGTAGAACTCTTAAATTCTTTAGTAATTTAGTGGAATCCAAGAAGGTAGGCAGTAGTACGAAAAGTTAACCCAGGAGAGCCATATTAGTGACATGGCAATGCTGAATATGTTTTTTCGTGAATTCGGTTTCCACAAAACAACCTTCAGTCCTAATCAGTTGCAACCCCCTCACATAATTTGTGAAACGACTGCCTGTGAACCCCGCAAGGTTTTTAACAATGGTTGAGCCCTTCCGCATCCATGTGAGAGAACGGTGCTAATGCCACGCACCTATATTGTTTTCTCAAGACATTAGAGTCAAGATTAAGAATTGTTTTCTCAAGGGTTAAGAATTCAGAACATAAATGACACAATTTTGAGAAAAACACTATTTTGAATCCTGCTCAAAAAATCATTGTATATTTGATTGACTTACGCTGTCTAATGTTTGATAAGGAATTTAATTTATTAGTAGGAAATTTGTATATTTTTAATAATTTGAGTGAGAAATAGGTGTGAGAGGTTTTTAAATGTAAATATTCTCAAATATGTGAGAATAGAGATATTAGACTTGTGAAGACTTCATAAAAATCTTAGGGATTAGGAAGTCCTAGGATAGGGATTTAGTTGAGTCAAAAGTGGATTTAGAGGATTTTAAGGATATGGTTGAATAAATTGTGGATCTAAAACCAGAATTGGTTGCGGAATCCTTTTGTATATATTTGTAAGCCTTGAAGGCATTGACAAGGATTGTGAATATATGTACAGTTTGATTAATGAAAGGAAGTTTTCATTATTTTACATCGTCTCTGTGAATGTTAATTGATGAACAGTTTGTATGCCTACCTGGAATCGATGATGAATTAAAATGAATCTATCATATGTGAGGTCAATCTTTGAAGAACGAGTTATCTCTGCATAACTGGGAATTGTCTCTGCTTGACAAATTGAATTTGTTTGTGTGATACATCTGTAAGTTTATGGACTGTATGATTATGTTGATCCTGGCTTGTACACTTTCAGTATTGAACTGACGAGGTAACAAAGACCTCTTTTCTATTTCTGAAATCTTGAGGCTGGAAGAGACAGAGCACAGTAATACGCAAATCCTGTGAGAAGAGGATTAGAACCTCGGGGAAAGAAATCGAATGGTGAATTCGATGTCAGGGGTAGTGTCCATGGAGAAGATCGCTGTCAAGATCATCATGTACAAGAGAAAATAATTATAGGATGTGTGGAGAAAACTGAATACAGACTGTTGAATTGTGAAATCGCAATTTGTTCCTCTGTGATCATTATTGCATTCAGGCAGTGTTGATCAGATCGTAATTTAACCTTAGAATGCGTGAAGGAAACAAACTCTGGCAAAACCATTGTATTACACAGCTTACCGGGGTTGATGCTGATTGCGTGGTTTAAAGTGCCAGAAATTGGGTGTCGATGACAATTCCATAATTAGTGAGGATGCAGATCGAATTAGATGTGGATCGGAGCTCTGTTCAAGGTTGTGGCATAGAGGTAAGTCGAAGCTTTTGCGTAGAATTTCCCTCCCTGCGCATCTCTCTCTCTCTCTCTCTCTCTCTCTCTTCTGCAATGTTGGAACAACAATTCTCTGCATAGCTACCTGAAAAGAAATCACTGAAAAGGGGGATCTCTGTTATAAACAGAGGAGTTCAAGATGGCTGAGAACTAGAGTGGAGTTAATGAACACTACCAGGTAGATTCAAGAAGTACGAACAGAGGGAATGGAGTAAACACGAAGGGTTAATGGCAACCATCGATTGTTTGAAGAGGTGTTCAGTTCCTTTTTCCGGTTCCTGATCCAGTGGTGCGGTTCCTGATCCAGTGGTGCGGTTCCTGTTCCCGCAGTTTAATTCCAGCTCCTGTTCAAGCAGTTTGATTCCTGTTCTCACCATCCATGGTTCTCCCACATCCAGCAAGACTAAAGGAGAACGAGCACATGGGTTTTGAGGAACAGAGTGTCAACATACTTATGTGTTCACTCAATCACGCTCAGGTTTGTCGGTTAGCACAAAACTAAGAAAACTAATCCTTCCATATTTGTGCATAACTGATATGAGCACAGTTTTAATGAAACAGCTGAGAGATATGAAGGGTTGAAGTCTCTTTATTGAGACTTGTAGTGTAGCCTTAGTGTTTAAGGCTACCGATCATGGAGGAATAGACCAGGTAGGTCATCATTAGTCAAAGTAATGGTGAAGTTTTCATTTCTGTTTTTTTTAGCACAGCTTGATATTTTCACATAAGAAAATGGGGAACAAGTTGCGAAGTAGCAACTCAAAAGCTTCTCCTACTGTTGAAGACACCATACACAGTAGAATAGAATCCATACAAGATCAAATGCAAATAAGAAAAATAACAGTTGACAATATTTTCTAGCATGTTGGGATAAAATCTCGTGCAGTGGACAAAAGGTGGCCATTGTACAAAGATGCAATTGAGCGCAAATTACAATATATATATGGACACGAGCTGGTGAATTGTGAATTGTGAAGTTCTTAAGTACGTGCTGTATCTGTTTGACAAATTCAGTGTGTAGAATGTGGCCCATGTGAAATGAGTTTTCCAAGTTTATAAATGCAAAATAAGTTCTTAAAAAGAGCCCTTTATCAAATTGACAAAGTCATTCAATCGAATGTGGCCATAAACGAAATAAGAAATTCTTAAAAATGTGTTGTATCAAACTGACAAGATCATTAAACAGAATGTGATCTGTTGGAACATAATCATTTCAAGACATTTGTGAGTCCCATGTTAGGTTGTCATAAACTTTATTGCTCAGTTCTCAATTGTTTTCATGTTAAATTCTCTCAGGAATTGTAAAGTGGAGCATAACGTATAGATGGTGAATTCATCCTCACACCAAGCCTATAAATGATTTAATGTTATGATATTCATTCCATTTGTGTGTTTCTTGTTAAGATTTTCAAGTGAAAGGGGGGGTACTGAACAGAGTTAAAGACAAATCCAAATTATGTTACAACCTTGTGATACATGTTGGATAGTGTTACCACCAAAATGGGGTGCAAATTTGAATTTGGCCATACGGAGGGTTACATCGAAATTTCTAAATGAATAGAACGTATGATCGCAAGGGCTAAGATATGGGCGTGAAGAAGGGTTGTAACAAGCAGTACCCCTCTTCTTGGTGGTCTTTTCAGTTAGACAAATGCATGGCATAATAGTTGACGGTGGATGTTCATGGCAGCAAGCCTGAAGGTGGCTCCCTCACAATGGTATAACAACATTTTATAGGATTGCTATGGCAGCCACAACCCTGAGAAACATTTCGTTGGCAACATACTAATCTTTAGAGCTTGGAGAAATGGAAATTTCTTTTGAACATGTTTTGTACATCTACTAAGTAGTGAAAGAAAAATGAGCATAATCAGGTTACTGAAAATGGGTTGTTGTCTAGATGCCCATTCATACTATACAGAACACAAATGTTGCATAACCATAACAGAACAATCAGCCTTCTATTTTAACTGTTAGTTGCTGTAAATTCATTAATTTCATCTCATTATACTTCATCAGCATGATTTCAACTCCATGGTACTGGATTCCAATGACTGCTAATTATCGGCATCTCTTTGCACCTTTTGGGGTGATTGCTAATTAATATATCAAATACATATTCAAAATTTGATGTACTGTTATACATTTACTATTATACAATTGCTGAATATTTTGAAATTTGATGGATAAACAATGGATTTTGCTCCTATTCATTAAATTTCCAAAATATTCTAAAATTTACAATTGAGATAAAGATGAACTTATAAAACCCCGCATGATAAGAGTTGTGATACTCTTCACTTCTAATTGTCATTTGTTATTTACTATGTTCTCTAAACCTTGGATTAGATTCAAAGTTGTAACACATTTTGTGCCAAACACTTCAAGAAATTAATATTGACCCAAATAAAGAGTTAGCCCTCATTATTTACTATGTTCTATTGTTAATTTTAGTTAACAATGGTATGTTCTATGCTTAGCACAATTTACTTCATTGTTTCTTTAGCAGTCCAATGACAATTTCCAATTATTTCCAGTAACAATCACATTGAAAGTAAATGCAGATAGAACATAAAACAAAATGCAGAAGACAAGATAACACCGGATTTGGCAAACGCCGAAGAAAAACCCCAATGTGGGGAAAACCCTTTGATCAATTCTTCTTATTATCATTCAATAGTTCAGCAGAGAGAGAGAGTACAAAAGTCAAATTCACTTGCCTAATACACGGACAAATCAGCCCTGTCAAATTTTGCAGTCCACTGCAGTCAAACTTCAACCCTAACCAGAAAGTCAACGTTGGTCAAAACAACAACTATCCTTCTCCAATGCAGCTTGGTCTTCCTTGGTCAAAATCGGCCTGAATAGGAGGTCAAATGCAGCACAAAACAGCATAGTCAAACTCGGTCAAAGGAGAGAGAAAACCTGATGTACTTTTCTTTGATCAAAGAAAAGTCAACGCAGGTAAACATGCCCAGAAAATCTCGTTTTTAGTGTCAGTCAATGCGGCCTCTCAAAATTGGAAGTTTGACCCTTGAAACGCAGTCAAACAAGGTCAAAAACAGCTCAGTCAGGGCTGGTCAACAATATGAAATTTTCGGCCTGCAATATGTACCAAAACTAGTCCTTCAGCCACACGTATGAGAGAGAGTATTAATTTTAGATAACCATGGCATGTTCTATGCTTAATGCAGTTTTACTTCAATCTTTCTTATAGGCCCAATTCAATTTAGCAATCACAAAAACATGAAAGTAAAGTGTTGATAGAACATAATAATAGATCAACAGAAGGCAAGCCAAATAATGTCTCAGAATTCTTCTTGACCAGGAAATGGATAGATAAATGTTTGTTACAGCAAGCAAAAGGATGCCCCAGCCAGCAAAGCCTTGAGTTGGTCAAACCAACTTCTCCAACAGCCAAATCAGCCTTCCACTAGTGTCACACACACACACACACACACCTCAAAGCTCCAAAAGTCAATGCAAGTCAACAAAAGAATCCCTCAACCACATTTTCGGCATCCATTTCCAGCATCATCCATATTTTCGGCATCCAAATTTCCGGCATCCAGATTTCTGACATCATCCAGATTTTTGACATCCATATTCACACGTGGGAGAGAGAGAAGCCTCTTCTAAGCTGTACGAACCAATCAGATCATGAGGAATGTGTGTAATGAGATGATGATGAAATGGACATCATCTCTCTCCAATTTATATCCATCAATGAGGGTGTGTGACACATCTGTAGGCCTTGTGAGCCTACATTACAAATCTGGCCGACCTTGCACATGTGGAAAATAAAATCAAAATATATGTTCTACTCATCCAAACAAGATGATCTTTAGATCAATCTTGCACCTCTCCAAAAAAAGAATCCAACAAAAATATAATCATCATCATATGAGCAGTGCAACATGGAGTTTGGACCTAGTTGCCCAAAATTAACACAAAGAGAGAGGATACCCAAGTTGTATGAACCAATCTGATGAAGAGAGAGAGAAGAATCTGTGAGTAAATGATGTACAAATGAGGTGAGAAGTAACTCCTATTTATACAATTCGTTGAGGGTGAAGAGACACATCTATTGGGCTTCTTGAGCCTAAATTACGTTGAGGCCAACCTGAACAATTTTCACATGAGAGAGAATAAATTCAAAATCTCACTTTTGCTTGTCTGAATGAGATGATCTTTAGATCAATCTTGGACCTCTCGAAAAGAGGAATCCAATGCAATCATCGTCTCCATCAAATGAGGTGTCCCAAGGTGGAATTTGGCACTAGTTGCCAAATTTAACACTCCCTCTCAACTAGGGAGAATTCCACCTGCCAATCCAATTGTTGTCACTAATCATCATACCATCTTGTCATCATGAACCATCTCTGTGATATTTGCTCTGCTTTGTTGAACCATGAAGTAATAATGAAGAAGAATTGATCGAGAGTGAGTCACAAGACCCTACCACTCTCCACTGACAAAAGTCAGTCCTCAGTTGATCCCAGATCAAGTTGTTAAACACCATGTATCCTAGACATAAGGAGTACGGCAATACACGATGTATCCATCAGTAGTGCTATGGTCCCTATCACATTTCCCAAATCATTGGCTAGATGAGAGGTACTTCCCATGGGTTCCGGACTACATGGGTAGGATGTATGTTGGGGCATCAGCAGGAGAAGGAGAACCACTCATCCTGCTCATATGCCATAGGAGAAGGTGAACCACTCATCCTATGCATATGTTAATTGTAGGGGAAGGTGAACCACTCACCCTACATACATGTGTTCACAATCGTAGGGGAAGATGAACCACTCACCCTACACACATGTCAACCATCATGGGGTATCACAGGAGAAGGTGAACCACTCACCCTGTACACAGTGCACCACTAGGGAAAGGCGAACCACTCACCTTATGGTCGCTCAGCTCCAAGAAGTACCCCAAGCCCCCAGAAGCTCCCAAAGCTCAGTGTCCAAGTCATGCGGGACCCTCATATGAGGGTCTTTCCACGACTCCAAGTCTCTCACAGAAGGCTAAGAATTTGACCTTCCCCAAGGGCTTCGTGAGAATCTCTGCAACCTGCTCATCAGTCCTGATGTGATGGAGCCTTATTGCTCCCATTTGTACCATATCTCGGATAAAGTGGTACCTAATATCAACATGCTTGGAGCAATCGTGGAAAACGGGATTCTCTTAAAGGTGAATCCCACTTTGGTTGTCGCAATAGATCACGGTGGTATCCAACACATGCTCAAATAGCTCACTAAAGAGCTTCCTCAACCAAACAGCTTCCTCAACAAGCCATACTAGCAGCAATGTATTCGACCTCCGCGGTGCTTAAAGCAACCAATTTTTACTTCCTGCTCATCCAAGATATTGAAGCAGACCCCAATGAGAAGCAACACACAAATGTGCTCTTACGATCCACCACACTGCCAACCCAATCAACATCAATATATCTCTCGACAGTGTATCTCAGACCATAGTTGATTGTGCCCCAGAGATATCTCAAGAGATTCTTTGCAGCAACCCAATGTATGTGATGAGGCTCGACCATAAATTGACTCAATGTACTCACAGCAAAGCATATGTCTAGACGAGAGTTCACCAAGAACATCAGGGGGCCCCACAAGTTGTCGATACTCAAAAGAATTTGCCAACTCGAGCCCAACAACACTTCCACATAGCTTCTTGAAGTTGAGTTCCATCGAGGTGGTCACAGACTTGCATTCCACCATTCCACATCTCTCGAGTAGTTTCACAATGTATTTTCCTTGAGAAAGGAAAATTTCACCTGCCTTTTTCCAGACCTCCAAGCCTGGGAAATAGTGCATCAAACCTAGGTCTTTCATCTCAAATTTGGAAGCCAACTCCCTCTTGCATTGATAAATGAGAGGGTTTTCACCTATCAGAAAGAGATCATCCACATAAAGGACCAGAATGAGAGGCATATCATTTTCAACCTTGAAGTATAAGTTCAAGTCAGCTTCGCTCCTTGTAAAACCTAGCTTCATAAGATAGTTATCGATCCTCTCATACCAAGCCCTAGGGGCTTACTTGAACCCATAGAGGGATTTCTTCAACCTGCATACATGAGTCTTTCAATCTTGAACTTCGAACCCCTCAGGTTGTTCTACATAGACTTCCTCCTTAAGCAAGCCATCCAAGAAAGTTGTTTTGACATCAATATATCTCTCAACAGTGTATCTCAAACCATAGTTGATTGTGCCCCGGAGATATCTCAAGAGATTCTTTGCAGCAACCCAATGTATGTGATGAGGCTCGACCATAAATTGACTCGGTGTATTCACACCAAAGCATATGTCCGGACGAGAGTTCACCAAGAACATCAGGGGGGCCCACAAGTTGTCGATACTCAGAAGGATTTGCCAACTCGAGCCCATCAACACTTTGACATAGCTTCTTGAAGTTGAGTTCCATCGAGGTGGTCACAGACTTGCATTCCACCATTCCACATCTCTCGAGTAGTTTCACAATGTATTTTCCTTCAGAAAGGAAAATCTCACCTGGTTTTTTCCAGACCTCCAAGCCTAGGAAGTAGTGCATCAAACCTAGGTCCTTCACCTCAAATTCGGAAGCCAACTCCATCTTGCATTGATAAATGAGAGGGTTTTCACCTATCAGAAAGAAATCATCCACATAAAGGACCAGAATGAGAGGCCTATCATTTTCAACCTTGAAGTATAGGTTCAGGTTAGCTTCGCTCCTTGTAAAACCCAGCTTCATAAGATAGTTATCGATCCTCTCATACCAAGCCCTATGGGTTTCCTTCAACCCATAGAGGGATTTCTTCAACCTGCATACATGAGTCTTTCGATCTTTAACTTCGAACCCCTCAGGTTGTTCTACATAGACTTCCTCCTTAAGCAAGCCATGCAAGAAAGCCGGTTTGACATCCATTTGGTGTAGGCTCCATCCTTGAAAAGCAACAAGAGCGATGATAAATCAGATAGTGGAATATCGGGCAATTGGTGCAAATATCTTGTCATAGTCCACTCCTTCCTTTTGAGAGAAGCTTCAAGCAATGAACCTGGCCTTGAACTTTTCATCACTCCCATCAACTTCGTGTTTGATTTTGTAAAGCCATTTTGAAGTGACCACTGACTTGTCCTTGGGTCTAGGAACCACATCCCAGACATCATTCTTCATGATCAATTCATATTCCTCATTCATCGCATCCTTCCATACTTGGTGCTTCGCGGGTTCATAAAATGTACATGGCTCAGATTGAACAATCGTAGTCATAGCAACTAAGTATCCTTGATTCTTGTTCAGCTTCTTGCTTTCATGAAATGTCCCCCTTGAGGCAATATGTCTTTCAGCATCTTCAAGAGTATCTTTGAGCCACAAGGGTCTTTTTCTTAAGGTAGAGGGCTCACCAGGATGTGGATCAATAAGATCCATCAAGAACATCGGGCATCAGTTCATCCGTCGGAGATTCGTCCTTCTTTCCTACATCATCATCATCATTATTGTCCTTCCTTGCAATAGGAAGATCTCTGACTTTCCCAAGGGCAAAACCTTCATCGAAGGTGACATCATGACTTATTTCCACTTCCCTTTGACCAGGCACATAGATTCTATATGCCTTTGAAGTTTCATTGTAGCCCACAAATGTTCCTTTCTTCCTTACTTGCATATTACTCTTCTGAGACTATTGCGCGTTCCACTCCCTCGGGTTGGGCTAGATGATGGTTTAGAGGAGTTTCAGATCTCTTAGAATTAGTGACCATTCAATTGGATCGTCTCCCTCCTTTCTGATATTCCTTAGATGCTCCTGATCACCTTTTACCTACTAGACCTCCGTTGAACAAGATCATCGGGAAGGACATCTACAGGCAATTCATCCAGGTCACCTGGGTCAATCCTTCGGGACGGTTGCGCCCAAAGATGGCCTTCTACACTGAGCACTTCTTGGAGTTAAGAGACGGCCTCATTGTTCGACCCCAGTACACGTTTCACCATTGGATGCATGCTCTTCGTTTTCTTCTAGGCCAGTTCAGAGTAGGCTCTCATAGACTTGGGGTAGAGACATACCACCAGATTGATAGACCAGACAGAATCTGCCAGGTATGTCATTTACAGGATGTGGAGACTGAGGTGCACTTCATTTTTGGATGCCCTGTCTATTGCAAGATCAGAGGAAGGTTCCATTGCTTGTTCAGAGATTCTCAGACCCTCACCGACTTTTTCAAGTATCCCGATCAGAGATGTTTAGCTCTATATCTGCAAGAGGCTTCCAAGTTTCGAGCGCATATTCTTCAACCTCCCATCAAACCAAACCCCACATAGAGGATCACGACATTTTTCAGGGTACTACCTTCAGAGAGGGGCACCAAGAGACCGACTGATACCATTTCATATCCATGTTCTAGATCAATGAGGATCCGTGGAACCTCACCCCGCCACACGAGATTTCAGCAAAAAATTCGTCTCATATCCGTTCCTGGGAGACAGACTAGGTCCTCCAGACCTCAGCAGTTCGCGAACTCCCCCAAGCAACGATCTAGCAGACAGTCCGCACTTTCCACCGGCCAACAGACTTTGTGGAGTTTCTTCAGTGTTCATTCAGCCTCGAATGTCAAGAGAGATGGGTTTGATCCTCCGACCCATTAGCTCCTAGATCTTCTCCGCAAGGGTATTCCATGCATTGTTTTTAATGTTCTTGCATTGTACCTTTTATATTCATGCATAGTATCTTTATCGGAGACCATTTGGTTCTCTCGCATTGTATGGACATCATTGTACTCAGCAGTCACTTTGACCTACTTTGTGGTCACTAGTTGGACATAAATATAATAATCTTATCTTATCTTATCTAGCTTGTTCCTTTACTCTTTCGGCACATGAAAATATACGAGAGAACCAAAAATTCTAAAATGAGAAACATCAGGTTTCTTACCAGTGAAAACTTCTTCGTGTATCTTGAAGTCCAATGCTTGATATGGGTACCTATTTTGAACGTACATAGCAGTGTTGGCAACTTCTCCCCATAAGAACTTTGGTAGGCCTTGGTCATGAAGCATGGCACAAGTGACCTCTATGATTTATCGATTCTTCCTTTCAACAACTCCATTTTGCTCTGGAGTATATGTAGTAGTGGTCTCCCTCTTAATGTAAGCTTCTCTACAATAGTCATTGAATTCATTTGACTCGTATTTGTTTCCATTATCAATCCTCAATATTTTGATCTTCTTCCATGTTTGATTTTGAAAGAGCGGAATTATTTGAACACTTCATCCTTCTTCAAGAAATAGATCCACGTTTTGCGAGAGAAGATATCCACAAAAATATCATAATACAAGTATCCTCCCAAAGATGTTATGGGCAACATACCAAATAGATCGGAATGGACCAATTGAAGAATATCAGTAGTTTTACTCCACTTGAAAGGAATGGTCCCCTTGCATGTTTTCCAACTGCACAACCCTAACAAACACATTCATGATCCACCTTGAATTCGGGCATACCTATGACCATCTTCCTTACATCAAATAAGGCTTTGTAATGAAGGTGATCAAATCTTTGGTGCCATAATTTGGATTGAAGAGAAGTATCACAAGTCATAACTCCCAAAGGACTTCCTCCAACCTGATAAAGACCTTCAACACTAAATCCAAGTGTAGATGCATCTTTCGAGTTCCTTTACCAAATACATACCCTCCAATCAACGAATGCTACATTGAAGCCTTCGTCTTCCATCGCAGAAATAGATACCAAGTTCTTTTTCAAATCAGAGACATATAATACTTCTTGTAGATGAAAGATTTGACATTGATTCAAATGAAGAGTAACAGTCCCTATCCCTTTCACGAGGTAGGTGGCATTGTCTCCAAGTATAATCTCCAAATTGGTCTTCTTTTCAATCAAATTTGAGAGGGCCTCCTTGTACCTAGTGAAGTGCCTTGAGGCACCACTATCAATCAACCAATTATCCAAAGTGTTCAGAGGAGAGGCAGTAGTGAGGGCAAAAATAAGATAAAATTCTTTTTGCTTATCTACAACATTAGTTTCCTCATACCTGGAGTTTCTTGACCTTTTGGGAGGTCGACCATTTCCATATCATGTAGCAGGAGCATTCCTCTTTCCTTTGTTGTTGAAATTGTTATTCCTTTGATTGCCATTGCCCTTGAAATTGTTGCGATTGTTGTTGTTGTCATCATCCTAAGGTGTATCCTTCTTGTGAGCACTCTCTCTAGCATAATGGCCAAACCTGTTACAATTATAGCATCTTCCCTTTCTTCCTACTTTGAATCCATGTCTTCCTTGACCTTGTCTCTTTGGATCAACATTGTTCTTCCTTTTAGCATGAAAGGAGAATGCAGTGAGCTCATTTCCATTTGAAGGCTCGTCTCTCTCCAACATCCTCGTCTCTTCTTGAGTGCATCTAGTCAACAATTCATTGAAACCTGGAATCTTGCCATTGTTAAGGATAGTGATGTTAAACACATCCCATGCTCAAGGGAGACCTCCAAGGGCAATAATAGTGACCTCCCTATCAGCAACAACTTCTCCAGTAGATATAAGATCGTTCTTGATTTCTATAATCCTCGTAAAGTAGGATTGGATAGACTCCCCTCTATCCATCTTGATGTACTTCAGCTTGTTCTTGAGGAAGAGGATTTGGTTTGCATTTTTTGCTTTGAACATCCCAACCAGCTCGTCATACATCTCCTAAGATGTTCCTAAATCAGAAATGTAAGCAACCAAATTTTTTTGAATGGAGTCTATGATGATCTTCTTAGCTTTGACCTCACCTTTCTTAACTTTGTCCTAGCAACAGTCAAGGGATTTGAAGGAGGCTCCACAATTTTTCCCTACACATAGTCCGTGACATCATTTTCTTCCAAAGAAATCTTCTATGCATGATAGTCAGACTTGTCATTGAGCTTAACCTCAGATTTGAAGTAGGATGAAGAAGAAGCCATTGAGGCTTTGTCCTTGTCCAACAAATCTTTGTGATTGATTTTCTCTCTCTTGCTTTCCATGACATCATTTTCTTCCAAAGACATCTTCTATGCATGATAGTCAGACTTGTCATTGAGCTTATCCTCAAATTTGAAGTAGGATGAAGAAGAAGTCATTGAGGCTTTGTCCTTGTCCAACAGAGCTTTGTGATTGATTTTCTCTCTCTTTTTTGGGCTTTGTCTTCACCTAGGCACTAATGCCATGTTAATTTTAGTTAACAATGGTCTATTCTATGCTTATAGCACAATTTACTTCAATGTTCCTTTAGCATCCCAATGACAAGTCCAACAGATCTTTGTGATTGATTTTCTCTCTCTTGCTTTCCATGACATCATTTTCTTCCAAAGACATCCATGCATGATAGTCAGACTTGTAATTGAGCTTATCCTCAGATTTGAAGTAGGATGAAGAAGAAGCCATTGAGGCTTTGTCCTTGTCCAATAGATCTTTGTGATTGATTTTCTCTCTCTTGTTTGGCCTTTGTCTTCACCTGGGCACTAATGCCATGTTAATTTTAGTTAACAATGGTATGTTCTATGCTTAGCACAATTTACTTCAATGTTCCTTTGGCATCCCAATGACAATTTCCAATTATTTTCAGTAGCATTCACATTAACTTAATCACATTGACAATAAATGCAAAAGACAAGCCAAGACAAGAGAACACCAGATTTGGCGGATGACAGGGAAAAACCCCAATGATCACTTCTTATTATTATTCATTGGTTCAGTAAAGAGAGAGAGTGCAAAAATCAAATTCACTTGCCCAATAGACAGTCAAATCAGCCTTGACAAATTCTACAGTCAACTGTAGTCAAATTTCAGGCCTAACCAAGAAGTCAACATTGGTCAAAACAGCAGATATCCTTCCCCAATGCAGCTCGGTCTTCCTTGGTCAAACTCAACCTGAATAGGAGGTCAAATGCAGCCCAAAACAGCGCAATCAAACTCAGTCAAAGGAGAGAGAATCTGATGTACTTTTTTGTGGTCAAACAAAGTCAACACAAGTCAACATGCCCAAAAAATCTCAGTTTTAATGCCAATCAATGCATTGTCACAAAATCGAAATGTTGACCCTTAAAATGCAATCAAACAAGGTCAAGAACAGCTCGGTCAACTCTAGTCAACAACCTAAAATTTTTAGCTTGCAATCTATCCCAAAAACTCATTCTTTAGCCACACGTGTGAGAGAGAGAGAGAGGATACCCAAGTTGTACGAACCAATCTGATGAAGAGAGAGAAGAATGTGTGAGTGAATGATGCACAAATGAGGTGAGAGGTCACTCCTATTTATACAGTTCGTTGAGGGTGAAGAGACACATCTATTGGGATTTTTGAGCCTACATTAGACTAAGGCCGACCTGAACAACTTGCAAATGAGAGAGAATAAATTCAAAATCTCGCTTATGCTTGACCGAATGAGATGATCTTTAAATCAATCTTGGATCTCTCGAAAAGAGGAATCCAATGCAATCATCATCTTCATCAAATGAGTTGTCCCAACGTGGAATTTGGCCCTAGTTGCCAAATTTAACATCTATGAACCTATTATGTCTGGATTAAATGCCTAAACAAATTTTTCACCGAAGGCTCCGAAAATGAATATATTATTTTCTCAACACAATTTATCACTAAATACAAAAATCATTGCAATAAAAAAGATTTGAGACAAACTCTGTCCTAATGTATTTGAAAGGCAGGTTTCAAATAGCAATAAATACAAACACCTTTGACAATACAATAAAACTTCAGAAATGCTCTGCCATAATGTGAAAAGGAATTTAATATACAATTTAATGTTTTGAAGCATTATGTTCTTTCCATAGAGTTACACTATTTCATACTTGAGATTGTAAATTTTATGTGTCAGAAATTCAAAATGAAAATTGAATTTTCCATCATATCATTGTGCTAATATTTAATGCAAACATTGCACTCATCATCATCAAATACCAAGGAACAAATAAAAACAACTAAACATAAATCCTCCTGTTTCCTCGTCATCAACGCCACCGTGCCCTTTCAATATCTAGATCTATATCAAACTCAAACAGATATGGTTTTTTGTTGAATTTAGATAACCATGGTGTTCTATGTTTGATGCACTTTTAATTCAAACTTTCTTAGGCCCGATACAAAATAGCAATCACATAAACATTCAAGTAAAATGATGATATAACACAATAATAGATCAATAGAAGACAAGTCAGATTTACAATTCCTTTTGTCCAGCAAAGATATGAGATATTGTTGCGTTACGACAGTCAACAAGATGCTTCAACCAGCAAAGTCTTTCTCGATCAGCCACTCCTTCATGTGTCACACCCACAACCCTCAAAGACAGCGCATCACAAGTCAACCCAAGGACAGCGCAAAAAAGTCAACACATGCAGCAACAAAAAAGTCAACACAACAAATTAGGGCTTCAGTCAAACAGCTTGGAATTCCTCGATTTTAGTGCCCAACTGTACTGCCTCCTAAAATCATATTTTTGGCAAAAGTTGGAGGTCAAACAACCAAGGGTTGACCACGATCAAGCTGGTCAACTGTTAAATTTGGACAACTAGGTCCAAACTCCATGTTGTGATGCTCAGATTAAGAGGCTAATATTTTTGTTGGATTCCTCTTTCGGAGAGGTGTAAAATCCATATAAAATATATCTTAATCCGATGAGCAGAACATTTATTTTGAATTTATTATTTATAATAAATTATATGTGTAGGTCGGCCTTAAGGTTTTACACCCCCAGCAGATGTGTCACACACCCCAATGATGGATATAAATACAGGCAAAGTTGGAGAGCATTTCACAACAACTCAACACACATCTTCTTCTCTCATCTGATTTAGTACGAGCTCCTTGGAGGACAATTTCAGCTCACACGTGGGAAGAAGGACAAATCCGTACGGCCAAGAAGAAAGACGAAAATTCTGCAGCTAGGGTTTTCAAGGAAGTTTGACCAGCGTTGACTTTGGTCAACGCATGGTCCGAAAGGGCTGAATTTTGTTGGAGAATTCGATTTTGGGAGGCCATACACATTGGCACAGAAATCGAGGTCAAAAGGTTGACCAAACTTGTTGATGCGTTGACTTTTAGCTTGCTGCCCTGCGTTGACTTTTCTGGACAGCGTTGACTTTTCTGGAGTTGACTTGGGTTGACTCGGTAGCTGATTTGAGGATTGTTGTGACACATTCTGGGTTGGCTGATCAAGGAGACTTTGCTGGTTGAAGCATCCTGTTGACCGCTGTAACGCACCATCACATTTTTTTTCTGTTTTTGGTTTGTCTTCTATAAGATCCACTGATATGTTCTATCAGCATTTTACTTAACCATTTGTGTGATTGCTGTAATAAAAGTAAAGTTGCATCAAGCATAGAACATCTACAAAAATTTACATGGTATCGGAGTTGAGGTGAAGACAAGCCCTATCTTTAGCAATCACCATCTGAGAAAATGGGTTCCACAAGTTATGAATTCAAGGAGAATGACAAGCTGACTGGAAGGGATGACTTCCATGCCTGGAAGATGATATTAGATCTCAAATTGGAAGACCATGATCTCATTGATCATGTACTAGGTAAGATACAAGAACCTCCATCAAATGCTACTGTTGTTGCTAAAAACAAGTATAAGAAGGGGGAGATCAAAGCAAAGCTGATGATCAGGGAATCCATACATAAAAGTCTGGTTGCCTATATATCTGAGCTAGGCACATCCAAGGAGATGTATGATAAATTGATCCTTATGTTCAAAGTAAACAATGTGAACCAAGTGCTATTCCTCAAGAATAAATTGAAGAATATGAAGAAGGGCCGAGATGAGTCTGTTCAAGCTTACTTTCTGAAATTGACCGAAACAAGGAACAATCTGCTGGCTATTGGGGAGACAATAGCCGATCGTGAGATGGTTCTCACCGCACTTGGAGGACTCCCATATGAATGGCAAGTATTCACCACTACCATTCTCAATAATAATACCATTCCTAACTTTGACGAGCTTCTGTCTAGATGTATGCAAGAAGAAACAAGAATGAAGGAATTCGATAATGACAGAAATGCTGCTTATGGTGCTCATTCTCGAAAGAAGAACTCTGGTGGTCCTAAGGACAAAGGAAGAACAAGGACTCAAGAAAAGAAGGGTAAGTGTTTCACTTGTCATAGGCCTGGTCACTATGCTAGAGAATGTCCCTTCAAGAAGGATTCTCCCGATAGTGATGATAACAACAACAACTGGAGGAATGGGAATCGAAGAAACAACAAATTCAAAGGAAAGAGGAAGGCTCCCTCTGGTGGAAACAATCAACCTTCTAAAAGGTCTAGAAACTCCAGGTATGAGGAGTCTAATGCTGTTGATAAAAGAAATGAGTATATTCTTGTATCTGCTCTCTATGCTACATCTCCGCCCGACACTATGGATGTCTGGCTGATAGATAGTGGTGCCTCAAGACACATCACTGGTTTCAAGGAAGCACTCTCTGACATGGTTGAGAGGGATACCAATCTAGAAATTATCCTTGGAGATAATGCCATGTATCCCGTGAAAGGGACAGGGACTGTGACCCTCCACTTGTCTCAAGGACAAGTCCTACGTTTGCAAGATGTACTCTATGTACCAAAATTGAAGAAGAACCTTGTGTCTGTATCAGCCATGGAAGACAAAGGGTTCAATGTAACATTCTCTGATGGGAAGGTGTGCATCTAGAAGAAGAGCTTCAAGGAAGCTATCATGATTGGGTTTAGAGTTGATACACTCTACCAGGTTGGAGGAATTCCACTGGGAGTGATGACGTGTGATAATGTTCGATAGACTAAACTATGGCACCGAAGGTTTGGACACCTTCACTACAAGGCCCTTCCCGAAGCAAGGAAGGTGGTAATGGGGATGCCAGAGTTTTCAAATAATCATGAAGGTGTATGTAAGGGCTGTGCCGAAGGAAAGCATAGAAGGGGACCTTTTCCCGTAAGTGTCATAAATACATCTGATGTCTTGCAATTGATACATTCTAATCTATCTGGGATGTTGCCTGTGACATCCTTGGGAGGATGTTCTTATTATATGACATTCATAGACGACTTCTCTCGCAAAACCTAGATATACTTCTTGAAGAAGAAGGATGACGCTTTCATGTGGTTCCGTACCTTCAAAGCCTTGGTAGAAAATCTGACAGGGAAGAAGATCAAAATATTGAGGACCGATAATGGCACTGAATATGAGACGAATGAGTTCAAGAACTTTTGCAAAGAAGTTGTCATCAAGAGAGAGACCATAACTGTCTATACTACTGAGAAAAATGGCGTTGCGGAACGAAAGAACGAGACCATTGTGGAAGTTGCCCGTGCCATGCTATGTGACCAGGGTCTACCAAAGTTTCTGTGGGGGGAAGGGCGCAATATCTTTACGTATGTTCAAACGATGCCCTGTTCCGCTCCCCGGGGTTCCAAAACTCCAGAAGAGGTTTTCTTTAGTGAAAACGATGTCACATTTGAGAATTTTTGGATATCACCAGTTTATTTCATGTGCCGAAAGAAAAGAGAAGTAAGGTGGATATGCAGGGAAGAAAGAAATGTTTGTGGGCTACGGTGAGACTTCTAAGGCCTGGAGTCTATGTCACGGTCAAGGAAGTAGAGATATGCCATGATGTCATATGACGAAGACGCTTACGAAGAAAGTGGTAGATATTCCAAGATACGAAAATCATGAAGAAAGGCAGAAATCAAGAAGAACCGCGGGGGGATGGGGACAATGCTGAGATTGAAGGACCAATGGACCCTATTGGTCCATCTCCTTCCGCTGAGAAAGAACCATCATGGCTCGGGGACACCCTACGAAGATGCTAAGGGTCACGTACGCACAAGGGGCGGCTAGAAAAGAAGCTAAGTAGATACCAAGGGTATCTAGCAGCCATGAGTACTATTGTACAATCTGAGCCTGGTTCTTACGAGGAAGCCCTAAAGCATAAAGTCTGGAAGGATGCTATGCACGAAGAGTATGAGTCCATAATGAAAAATGATATCTGGGATGTGGTAACAAGACCGAAGGACAAAGCAGTTGTCACCTCGAAATGGCTCTACAAGATCAAGCATGGATCTGATGGAAGTGCTGAAAAGTTCAAGGCAAGATTCGTTGCCCGTGGCTTCTCTCAAAAGGAAGGCATCGACTATGATGACATATTCGCACCTGTGGCACGATATACCACCATTCAATCTATCATAGCCCTTGCTGCTACGCAAGGATGGAGTCTTCATCAGATGGATGTGAAGACCGATTTTCTGTAAGGCCAATAAAAGAAGAGGTGTATATGGAGCAACTTATATACGGGATTTGAAGTTCGGGATCGAGACACTCATGTCTGCAGGTTGAAGAAAGCCCTCTATGGGTTAAAGCAAGCACCCAGAGCTTGGTACGAGAGGATGGATAGTTGCTTGATGAAGCTGGGCTTCACTCGAAGTAATGCTGATCCGAACCTTTACTTCAAGGTTGTGCAGGGGAAGCCTCTCATTCTAGTGCTGTATGTGGATGACCTCTTCCTGACAGGTGCTGGGATTTGAAGTTCGGGATCGAGACACTCATGTCTGCAGGTTGAAGAAAGCCCTCTATGGGTTAAAGCAAGCACCCAGAGCTTGGTACGAGAGGATGGATAGTTACTTGATGAAGCTGGGCTTCACTCGAAGTAATGCTGATCTGAACCTTTACTTCAAGGTTGTGCAGGGGAAGCCTCTCATTCTAGTGCTATATGTGGATGACCTCTTCCTGACAGGTGCTAACCCTCTCATTCATCAATGTAAGAGGGAGCTCGCTGCTGAGTTCGAGATGAAGGACCTAGGACTGATGCACTACTTCCTAGGCCTGGAGGTCTGGCAGAGACCTGGAGAGATTTTCCTTTCTCAAGTAAATACATTGTGAAACTTCTAGAGAGATTTGGTATGGTGGACTGCAAGTCCGTGTCAACACCGATGGAACTCAACTTCAAGAAGTTGAGTGGCAGCGCTGCTAGGCCTATCTTGGCCAATCCTACTGAGTATCGTCAACTCATAGGAGCTTTGATGTTCTTAGTGAACAACCGACCAGATATATGTTTTGCAGTGAACACTTTGAGTCAATAGATGGTTGAGCCTCATCATTTTCACTGGGTTGGTGCCAAGAATCTTCTGAGATATCTTTGGGGCACGATAAACCATGGGCTGAGATACACTGCCGGGAGTGTGACACTCTGTGGATATACTGATGCCGATTGGGCTGGCAGTGTGGTGGATCGTAAGAGCACATCGGGATGCTGCTTCAATCTTAGTTCTGCTTCGATCTCATGGATGGCGGGGAAGCGAAGATGGCGGCTTTGAGCACGGCCCGAGGCCGAATACATTGCGGCAAGTATGGCTGTTGTGAAGCAATATGGTTGCGAAAGCTCTTGGTAATTTGTTTGGACAGTTACTAGACTCTCTTGTGATAACTGCGATAACCGGAAGTGGGATTAAATATGACCCGCTCTCTGTGTTCAATAGATCCAAGGTTATTGATGTCGAGGTACCACTTTGCTCCAGGGATATGAGTGCAATGAGGCGGCAAGTAGGCTCGGTCATCAAGGCGATGAGCGGGTCGCGGATATTCTCACTAAGCCCACAGGGAAGATTGAGTTCCTAACCTTGGTAGGGAGTCTTGGTATCGTGGAACGACCCTATGATGTGGAGTCTGTTGGACGATGAGCTGCAGGAGCTGGGGGGGTTTGAGGATAGCTTCTCGGGTATAAAGCACTCATAATGCTTACGCCCACCGTTGTGATTATTAATTGGGTCGCCTCTCATTATCTATGCCCCATATGCATCCTACCCATTGAGTCCGGGGCTCATGGGAAGTACCTCTCATTTGGCCAATGAGATGGGAAAGGCTAGAGACTAGTAGCAAAGACTGATGGACGCATTAGAAATTGCCGTACTCTCTATTTAGGATGGCACGGTCCAACCACTTGATCTGGAATCAAGTCTTGTGAGGTCTTGGACCTCTGCCTGACTTCGGGTCAGATGAACCAACTTTGGGTTGGTTGGAGACTCTTTGTGAGTCCGATAGAGTTTTTTACCTCTGGGCTGAATCTGTCAGCCAGGAATGATGTCTTTGTGACTGACCCACTTCGATACGAAATAAAGAAGCTAGCAAAGCAAGTTACGGCGAGATGACACACGATGTTTGGATGGCATAGGTGGATGGAGTTCTCCCTAGTTGAAAGGGAGTGTTAATTTTGGACAACTAGGTCCAAACTCCATGTTGTGATACTCAGATGAAGATGCCAATATTTTTATTGGATTCCTCTTTCAGAGAGCTGCAAGATCGATCTAAAGATCATCTTGATCCGATGAGCAGAACATTTATTTTGAATTTATTATTTATAATAAATTATATGTGCAAAGTCGGCCTTAAGGTTTTGCACCCCCAGCAGATGTGTCACACACCTCAATGATGGATATAAATACAGGCAAAGTTGGAGAGCATTTCACAACAACTCAACACACATCTTCTTCTCTCATCTGATTTAGTACGAGCTCCTTGGAGGACAATTTCAGCTCAAACGTCGGAAGGACAAATCCGTACGGCCAAGAAGAAGGACGAAAATTCTGTAGCTAGGGTTTTCAAGGAAGTTTGACCAACGTTGACTTTGGTCAACGCATGGTCCGAAAGGGTTGAATTTTGTTGGAGAATTCAATTTTGGGAGGCCGTACACATTGGCACAAAAATCGAGGTCAAAAGGTTGACCAAACTTGTTGCTGCGTTGACTTTTAGCTTGCTGCCCTGCGTTGACTTTTCTGGACAGCGTTGACTCGGTAGTTGATTTGAGGATTGTTGTGACACATTCTGGGTTGGCTGATCAAGGAGACTTTGCTGGTTGAAGCATCCTGTTGACCGCCGTAACGCACCATCACATTTTTCTGTTTCTGGTTTGTCTTCTATAAGATCCACTGATATGTTCTATCAGCATTTTACTTAACCATTTGTGTGATTGCTGTAA
>CM076572.1:145924612-146081348 GCA_034641835.2 Pinus albicaulis | reverse complement strand
CTGATTGAAATCAAGTACCTAAGGGGGGCTACACGTCCTCTTCATCATTGAGGTATTCATCCACGTTGATCAGGCGATCCGGGGTGCCCTCCTGTTAAATTTGGACAACTAGGTCCAAACTCCATGTTGTGATGCTCAGATTAAGTGGCTAGTATTTTTGTTGGATTCCTCTTTCGGAGAGGTGTAAAATCCATATAAAATATATCTTAATCCGATGAGCAGAACATTTATTTTGAATTTATTATTTATAGTAAATTATATGTGCAGGTCGGCCTTAAGGTTTCACACCCCCAGCAGATGTGTCACACACCCCAATGATGGATATAAATACAGCCAAAGTTGGAGAGCATCTCACAACAACTCAACACACATCTTCTTCTCTCATCTGATTTAGTACGAGCTCCTTGGAGGACAAGTTCAGCCCACACGTGTGAAGAAGAAGAAGGACGAATCTGTACGGTTGAGAGGAAGGACGAATTTCTGCAGCTAGGGTTTTGTTGGAAGTTTGACCGTTGACTTGGTCATGCATGGTCCGAAAGGGTCAGGACTAATGAGTTCATTCTAGGCCGCACATACAAGTATTGAAATCGAGGTCAAAGGGTTGACCGAACTGTTGCTGCGTTGACTTTTAGCTTGCTGCCCTGCGTTGAATTTTCTAGACAACGTTGACTTTTCTGGAGTTGACTTGGGTTGACTCGGTAGCTGATTGGAGGACTGTTGTGACACATTCTGGGTTGGCTGACCAAGGAGACTTTGCTGGTTGAAGCATCCTGTTGACCGTCGTAACGCACCATCACATTTTTTCTGTTTCTGGTTTGTCTTCTATAAGATCTACTGATATGTTCTATCAACATTTTACTTAACCATTTGTGTGATTGCTGTAATAAAAGTAAAGTTGCATCAAGCATAGAACATCTACAAAAATTTACATGGTATCGGAGCTGAGGTGAAGACAAGCCCTATCTTTAGCAATCACCATCAAAAAATATGGGTTCCACAAGTTTTGAATTCAAGGAGAATGACAAGCTGACTGGAAGGGATGACTTCCATGCCTGGAAGATGATATTAGATCTCAAATTGGAAGACCATGATCTCTTGGATCATGTACTGGGTAAGATTCAAGAACCTCCATCAAAGTACTCACAGCTAGCCCAAAACAAGTACAGAAGTCAACAAGGCGATGGAGATGTACGCAAGAGTGCGGTTGCCCTGTACGAGCTAGGCACATCGAGGAGATGCATGATAAATTGATCCTTGTATTCAAAAATAAACAATGTAGACAGTGCTATTCCTGGGGCAAGTTTTGAAGAAGAATCTGAAGAAAGGCAGGGATGAGTCTGTTCAATCATACTTTCTGAAGCTAACCGAGATCAAGAACAATCTACTAACTATTGGGGAGACAATAGCTGATCGAGAGATGGTAGTCACTGCACTTGGAGGGCTCCCATCCGAATGGCAAGTATTCACTACTACCATTCTCAATAATAATACCATTCCTAACTTTGACGAGCTTTTGTCTAGATGTATGCGAGAAGAAACAAGAATGAAGGAATTCGAAAATGACAGAAATACTGCCTATGGTGCTCATTCTCGAAAGAAGAACTCTGGTGGCCCTAAGGACAAAGGAAGAACAAGGGCCCAAGAAAAGAAGGGTAAGTGTTTCACTTGTCATAGGCCTGGTCACTATGCTAGAGAATGTCCCTTCAAGAAGGATTCTCCCGATAGTGATGATAACAACAACAACCGGAGGAATGGGAATCGAAGAAACGACAGATCTAAAGGAAAGAGGAAGGCTCCCTCTGGTGGAAACAATCAACCTTCGAAAAGGTCTAGAAACTCCAGGTATGAGGAGTCTAATGCTGTTGATAAAAGAAATGATATATTCTTGTATCTGCTCTCTCTGCCACATCTCCGCCCGACACTATGGATGTCTGGCTGATAGATAGTGGTGCCTCAAGACACATCACTGGTTTCAAGGAAGCACTCTCTGACATGGTTGAGAGGGATACCAATCTAGAAATTATCCTTGGAGATAATGCCATGTATCCCGTGAAAGGGACAGGGACTGTGACCCTCCACTTGTCTCAAGGACAAGTCCTACGTTTGCAAGATGTACTCTATGTACCAAAATTGAAGAAGAACCTTGTGTCTGTATCAGCCATGGAAGAAAAAGGGTTCAATGTAACATTCTCTGATGGAAAGGTGCTCATGTGGAAGAAGAGCCTCAAGGAAGCTATCTCGATTGGTTTTAGAGTTGGTACACTCTACCAGGTTGGAGGAAGTCCGCTGGGAGCAATGACTTGTGATACTATCCAACAAACCGAACTATGGCACCGAAGGTTTGGACACCTTCATTACAAGGCCCTTCCCGAAACAAGGAAGGTGGTGACAGGGATGCCTGACTTTGGAAATAATCATGAAGGTGTATGTAAGGGTTGTGTCGAAGGAAAGCATACAAGGGGACCTTTCCCCTCAAGTGTCCACGAACACGTACGATATTTTGCAAGCTGGTCCCATTACGGTCTATACGGTATGTTGCAGCAGCATCACACACACGGATGTTCTCTTCTGTGACCGATGTGACCGTGACTTCTCTTCATAAAACACGGATATACTTCTTGAAGAGAAAAAGGATGAGGCTGCATGTGGTTCAGTACCTTCAAAGCCTTGGTGGAAAATATGACCGGAAAGAAGATCAAGATTTTAAGGACCGACAATGGCACTGAATATGAGTCAAATGAGTTCAAAGACTTTTGCAGAGAAGCTGGCATTAAGAGGGAGACTACCACTGCATATACTCCTGAGCAGAATGGTGTTGTTGAACGCAAGAATAGGACTATTGTGGAAGCTGCCCGTGCCATGCTATGTGACCAGGGTCTACCAAAGTTTCTGTGGGGAGAAGCTGCAAATACTGCTGTATACATTCAAAACCGATGCCCTCATTCCGCTTTGGACTCCAAAACTCCCGAAGAGGTTTTCTCTGGTAAGAAACTTGATGTCTCACATTTTAGAATTTTTGGATGTCCTGTCTATTTTCATGTGCCGAAAGAAAAGAGAAGTAAGCTGGATGCTACTGGGAAGAAAGGAATGTTTGTGGGCTACAGTGAGACTTCTAAGGCCTATAGAGTCTATGTACCTGGTCAAAGGAAGTAGAGATAACAGCGTGTCACTTTTAGCGAGGTAACTTCACGAAGAAAGTAGTAGATCTTCCAAGATACGAGAAATCATGAAGAAAGGCACAATCAGAAGAAGCTGGGGATGAGACAACCCACGATATTGAAGGACCAATGGACCCTATTGATCCATCTCCTTCACTGAAAGAGACCATCGTAGCTCGAATACCCTCGAATCTTTGAGGGACATCTCTGCCGCCCCAAGAGACCGAAGAAAACAGCGGTGTAGATGCCAAGAGTATCTGGGCGCAACGAGTACCCCTATCATACAATCTGAACACGGATCTTTTGAGGAAGCGAAGTAAAGCATCGCAAGTACGGAAGGATGCTATGCACGAAAGGCTACGAGTCCATAATGAAGAATGATGTGCGGGATGTGGTCAAGGGAGCCAGAAGGACAAATCGATTGTCACCGCGAAATGGGTACATTGCAAGATCAAACATGGATACGATAGAGTCTTCCCAAGAAAAGTTCAAGGCAAGATTTGTTGCCCGTAGCTTCTCTCAAAAGGAAGGAATAGATTATGATGACATATTTGCACCTGTGGCACGATATACCACCATTCGATCAATCATAGCCCTTGCTGCTACGCAAGGATGGAGTCTTCATCAGATGGATGTCAAGACCGCTTTTCTGCATGGTGCAATAAAGGAAGAGGTGTATGTGGAACAACCTCTGGGATTTGAAGTTCGGGATCGAGACACTCATGTCTGCAGATTGAAGAAAGCCCTCTATGGGTTAAAGCAAGCACCCAGAGCTTGGTACGAGAGGATGGATAGTTACTTGATGAAGCTGGGCTTCACTCGAAGTAATGCTGATCCGAACTTTACTTCAAGGTTGTGCGGGGGAAGCCTCTCATTCTAGTGCTGTATGTGGATGACCTCTTCCTGACTGGTGCTGACCCTCTCATTCATCAATGTAAGAGGGAGCTCGCTGCTGAGTTCGAGATGAAGGACCTAGGACTGATGCACTACTTCCTAGGCCTGGAGGTCTGGCGGAGACCTGGAGAGATTTTCCTTTCTCAAGGAAAATACATTGTGAAAACCACAGAGATTTGGTATGGTGGTGCCAAGTGGAGTATCGCCTGATGGAGACTCAACTTCAGAAGTTGGTAGAAAAGCATTCTTTGGAGCACTATCTTAGCCAATCTCGCAATGCTTATCGTCAACTCATAGGAGCTTTGATGTTCTTAGTGAACACCCGACCAGATATATGTTTTGCGGTGAACACTTTGAGTCAACATATGGTTGAGCCTCATCCTTTTCTTGGGTTGGTACCATTTATCAACGATATCTTCGGGAGCACGATAAACCATGGTGAGATACTGATATAGGGGTGTGACACTCTGGTGGATATCTTTGATGCCGATTGGTGGCGTTAATTGAATCAATGGGAAACCTCGGGATCTTTGTATGATCTTGGTTGCTTCGATCTCATGGATGAGCGGGAAAGCGAGGAGAGTCGGTAACTTTGAGCACGCGTTGAGCACCGCGGAGGCCGAATACATTGCTGCCAGTATGGCCTGTTGTGAAGCAGTTTGGTTGCGGAAGCTCTTTAGTGAGTTGTTTGGACATGTGCTAGATACCATTGTGATACTCTGTGATAATCAGAGTGGGATTCGTATGACTGAGAATCCTGTGTTCCACGACCGATCCAAGCATATTGATATCAGGTACCACTTTATCCGGGATATGGTACAGCGAGGCGCCGTAAGGCTCGATCCTATAGGAACTGATGAGCAGGTCGCGGATATTCTCACTAAGCCCCTGGGGAAGGTCAAGTTCCTAACCTTCCGTGAGAGTCTTGGTGTCGTGGAAAGACCCTATGATGTGGGTTCTGTTGGACGATGAGCTCTGGGAGCTCTGGGGGGCTTTGGGGATAGCTTCTCGGAGCTATAAGCACTCATAATGCTTCTGCCCCACCCTTGTGATTATTGAGCTGGTTCGCCTCTCATTTATCTGTGCCCCGTATGCATCCTACCCATTGAGTTCGGGGCTCATGGGAAGTACCTCTCATTTGGCCAATGACGTGGGAAAAGCTAGAGACTATTAGCAAAGACTGATGGACGCATCAGAGATTGCCGTACTCTCTATCTAGGATGGCACGGTCCAACCACTTGATCTGGGATCAAGTTTAGTGATGTCTGGGACCTCTGCCTGACTTCGGGTCAGATGAACCAACTTTGGGTTGGTTGGATACTCTTCATGAGTTTGATAGAGGTTTCGAACCTCTGGACTGATTATGTCAGTCGGGGGATGATGTCTTTGTGACTGACCCACTTCTGTTCTGAAATAAAGAGGCCAGCAAAGCAAGTTACGGCGGGATGACGCACGATGTTTGATTGCATTGATGGATGGAGTTCTCCCTAGTTGAGAGGGAGTGTTAAATTTGGACAACTAGGTCCAAACTCCATGTTGTGATGCTCAGATTAAGTGGCTAGTATTTTTGTTGGATTCCTCTTTCGAAGAGGTGTAAAATCCATATAAAATATATCTTAATCCGATGAGCAGAACATTTATTTTGAATTTATTATTTATAATAAATTATGTGTGCAGGTCGGCCTTAAGGTTTTGCACCCCCAGCAGATGTGTCACACACCTCAATGATGGATATAAATACAGGCAAAGTTGGAGAGCATTTCACAACAACTCAACACACATCTTCTTCTCTCATCTGATTTAGTACGAGCTCCTTGGAGGACAATTTCAGCTCAAACGTCGGAAGGACAAATCCGTACGGCCAAGAAGAAGGACGAAAATTCTGTAGCTAGGGTTTTCAAGGAAGTTTGACCAACGTTGACTTTGGTCAACGCATGGTCCGAAAGGGTTGAATTTTGTTGGAGAATTCAATTTTGGGAGGCCGTACACATTGGCACAAAAATCGAGGTCAAAAGGTTGACCAAACTTGTTGCTGCGTTGACTTTTAGCTTGCTGCCCTGCGTTGACTTTTCTGGACAGCGTTGACTCGGTAGTTGATTTGAGGATTGTTGTGACACATTCTGGGTTGGCTGATCAAGGAGACTTTGCTGGTTGAAGCATCCTGTTGACCGCCGTAACGCACCATCACATTTTTCTGTTTCTGGTTTGTCTTCTATAAGATCCACTGATATGTTCTATCAGCATTTTACTTAACCATTTGTGTGATTGCTGTAATAAAAGTAAAGTTGCATCAAGCATAGAACATCTACAAAAATTTACATCAACGCTGCAGCAAAAAGCCTTAGACAGATCTGTAAAAATTAGCAGCTTCACTCCACACATTTGAGGGGCAAAAGGCCTCCAAAGGCTATCAAACCAATCAAATCACAATGAGAGAATGTGTGGAGTTGATGATGAAATGACCTCCAAGTCTTTCCAATTTATATCCATCAATGAGGGTGTGTGACACATCTATTAGGCATGTGAGCCTACATTACAAATTTAGCCGACCTTGGACATGTGGAAAATAAATTCAAAATAAATGTTCTGTTCATCCGATCAAGATAATCTTTAGATCAATCATCAATCTTGCACCTCTCCAAAAGAGCAATCCAATAAAAATATGACCATCGTCATATGAGCAGTGCGACATGGGATTTGGACCTAGTTGCCCAAAATTGACACTCCCTCTCAACTAGGGAGAACCCCATCTGTCCACAAGTGCCATCCAGCAGTACCATCATGTACCTTCACCAAACATTGTGCGTCATCCTGTCGTAACTTGCTTTGTTGGCTCTTTATTTTAGATAAGGTGAGTCACAAAGACATCACACACAGCTGACCCGAAGTCAACTTAAGAGGTAAAAACCTCTCTTGGACTCAAAAGAGTCTCCTACTAACCCGAAGTTAGTTTATTGACCCGAAGTCAATTTAGAGGTAAAAACCTCATAATACTTGATCCCAAATCAAGGTGTTGGGCACATGCCATCATAGACAGAGAGTACGGCAATCTTCGATGCGTCCATCGATCTTGCTATTGGTCTCTATCCACATTTCCCACCTCATTGGCCAAATGAGAGGTACTTCCCAAGAGTTTGAAACTCCATGGGTAGGATGCGAACGGGGCACAAATCAGAGAGAGGAGAACCAACTCAATATCATAGCGGTGGGGCAAAAGCACAAAAAGGTTCAACAAGCCTAGCCCTGTATGTGCTTATAGCTCCAAGAAGTTATCCCCAAGCCCCATGGAGCTCCCAAAGCTCATAGTCCAACTCAAACAGGACCCTCAGAATAGTGTCTTTCAACGATTCCAAGCTTTTCACGAAAGGTTAGGAACTTGACCTTCCCCAGGAGCTTGGTGAGAATATGTGTGACCTGCTCATCAGTTCCTATATGATCGAGCCTTACGGCGCCACGTTGTACCATATCCCGGATAAAGTGGTACCTGATATCAACATGCTTGGAACACAAGATTCTCAGAAAGACAAATCCCACTCTGGTTATTACAAAGGATAACGGTGGTATCTAGCACATGCCCAAACAGCTCATTGAAGAGCTTTCGCAACCAAACAGCTTAACAATAGGCCATACTTGCTGCAATGTATTCGGCCTCAGCGATGCTCAAAGCCACAGACTTCTGCTTCCTGCTCATCCAAGATAAAGAAGCAGAACCCAAGGTAAAGCAACATCCAAATGTGCTCTTGCGATCCACCACACTGCCAGCCTAATCGGTATCAGTATATCCATGGAGTCTCAAACTCCCGGCAGTGTATCTCAGCCCATGGTTGATTGTGCCCCGAAGATATCTCAACGGATTCTTGGCATGAGGATCTCAACAAATATCTCAATCAAGTGAGTGTGATGAGAATCAACCATATGTTGACTCAAAGTGTTCACTGCAAAACATACATCCAGACAGGAGTTCACAAAGAACATCAGGGCCCCCACGAGTTGTCGATACTCAGTAGGATTTGCACGGGCCCAGTAGCATTTCCACTCAACTTCTTAAAGTTGAGTTCCATTGGTGTCAACACAGACTTACAATCCACCATACCAAATATCTTCAGTAGCTTCACGGCATATTTTCCTTGAGAAAGGAAAATCTCACCTGGCCTTTGCTAGACCTCCAAGCCTAGGAAGTAGTGCATCAGTCCTAGGTCTTTCATCTCAAACTCGAAAGCTAGCTCCCTCTTACACTGAAGAATGAGAGGGCCAACACCTGTAAGGAAGAGATCGTCCACATAGAGAACCAAAATGAAAGGCCTTTCTCTAACAACCTTAAAATAAAGGTTCGAATCAACATTACTTTGAGGGAAGCCCAACTTTATCAAGTAGTTACATATCCTCTCGTACCAAGCCCTGGGGCTTGCTTCAACCAATAGAGGGTTTTCTTCAACCTGCATACATGGGTGTCTCTATCTCGGATTTTGAACCCAAGAGATTGCTCCACATACACCTCTTCCTTTGTAGATCCATGAAGAAAAGCAGTCTTCACATCCATCTGATGTAGACTCCCTCCTTGCATAGCAGCAAGGGCAATACTATGTCGGATGGTGGTATAGCAGGCCACAAGTGCAAATATATCATCATAATTTATGCCTTCCTTTTGAGAGACGCCTCGGGCAACAAATCTTGCCTTGTACTTTTCAGCACTTCCATCAGATCCATGCTTGATCTTATAGAGCCATTTCAAGGTGACAACAAATTTGTCCTCCAGTATCGAGACCACTTCCCCGACATCATTTTTCATAACAAACTCATACTCTTTTTGCATAGCATCCTTCCAAACTTGATGCTTTACGACTTCTTCAAATGTTCCAGGCTCAAATTGTACTATTGTACTCATGGCTACAAGATACCCTTGGTATCTCTTCAGCTTTTTACTTTCACAGAATGTCCCCCTTGGGGCAATATGTCACTCAGCATCTCCAAGAGTATCCCTGAGCCATGAGGATCTTCTCTTATTTGAAAGAGGTGGATCAATGGGATCCATAGATCCTTCAACATCGAGCATCAGATCATCCTTCGGCTCTTCCAACTTCCTTGCTTCTTCATCTTCTTTGTCTACCTTGGAGCTAGGAAGATTTCTCACTTTGTTCAGGGCAACATCTTCATCAAAGGTGATATCGTGGCATATCTCCACTTCTTTTTGACCAAGCACATAGATTCTATATGCCTTTGAAGTTTCATTGTAGCCCACAAACATTCCCTTCTTTCCAAAGGCATTTAGCCTGCTTCTCTTTTATTTTGGCACATGAAAGTAAACAAGACAACCAAAAACTCTAAAATGAAAAACATCAGGTTTCTTACCAGAGAAGACTTCTTCAAGGGTTTTGGAGTCCAGTGCAAAATGCGAGCATCTATTTTGAACATACACAGTAGTGTTTGCAACTTCTCCCCATAGAAACTTCGAAAGACCTTGGTCACATAGCATGGCATGGGCAGCTTCCACAATGGTCCTATTATTTCTTTCAGCAACACCATTTTGGTCAAGAGTGTACGTAATTGTGGTCTCCCTCTTAATGCCAACTTCTCTACAAAAGTCATTAAACTCATGTGACTCATACTCGATCCCATTGTCGATCCTCAAAACTTTGGTTTTCTTCCTAGTTTAATTTTCCACCTAGGCCTTGAAGATACGGAACCATTTGAATGCTTCGTCCTTCTTCAAAAAACATATCGAAGTCTTGTAGGAGACGTCATCTGTAAAAGTCATGTAATAGGAACATCCTCCCAAGGATGTCACGGGCAGCATACCAGATAAGTCAGAATGTATCAACTGCAAGATACCAGTTGTCTTTGTGACACTTGAGGGGAGTGGTCCCCTTGTATGCTTTCCTTCGACACAACCCTGACATATACCTTCATGATCATCTCTAAATTCGGGCATCCCTGTCACCACCTTCTTTGCTTCGGAAAGGGATTTGTAATGAAGGTGTGCAAACCTCCGGTGCTATAACTTTGTTTGAAGAGTTGTCACGTTTCATAGCCCCCAATGTACGTCCTCCAACCTAGTAGAGTGTATCAACTCTAAAACCAATAGAAAGAGCTTCCTTGAAGTTCTTCTTCCAAATAAGTACCTTTCCATCAATGAATGCCACCTTGAACCTTTTGTCTTCCATTGTCGAAATGGACACAAGGTTCTTCTTCAAAACAAGTACGTACAACACATCTTGGAATCGGAGGACTTGACCTTGAGATAAATGGAGGGTCACAGTCCCTGTCCCTTTCACGGGATAGGTGGCATTATCTCCAAGGATAATTTCCAGATTAGTATCCTTCTCAACCAAATTAAAAAGGGCTTCTTTATAACCAGTGAGGTGCCTTGAAGCACCACTATTAATCAACCAGACATCTAGGGTATCGAGTGGAGATGCAGCAAAGAGGGCAAATACAAGAATAAATTCATTTCTCTTATTATCAACAACATTAGGCTCATTGTACCTAGAATTTCTTGACCTCTTGAAAGGTTGCCCATTTCCACTACGATTAGAGGGAGCCTTCCTTTTACCTTGGAACCTATTGTTCTTACCATTCCTTCTCGAGTTGTTGTCATCATTCTTAGGAGAGTCCCCCTTCTATTAGGGCACTCTCTTACATAGTGACTAGATTTGTTACAAGTGTAATATCTTCCCTTCCTTCCTTTGGGCCCTGCTCTACCATGGTTTTAATTTCTCGAGCCACCATGGTTCTTCTTCTTTGCAAGAGCGGCAAAGGCAGTAGGGTCACTTCCATTATCATTAGAGGCATACTCCATCATTCTTGTTTCCTCTTGAGTGCATCTCGTCAATATTTCATCAAAATCAGGAACCACATTATTATTGAGAATAGTGGTATAGAATACATGCCAATCATGGGGGAGACCTCCAAGTGCAATAAGAACCATCTCTCGATCAAATATTGCTTCCCCAATAGTTAGGAGGTTATTCATGATTTCAGTGAGCCTCATAAAATAGGATTGAATAGATTCATCCTTACCCTTCTTGATATTTTTCAATTGATTCTTGAAGAAGAGGATTTGATTAACATTGTTAGCCCTGAACATGCTCACCAGGTTATCATACATCTCCTTAGATGTCTTTAGCTCAGAAATGTAAACAACCAAGTGCTTATGAATAGAATCTCGGATAATCATCTTTGCTTTGATTTCCCCTTTTCTATACTTCGTCTTTGTGGCAGCAACTGCATTTGATGGAGGCTATTGGGTCTTCCCCTGCACATAGTCCATGACATCTTGATCTTCTAGCACCAAATCCAAGGACATCTTCCATGCATGATAATCAGACTTATCAGTCAATTTATCATCCACCTTGAAACCCTTGTAGGTTGAGGAGGCCATTTGTCCTTGATAGGATTTCTTCCTTCAAAGATTGCTTCTAACACCAGCTTGGACTCTTGGACTTTGTCTTCACCTCAGCTCTGATCCCGTGTTGAATTTAGATAACCATGGTGTTCTATGTTTGATGCACTTTTACTTCAAACTTTCTTAGGCCCAATACAAAATAGTAATCACATAAACATGAAAGTAAAATGCCAATAGAACACAATAATAAATCAATAGAAGACAAGCCAAATATAGATCAGATTTACAATTCCTTTTGTCCAGCAAATATATGAGATATTGTTGTGTTACAACAGTCACCAGGATGCTTCAACCAGCAAAGTCTTTCTCGGTCATCCACTCCTTCATGTTCCTTCATGTGTCACACCCATAGCCCTCAAAGACAGCGTGTCACAAGTCAACACTAGTCAACCCAAAGCGCAAAAAGTCAACGCAAGCAGCAGAAAAGTCAACGCAACAAATTAAGGCTTCAGTGAAACAACCCAAAATTCCTCGATTTTAGTGCCCAACTGTACATCCTCCTAAAATCGGATTTTTGGCAGAAGTTGGAGGTCAAGCGACCAAGTGTTGACCACAGTCAACGTTGTAGCAAAAAGCCTTAGACAAATCTGCGGAAATCAACAACTTCACTCCACTCGAACCAATCAGATCACAATGGAAGAATGTGTGATGATTTGATGATGAAATGACCTCCAAGTCTCTCCAATTTATATCCATCAATGAGAGTGTGTGACACATCTATTAGACATGTGAGCCTATATTACAAATCTGGCCTACTTTGCACATGTGGAAGATAAATTCAAAATAAATATTCTACTCATCCAATCAAGATGATCTTTAGATCAATCTTGCACCTCTCCGAAAGAAGAATCCAACAAAAATATGACCATCATCATATGAGCAGTGCAACATGGAATTTGGACCTAGTTGCCCAAAATTAACAGTTTTTCACATGTAGCAGGGTGGATCGGTGGATCAACCACCCCTACCATCTCTATGCAATCAAAATTTTAATGTAAACTATATCAAAATTTATAGCAAAAAAACAACAAAATTGAATCCAAAAATTTCGAGGCGATCGGAGGGTTTAATAATAACCTCCCTATCTCATTTTGAGATAATGTTCCAACTTTAAACTGACTATTTTGATCTTGTGAATAACAAGAATAGTAGTAAACAAAAAACAAAAAAAACGAAGCACAGCGTTAAAAAACCAAAACCAACCTGCCTGAAGTTGCCACATTCCTCGGGCCATATATTTCTGACAAAGTCTTGTTCGCCCCTTTTTCCAGCCAGAACGATTCCTGCCTCGTCGAAGTACGGTTATCGCATCCACCATCCTCGAATCCAAAAGGCGGTTCCAGAGACCTTGACACCACTTGCTTTTTCTCGAGAGACAGCTCGAACAATCCACCGCATTCCTTCTCGGCCCTCTCGGTCATATCGCAAGAAATGCCATGGTTTATCACCTGAAAGCACCCGAACTCCGCAGCAGAATCGGCGATCCTGCGCACCAAATCATCCCTTGCCGAAGACAAATCAATAACAGGAAGACCGCACTCCCTCACACTCGTCTTCGCAGGGGATTCAGGCAAAACCAGACTCGAGATGCCGAGCGATTTCTAAAGAAAAGCCGAGAAAGCGTCGCTATTAACTGTAGTGTCATAGTAGGAGTTGTTGCCTCCCGAGAGCCACACGGAGTATTTCCCTGCTGCTGGACATTCATAGATGACATATCTACACAGACTGATAACAATCTCACGAGAAGTTCGTTACTTCCGCGTTTTCTTTTTCGTAGGGTTTGAAGCCCGAGAAGGCCGTGACCACAAAAAGAGACAAAGATGATGACTTTATGGAATAGCCGCCCGAGCCGAAGAAGAAGTCGGCGTCCAACGGAAAGAAACCCGCTGAAGAAGAAGTCCCGGCTTCGAACCCTACGAAAAATTAACTGCGGAAGCAGCAGCAAGAATCCCCTGCCCCTTTCCCCGTGGTGACTCCTGCGAAGGACTCGCAAAGAAATCCTCAAAGAATACGGCTCACGTGTGGACAGACATTCGTCATCATGCAAGGCTACCCTGGTTTCATATTGATACTCCAGACCATACCCTGGTTTGTGCGAAGGAGGGTCTGGAGTGTCTGAAGAACATGCCACAGCTTCTTGAAAAGATTAATGATTCATTGGCTCACGAGGCAGGTAAACCCCAGCTGTATGAAAAGCTGAGGATGAAGGTGAGAGGTATGAATCCATTCAGAAACATTTTCTTTAATACTCCCCTGAGCCATCTTGTTTTGTTTTGATTTAATATGAAAAGCTTTAGAGGACGAAGGTGAGGTCTGAATCCATTAAGAACAAGATGGCTCAGGGAGGCATCAGAGAAAATGGTTCTGGTTACAAGAGCCCGCCCGCCGCTTGAGAAAGAAAGTTTTTAGGTTTTACATTCAAGAGCAGAGAGCCCGCCCGCCGCTTGAGAAGGAAAGTTTTTAGGTTTTATATTTGAGAGCAGAAAGGGCGTAACAATTCATCATGTATGGTATTTGGTACGGAAAGCTTTTAGGTCATGTACAGTGTTTGGATTTCTGGCATTTCATTTTGAAGGGACATAGAATTGATAGTGTCATTTTGTTGCATACACATAAAGTAGTGAGTACACTATTTTTTTCGTTGTGCTTTTTATATATGTAAGTGGGGCTATCAATTTGGCTTAAAAAATACAACTTTAACTTGATTGTACGTATATATTCAAGATATTTGAATGGTATCTGAAGTATGGTTATCAAAACTGAAGAGCTTTTAATTGTAATGTTTAATGTTTTTATGTAGGATTCTATTGAAGTATGGTTATCAAAACTAAAGAGTTTTTAATTGTAATATTTTTTTAATGTGTGATTGCCTTGTGATGTAAATTGTAGGTTTCTAATTTTGGACTTGAAACATTTTAGTTTTGAACTTTTAATTGTAATTTTGGATTTGAAATATTTTAGTTTTGAGCTTTTACTTGTAATGTGTGTTGTATTGCAAATTGTAGGTTTCTAATTTTGGATTTGAAATTTTGAGTAGAAATTATCTATGGCATCTTCATAGGTACTAATTTGTGAGAGCATAGAATGAAGAGTTGATTTTTGGTATTATATTTGTATCATGACAATTTTGTATCTATATAGTATTTCTAGTCACATACAAGTGTTGTGCATCTACAAAATTTCAAGAAGAATATCTAAACAATTGTGGTTATTTTTTTATTTTTATTTTCACTACCTCTTTTTGGCGATGTTGAGTCTAAGAGAGTTTGTTCGAAGTAATATATTTTGGATTTATATTCTAGATTATAGTATGAGAAATCTTATTGGTGGGTATCGTTGGAATTTAAAGATCTGAAGACAAGAGCACACATTACAAAATAATCTACAGACATTTGTGATTGGGGTATGGTAGTTTATATTAAAAAGACGTGCAAATTATAGGTTTTGAGTTTAGGTGTTGAAATTTGGAATAGAAATGGTTGGTGGCATCATATTTGTATCATGACAACTTTGCAACTATATAGTATTTTTTGGTACTAGAGGATAAAAATTCAAAATGTATGTTAACTATTTGTTCGTCTTTTGAAGTCTTTGTATGTTGCAGGCCATTTTTGGTGATGTTGAGTGAAAGATGGTTTGCTCCAAGTAATAAATTTTGGATTTATAATCTAGATTATAGTGTGAGAAATCTTGGTGTGTGGTGTGGTTGAAATTTAAAGGTTCAAATACAAGGGTAGATAGAAAACATAAGCACGCATTAAGAAATGAGGAATAACAAATAAACAAATAAGTTATATTGATGTGCAGAACATTACAAATGTGATTGGTCCGGGATAGGCATATATCAAGAAGATGAACATTACATTTGTGATTGGCCCATGGGAGGCTTATATTAAGATGACGTGCATATTCGGCATCTTGTATCATGTGTTGATACATGACATAAATGAATTGATTATGGTGGTTGAACTACCCAAAATCCATTTACCTTACCAAGTCACATGGTATTAACTATTTATTGTCACTAATATTTATGTTATAATTTTGTTGAATTCTTTGTGTGAATCATATTTGAGTCTCGAAACTCTCTCATACTATCATTGCATGCATCTATTTTAACGATGTCAAGTTTCATTGTATACAAGCACAAACTAAAAAAATTTCAACATTGACCCCATTCACAACCCCTGGCATTGTGCAGGGACAATTAATTAAAGCACAATGTCCATTGATTGTTAAATGTTAAGTGAATTGAACACTTATGTGACACCGAGAACGTTGAGAGATTTCAACCCGTGACCTCTCAATAGCAAATCAAAGAGGTTTAACAATGATTACTCTACCAATTGAGCGCCTAACCCGCGACAGGGCTAGTAAATACATAGCGTGATAAAGACAATAAAAAATTATCAATAATTTCTTCTCCTCAACATTTATATTATAATTTTGTTCAATTATTTGTGTGAGTCATATTTTAGTCTCAAAGCCCTCCCATACAGTCAACGCATGCATCTACTATAACCATGTCAAATTTTAGTGCATACAAACACAAACTGGAAAGAACCAAAAAAAAAAAAAACAGTGTTGGCCCCATTCACAACCCCCTTAATGCGTTGTCAATTAAATTAAACCATATTTTTCAATGGTTGCTAAATGTTAAGTGAATTGAACATTTACCTAACCCTGAAAGCATCAAGAGAATTGAATCAGTTTCAAGTTATTTTGAGAGTGTGTATGTGTCTCAGGGCCTTATAAATGATCTAGGGAAGAAGGACATGCCTTAGGTCCTAATGAAAGCTTTAAGGCATTTAGAGGCATGAACAATTCTTTGAAGTACCACACATGACCTCTAGAGGGTATCATTGGCCTCTAATAAAGGATGTTAGTGCTCTCACAAGGCTTTAAGTATTAGATATGGGTCTTAAGGTCTTTGATATGGTCAAGAAGAACTGAAGCCTTAGTTGAAGTATAAATCTTCTAAGGATTCAAGACCAAACAAGATCCCTCAAAACAACACCCCCATCCTCTCAAGATCTTACATAGTTTCTAGGGATGTAGCTCCACAATGACATGTTGAACTACCATAAAGGACATTTCTAGGGTATTTATTTGAGGATAATTAGCATTGTGGGCTTTTGAACATTAAGTGTGAGTATATGGACCTTGGATATGGTCAGGGGAACAAACCTAATAGTTAGGCCATAAAGGAATATTTTAGGTTTCTAGAGGCAAGAATGACACCATAAACCACCATAAATGACCCTAAAAGGGCATCATTTTCTTATAATTAGGTATATAGGTAAGATTTTACTTAGGAATGTGTGCACATTTAAACACACGCGTGGAATTTCAGGGAGCAGTGATTTTAACGAGTTTAAAAGTCATGTGTGTTTCTAAGAATTGGCACATTGTGTGCATCCCTACGCACCCCATTGCCACTTTCTAGATTATCAACTTTTGTGAGCTCCTCGAAGCCTAAAGACATTGTGGATAGGTGTAGATATCTATAGGAATAAATAAACCTACTAAATAAGTCACATGCATTACATTGATGAGTCATTTTGGCCATAAGCCTCCAATTATGAAATATTTGTATACCAAGGATGGATTTTGAGGTCTTGGCCATAGTGAAGGGAAGAACTAAAGAGCCTCGAGTCCTAAGTAAATATTTTATGGATCTAGTCCATGAATGTGGCTTGAAAGCACTACATAGACACTTTAAATGGGACATTTGACTTCTAAGTGGGATATGGGATTCAATAGGAAGTTTTGTATACTTATATGGATCTTGGGGTCTCAAACGTAGTTAAGGGAGAAAAAAGAGGGATGTAAGACCTAAATGAAGCTTCAAGGGACATGGGACACACGCCCTGTAGACATATCTTTAGCTTCTAAGTGGGTTACAAGGGCCATCAAAAGATTTTGTGCATAAGGATTGTTTTCATGGCCTTAACCATGGTCATATGGGAGTCATTACAAGATTTTCCATACTATATATGGTTCTTGAAAAAGCCCATAGTTTAAGGATAAAAAACAATACCTTAGAGATTAAAAGATGTTTTCAAGGTTCATGGACCATGCATTGGATTCCAACAACTGCAAAAACCCTATGAAGGAAATATTTAGCTTGCAAGTGTGATATGGACTACGTTATGAAGTTTTATCTTATAAATGTTTATCTTATGAGCACATTGGTGATGGTTCTGAAGGCCCTAGCAATGGCCTTGGGAAAAAACAATGGTTTTAAATGTTGGCCATCCCCCCCCCCCCCACCAAAAAAAAAAAAAAAAAAACCCATAATTTTATTGCATTTATAATTATACAAAATTACATTTTGCATATACACATCTATGTGTATTCTTTGAAACTTCTTGAATTCAAGCTAAAATTCATAATACTTTCTATTTACGTCCATTGACCAATTACATTTCAAAATATTACTTCAAAAAATGGTGAAATAAAACAAATTTTACCCTCTAAACTTTAGAAATAATTTTGTCTAACAAATTATCATATTAGCTAAGAATAATTGTGTTATATAAAAAAGAGTTTGTTGAACAATCATTGTATAACTTTTGATTCGAATTGTTCCATGAAAGCATTGAGATAAAATTCAAAAGCATAATTTATTGTTCCACTACTTCGAGATCTGCCAGAGTCCTTGTTCCATGTGCATTCTTTCTTTGGAGAGGTGATCAATTGCGCTATTCCATTCCCAGTATATATGTGAGCATGAAAATTTGTTAAAAAAAGCCTGGATCCAAAAAATCTCTTCCAAAATAGGAACTTGTAGAGTCATTTTGCATTGTTGCACTTCGTTTAACCAATTAATCACAATCAAAGATTCCCCAAATATTTTGATCTATTCACGTCCTTTTTCTTTTGCAAAGAGCATCAATTTTTTGCCAGCGAGAAATTCTTTCATTATTTGTACCCCTTCCCACTCTTTTTTGTATGAAGAAATATTGGTCATTTTTATTCTTTTGAAAATGGAAAAATAATTATGTAAAAATAGTATGAGAGATATAAATATCTCGAAAATATTTCTAAGAATCAAATAACATAAAATGCCATCCTTAAAAGGAATTGTTAAAATTATATAATTTTTATATTTATTTATAGCTTTAAATAGTATATGCATTTATTTTCAATAACAATTACATTTCATTATGTTCACTTTATTTGAAATTTAAATATTTGGAGCTAAGGAGTTTTTATTCCGTTTTTATTCCACTGTGTTTTTATTTTGTTGGTAGTTTGATTTTGATTAGGCATAGCAACTATAGTGATGGTTGTTTTTTTTTGGTAGTTTGAATTTGATTGGGCATAACAACTTTTTGTTGGTAGTTTGATTTTGATTAGGCATAACAACTATAGTGATGGTGGTTTTTTTGTTGGCAGTTTGATTTTGATTAGGCATAAATAGTGATGGTCGTAGTATACATTGTAAAAATAATAAACTTTATTTTCTTTTCCATAATTTTGTTTATATGTGTGTGTGTGTGTGTGTGTGAGTTTTTCTTATTATCCTCCACCAATAATGCAATAGTTATTGGGTTGAACGCAATTAGTTAAGTCAAACTTATTAAATTTGTATTGATTTAATAAAGTTAAACAATATAAATTATTATTTTTATTTTTCTATAATTTTTATTATTAATATTTATCTTTATTATTATTGGACTCATAATTTCAACATCTTAAGTCAAACTTATTAAATTTGTATTGATTTAATAAAGTTTTTTTTAAGTAAGTTAAAGTAATCTATTAACAAAGGAAATATAGTATAGCAGGCCGAAGCCTAATCTTTGCCCAGTATTGCGGCAATCCTGTCAAAAAACCAGAGATAATGACTTCCCTCATAGAGGGAAACCAGCCTTTCAGAAAGTTTCCCACGCAGGGGTACCATAGAGTGATGTTTCTGGAGATTACAGCTATCAAAAACTGAGTTTTGAACTGAAACTACAAAATTCTCAAAAACAAGCCCGAGAGGAAGGGCCGAGACTAAACAAAAAAACCAAACCAGGAAGGAGTTGTTACACATCAAGTGGCGCTTCCTCAACTTTGCATCAGAGGGCATCCGGGTCACCGTCTTTCGTGAACAGGTCCTTGATGGAAGTGACCACCTGCCTGGAGGCCATTTCCACATCCTGAGACCTGCTCGCTTGACCCTGCATTACCTTGCTCGACGAGTGCACCAACCCTGCTTGCTGGTTTGAGGGCTGGGCAACATCTCTGCGAAGACCCGTTGGGCTCAAAATTTGGGCGTCCTCCTGAGGATCTTCACGGAAGACCACTGAAATTGAGGCCGTGACCCGAGGGCAATTGAGTGAGCAATTGAAAGAAAAGTGCACTATTTGAAGCGGAGCGGATATAATTGGAGGTTTCGGGGAGCCCAGGCGATGGCCAGAGCGAAGCAAGCGACCTCTTCGATTTCTGATATTGTGACCCGAATGCGAAGACAAGTCTGAGGAGGCACTGGAGGTGGAGGGAGCACGCCGAGGTTGGTGCCTGGTGCTTCCCCTTCGGCATCTCATCCTCTGACGGAGGCGAGGCATAGGCACGGATTCGACAAAGGGCCCAAGAAGCGAAGGAAGAGCAGGACTGACAGAGCCCTGAGGTGAATGAAAGTTCAGAGAGACCGAAGCGAACACACAGAAGTCAGAATGAGAGAAGTGGAGATTATCTCCAAAGTCCATACAACAGCTTAGCGGGCTAAGTTTGCCTGTAACCGTGCGCACACTGGGGAGCCCTGCGTCCGGGGTGCACCATTGTTGCAACAGCTGAGGAGTGCTAACATAACCAGAGCAACTCACCATAATATCAATCCAGACGACCCTGCATCGTAAATCACCCTGCATTAAACCTCCATTAATAAGAGCCGAAGGCCAATTCATTTCGTCACACGCAAGATCGCACCAAGGAGCTGAGTCGGGATTGCAAACAGCACCGAGAGTAAATGCAGTCGAGCAATTTGCAGCCAGTGTTAAATGCCAAACGCCAACTGCAATTTGGGTGGGCAGGTGTCTCTACGCCGTGTCGCACCCATGTCCCATCGAATTATACTATGTCCTCATTGATTTAATAAAGTTAAACTATATAAATTATTATTTTATTTTCTACAAGGTATCAAAATTTGAACTAATAATTTAGTTGATCTTGTAATTTCATTTTCAATGTTATGTTGAATTTCTTGATTTAAAAAGAATGAAATTAATTTAGACAAAATTTTAAAATTAATAATCCCAAAGTATTAATTGTTGTCTCTATAGTTATATAAATTTATTTTAGGAAATTCTTCATTTAAATACCAAATCTTACATGAATGCTAACATATACATTATATTTATATTTTGAAGAAAATATAATAAACTATTCTTAAAAATTTTGGATTTTTATAATTATACAAAATTTTCATAAATAAAACTATAAAAAAAATGATATAAACTTAATATGATTTCTTATATTTCATCCTTTTATACTATATTTAAATTACACATTCTACCAAATTGAAATTTATATATAATTACTTAAAATTAACTTACTAATTACTTACACAAGTAGATTTAGATTTTTAATAAAGAAAATATAGACATGAAAGTTACAAGTAAAAATTTTTTATTGTTATTAATTCTATATATAATATAAAAATGTCTCCCATTCATATAAACACAACTCTTTATATTTTATCTTTATACTATATTTAAATTACACATTCTACCAAATTAAAATTAACAAACATATTTCCAAAAGACAATATGTATATAAAAGTTGCAAATAATTTTTTTTTTTAATTTTTAATTATATATAATTACTTAAAATAACTTAATTAGTTACACAGTAGATTTCTAATAAAGAAAATATAAACATATTATTAATTTTGTATAATATAAAAATGTCTCCCATTCACATAAACATAACTCTTTCTATTTTATCTTATATATTTGTATATAATTGCATATGGAGACAAAAATTCAATTAAGAATCAAATAAAACATAAACTTATACATATATTTAATTAATAAGAAGTAAAACATGAACTTATACACATTTCATAACAATGATATAACAATGATAATATTTTGATTTGTTTTTATTCACATAAACATAACTCTTTCTATTTTATCTTATATATTTGTATATAATTGGATAGGGAGACAAAAATTCAATTAATAATCAAATAAAACATAAACTTACACATCTATTCAATTAATAATCAAATAAAACATAAACTTATGAATATATTTAATTAATAATAAGTAAAACATGAACTTATATATATTTCATAACAATGATATAACAATGATAATATTTTAATAACTTACACATCTATTCAATTAATAATCAAATAAAACATAAACTTATACATATATTTAATTAATAATAAGTAAAACGTGAACTTATATATATTTCATAGCAATGATATAACAATGATAATATTTTAATTTGTTTTTATTAAATTGTTTAAGATTAACTCCAAAAAAATCACACAACTCCTCAATCTAATTAACTATTAAGAGTTAGGTTTGACAAGTATAGTTTAATATAGCTTTATCCTCGGAACTTTATTTTCAAGATTTAGTTTTCTTTTTTTAAGATATGATAACTATACTAATAATGAAACACACAATGTAAAAATAATAAGTTTTTATTTTTATTTTTTTCAATTATTTAGTTTTCCATATTATTTTAAAATAAATTATTTGAATTTATTGCTAATAAAATTACGTATAAATATAGATCATAATTATAAATAATTATTTATTTATTTTTGTTTTAATAAAAATTACATATAAATATAGATCATAATTATAAATAATTATTTATTTATTTTTGTTTTAATATATAGTTTTAAAATATAAAACACTTGACTTATATATTTCAACTTTATTTTATTTTATTTTGTAATTACATCATAATTATAAATAGTTATTTCTTTATTTTTGTTTTAATATATACTTCATTTTTGTTTCAATATATACTTTTAAAATATAAAACACTTGACTTATACATTTCCATTTTATTTTATTTTGTAATTAGATGATAATTATAAATAATTATTTATTTATTTTTGTTTTAATATATACTTTTAAAATATAAAGTACTTGACTTATATATTTAAAATTTATTTTATTTTGTAATTTCGTATCATAATTATAAACAATTATGTATTTATGTTTGTTTTAATATATAAAGCACTTGACTTTATCATTTAAAATTTATTTTATTTTGTAATTTCATTTTTAAGGTTATGTTAATTTATTTGTTTATTTTGTAATTTCATTTTTAAAGTTATGTTAATTTTTTTATTTTTTAACAAAATGTTAAATTAATATGAACACATTAAAAATAATAATAATAATTGTAAAGTAGAAATTGTTCTCTTTACAATTATATGCATTAATTTTATAAAATAAAAAACTTAAATTATTTTTAAAATAGATATTAATCTCATATCTCTTTTAAATAAATAATTGTAAAATACAAATGGTTCTCTTTACAATTATATGCATTTATTTTATAAAATAAAAAACTTAAATTAATTTTAAAATATATATTAATCTCATATCTATTTTAAATAAATAGATTTTCATAATCAAATAAAACTTTCATACATAAAAATATATTAAAAAAATTATATATTAGAAAAACTAATATAATTTCTCACATATAATCTTTTTAGATGTACAAAAATGAGAAATTTTATCTAAACTTAAAACTAACCTAATAAAATAATTATTTATACAATAATTGTGACCCTTTGTCTCCTTACCTTGCAATCCAAACATTATTATTTATACAATGATTATGACCATTTACCTCTTTACCTTGCAATCCAAACACTTCTACTTTGTTCCTCAAGCCCCAATGATACCACACCTAACTCACTTTACCTTATTCTTTTGTAGGGCACTATATACAAGCATCTCAAAAAAAATATATCTATAAATAAAAATTGCAAATAAAATTTTATTATAAATAATTTTATATAATTCAAAATAATTTCTATTATAAAAAATTTTATATTAATAATTTTATATAATTCAAAATAATTTTATATTTCAAAATAATTTTATATTTCCATAAATAGAAATTATTCTATATTTTGAAAATTTTAATTAACAACCTAATTACTAATCAAATACAAACATGTATTTATATCTATTTTATGAATTTATAATAATATTTTAACTTGTTCATGTCAAATTCTTTTAGACCTTTAAGAATTTATCCGTCCAGCGTGTTCCGTTAATCAAATATAAGCATTTGTATTTGTGACGAGGGAGGAATAGAGATTTAGATTTTAAAATTTTGGAAATTATTACAAGAGACCCTACATGTTTATCGGATTGTTTGTCGCAAAGAGATCAACATTTCTTTAAACATTGGAATGCGCTTTACAAGATTTGAATTAAGAAACACTCGCAACGAATCACACACTGAATTCAAAATGATTCAAACATATGTTTGGCACTCACACTTCAATTATAAAATCCTGTATCGTTCCACCGGATCATTAAACAAAAGCCTTTGATTTCGCAGGCCAGACGCATTGGACAGATGATGCTCTGTGTGGGTAGTGAGTAGATTTCGGCCATGGAAGTGCAAGCCTGGTCACTTATCACAGTCGGCCTCCCTACACTACTCTCGTACTCCCCATTGCTTCAAACCTGCAAGTATAATTGACATTTAATATATTACTCATTCTGCTATTTTTTTGTCCAATTTCATAACATGGTATCTAAACAAATCAGCAATGAATTTTTTCCAAGGGACTATTGATTAGTTTCATTATGTGGCAGGGTGACCAAGAGAGTGCCAGCATGTGGGAGAGACTCGAACCCAACTGCGATCCACGTACACCTTGGAGCTATCAAAGGTGTTTTGGTATTGTAAAGTTCGAATAAAGAGACATGAATGCTTCATACGGGCTGATTGAGGTTTTGCAGGTCCTTTCTTATTCGATATACAAATCACAGATGCATTATTCCCTGCAATATCTGCCATGAAATTTGATCGGTCCCAGTCACCAAGCCGCTCTAGTAAATGATCTAGGATCTCGCCTGCAACTTACTTTCTCAATAGTGCTCGAATGATTTCTCAATGCTTACCAGAGTTTGTGGGACATGCGACCTCAAGCCGCTCTAGTAAATGATCTAGGATCTCGCCTGCAACTTACTTTCTCAATAGCGCTCCAATGATTTCTCAATGCTTACCAGAGTGAGTTTGTTGGACATGGCAACTCTCCATTAAAAAAAAGAAAACACTCTGCAGATCAACAAGAAGCGGAGCGCGCAGCATAGACTCTGTTTTAAGACTAAAAGTTTTAGAGGCTTTGGGGTGGGTCAAAGCACTTTATTAAATAATGAGATGAGATTATTTTGTGAACATTGCATTCCGTCCATACTTTTCTGACCATGATATTGTAAATGCAAAATCTATATAAGGAGTCGAGATAGAAGTAACAAAGGAGATAAAAAAATGATAGAATTGAATAAATACATTTGGATGTAAGACTGTTTTGAGTCAAAGTTTGTGGTTTTGGGTTAGAGGAAAGGCTCCTGTAGTAGAGTGTGCCGAGACCTTAAAAATTCTACAGCGAAGTGCACAAACCCTTGCAGCAAAGTGGGCAGAGTGGAAGTGAATGTATGAGAAGGATCTAAGCATTAATGAAAGACTTATTGAGATATATCTATGTTTCTGTTGATGTGTTTTACTTTACTTGTTGTTTATGAATATCTGTGCTAAGTGAGGGTTTTGATCTGTAATTGCATAGCGTAGTTCTAGTTATGGTTATTTATCCTATTTTATGCATGATTAAGTAAGATCAAGCAGTCTGCCAGTAAGTTCAACAGATGTTTTGAACAACGCTTGTATAATTAATAGATATATTCTATGAAGCTCTGTCAAGGTAGAAAAGCCCTAAAGCCATATTCCATTGTCCCTCTAGATGCAAAAACTTGGTTCTAACATCTCCTTATATTGTTTCGGGTGAGACTTTGGCTTGCGCAAGTATATCGTTGCCGAAAGGGCCAATAATAGTGGGTTTTGTTGGTTCACGCAGCCACATTTGAACTTGGGTCTAGGCCCTATCAAGCCAACAAATGGTTCTGTTATCGAGACCGGGTTCTGACTAAGAGATCGCTGGATGTGGCTTCATCTACAAAAGAGATTGAAGATTGGGTAGATCTAAAAGAACACAAGTTTGTTGTGCAAGAAAACAGAGATTAAAGCATCTCTATTGAACATTGGTTACAAAAGTATATTTATACAGATCAATACGAGATCTTTTTCTCCTCGTTGGCTAGCGAGTTGTACGAGTGGATATCAAGACTAATTGCGCAGACGAGCCATTTCAATAATAAGCCTACTGCATGGACTCCAAATCTAATTAAGTAGTTGAAGAACATTGATAACGAGATCATGAGAGCTATTGATTATTGGATCAATAGTATCCTTGGAGGGTTTACTATGGAGTTCGCGATCAATACCTCGATATCCTATAGCACAGCAGAACGCAACTTTTTCAAATGTCTGCGAGGTAAGTACCTAAATTCACTAAAGTTTTGGATTTAAAATGTTATTGTATGAAAAGAGTGTACTACGAATGCACTTAGATTGATGTTTGGAGAAAGAGAATTTGGTGCTATGCGAAGCAATAAAAGATTCAGAACAAATTGGGGTACTTACGTTGAAATTGAATATAATTTGTTGTTTGGCTCTGAAGGAGGGGAAAGCAACCCGCTACCCCGAGAAGTGTGTCGCTAGAATCTAAAAATCAGCAGAGCGTTGCGGAGATTCCCCAACCTTCCACCCCCATCACCACCACCTCCACCATTCACCATGGCCCAACCACCAAAGATACATGTATTCAAAGGATCAGAGAGTTATAGTTTGTTGCAAAGGCAATATGGAGTTCGCAGAACATTATAGATGAAAATATGAAAAAATCTCAGTTGACTACAGCACTGCAGGATAGATCGTTGTCCTGGTATATGAAATATACTACGAAGAACACAAATGCTACATTGGCTAAGACGAACACTACGTTTAACGCTGAATTCAAAAAACCAAAATCGCAGTTCCAATGTATCACAGAGATCAAAGAAATTAAACAGTTGGTTACTGAGACTGTGTGGGAGGTAAACCAAAGATTTAAGACATTAAGCGAGATTAGCTTCACAATTTTGGATGAACAGTGTAAAGAATGGTTCATTGTTGCGTTGTTGCCTCACCTTAGATTGTCGTTGTCAGAACAGAAGATTGCAACCCAGGTTGAAGCACTGGAGATAGTGATGAAGCTTCGTCGATAGTCGATACAAGCATAGGGGTTCAACATATTCAAACTCATTTGGCAAGTTTGTATATGGAGCTTCAAGAACTAAAGAAGGGAAAGGAGGTAAGATCTGATAAGAGGTCGGAAGTCTGGTGTATCAAGTGCAAAGCGGAAGGTCACTATAAAGAGCAGTGCCCTGTTTATAGAGAATATTTGAGCATTGGGATGTCGAATCCATTGAAGCCTGAATCGAGTGTTGTGCCAAGTGTCGAGTGTTGTGCCAAGTGTAGGGCCAAATGTATGGTGTAGCATATGTGAAGTGATAGGCCAGCGTTCCACGGACTATTGTCATCTGCTGCAAAAAAATATGTCAGATTGTCGAAGCAGTTATTCTGTAACTACTGCGGTTCGGTAGGACATGATGAACAACATTGTCGAAGCTACAATCTAATGATACAGCACAGACCTGGTGCATATAGAATGCAAGTAGAAGGGCGCGAAGCCCTGAGCTCGCCAACAACGTGAGGGCATTTCCAAGGAAGAAGGCGTGGCCAAGGAGGAGGCGTTGGTTGTGGACGAGGGCAGATCATATGTTACAACTACAGACAACTTGGACATTTTGCCAGAGATTGTCAGAATCCTATTGCAGCTTCTTGTAAGTATTGTCAAGAATTTGGTCATGAAATCGAAGATTGTCCCATTTTATTAGCTAAAATGCAGGAGAAGCGCAATCAACAGACGACTTAGAACATACAAATGATGAGGAATGAACCACGTCAAGAAGATCCAAGCGTTAACATAGTAACGCGCAGCAATGTGCACACTGGAAAACACCGCGCAAAGGGGAAGAACCCTGTGACAGAGACATGGGTCCGTAAGTTTGAAGATAATAATGTTGGGTTTAATGTACAGTGCGAGAAGAAAACATTTATGACCCCTAAAGCTTTGACATCAACCGCGAAGAGACAATTATTTCCGCTGAAGAATAAGCCCAATGAGAACACTTAAGTGAAGGAAATTGATCCATCTATCTTGGCGTCCTTCCTGCAGACGTCTATGAAGCTAGTAAGGGACCAGAAGGTCGTAGAAGGGTTACAGAAGCTAATAGATGATTGTGTTGTCAAAGAAGAGCCATAATTGGAACCGCACGTAGTAAATAAATGTACGAAAATAAAAAGAAAATCAGTCAAGAGATGCGATTGAATACGCAAATCAGAGATTATGATATAGATCAAGCCATTCTCGATCTAGGATCAGATGCCAACATTTTGTCGAAACAGACATGGGAGTGGGATGGGAAAGCCTAAGCTGCAATGGTCACCAATTCAACTGCGGATGGAAAATCAGCAAAAGATCATTCCTATGGGGCAATTGCAAGGAATCAACGTAGATATTGATGGAACAAGTGTGTTAGTCGACCTCGAAGTTATTGAGATCGTCAATTATAGCAATCCTTATCCTGCATTGCTTGGATTTGATTGGGCTTACGACATGGATGCTATAATCAATCTGAAGAATAGACAGATGATATTTGAAAAGAATGGTACTCGAGTTGTTGTGCCATTAGACCCTTCTGAAGGTGTGCACTATACAGAGCCTATCCAAAATGCGTATGGGGAAGCTGAGATTGACCAAATCTATAAGCTTACTGGGCAGGATGAAGACGACATTAATCCCATCGTGGATGGCAGAATATGTTGGGAGCGTGATAGTTTGTGCGTTTCAGATTCCGATGAAGAGCTGGAGCATTGGCAAATCGCTTGCATGAAGTAACTACTACACGATGTAACAAAGTTACCAAATCTCTACATTGTGTGAGGTCGAAAGTGAGTGACTTGTTTTTTTATAATGGAACAAGGAATGTTGTCGTGTTTCTAGAATAATTTGAGTAAAAGGTGTTTGAGGATCAGAGTTACGAAGCTTTGGGCTTCGCATTAAGGTCCACTACAACCTGATGGTAGGTTACGCACAGAGAAAGTTTAGGAGGATGGAAGGAGTTTTGCAAATTGATAAGGATGAGGTTTGGTCATGTAGACACGAAGATCGCAGAGAAGTATGCTAGTTAGAAAGATCATCGCGAACACTTATCTCGCTAGACTGCATCTTGGGGTCTGGAACCTCAACCAGAGTGGGTGCACATGTTCTTTCATTCCTTGGATACGATACCTCAACAGTGGTATCTTGAATCAGAGTTGCGCCATGGCACTACGGATTGGGATGAGATGGTGGAAGGATTCTTGTTAACTTATAGCATCGTTGATGCCTATGAGTGTATTAATGAGGCTCTTCAAGAAGTCAAAGCGGGAGTATTCTGACTTACCAAGGAGCCAAGGACGTTGGTACAACCTTATTGGGCTGCGCAGTTGTAACAAGCCCACGAATGTTACAATTTAACCACAGAAGAAGGTGAGGATGATCCACGCAATGTTAATATTCCAGAGTGGACAGTGCGAGGTTGTAGGGCTTGCGGTAGCAATGCCAGACGTAACACAACCTTCCAGGACTCAACAAGTCAACATAGGCTCAGAGGCGAAGCCCAAATTTGCAAAGATTGGGGACTATTAGATGATGACACAATAAGTAAGGTCACTGAGTTGTTGCATGAATACCAGGACTTGTTCCCAACAAAGTTCTTGGAATTGAAATGCATTGTGGATGATCTAGTAGTTATGCACATCACTTTGAAGCCTGGTGCGAAGCCGGTCAAGCAGGGCCCATATCGTCTAAACCCAAAGTACAAGGAGAAAGTGAGGGAAGAACTCAACAAAATGCTTAGCTCTAACATCATTAAACTAATCGAGGAGTCTGAGTGGGTTAGCCCCATGGTGGTCCAAGAGAAGAAGACTAAGGGTGAAATACGGATTTGTGTTGATCTCCACAAGTTGAACAATGCATGTGTCCATGATCTGTTTCTGAAACCATTCACAGATAAAGGATTGGAGAATGTTGGCAGGTAGGAAGCCTACTCATTTACTGATGGATTCTCAGGTTGTCATCGGATCAGGATTGCGCCGGAAGACAAGAGCAAGACCACCTTTGCTACTGAGTGGGGGTCATTTCAGTACAATGTCATGTCATTTGGATTAAAGAACGCTCCAGCCATATTTTCCAGAGCAGTTGTCACAACTTTTAAAGAATATATCCATAAATTCCTAGAGGTGTATTTTGATGACTGGATAATCTTTGGCCTATTAAAGAACCATGTCTCTAGTTTGCGCTTGATGCGAGATACCTGCAAATAGTATTAGATCTCCTTAAACCTAAAAAAGTGCATTTTTTGTGTACCATATGGTATTTTGTTGGGACATATTATGTGCAAACAGGGATTGATGGTAGACCCTACGAAGATTGTCGTGATTATCAATTTAGAACCCCCAACAAGTGTAAAGCGGCTACGTACGACGCTTGGACATACAAGCTATTACAGGAAGTCCATTAAGGCGTACGCGCAGATCACTACGCCAATGGAGAAATTATTAAAGAAGGATGTCAAGTTATGTTGGGACGACAATTGCCAGAAGAGCCTTGATGTATGGAAAGAAAAAATGGTGACTGCACCTATTCTCATCTTCCTAGATTGGAAGAAAATTTTCATGTATATGTTGATGCGTCTTGCATAGCTTTGGGAGTTGTGTTAGCGCAACCTGGGGAAGGAGATATTGATCACCCTGTAGCTTTTGCAAGAAGGGAGTTGTCTAAGGCAAAGAGGAACTATTCCACCACAGAGCGCAAAGGGTTGGCAATGGTATATGCACTGCAAAAATTCAGACATTATCTATTGGGTGCACACTTCAAAATGTTCACAGATCATTCTGCTTTGAAGTACCTGGTCAATAAGCCTGTGTTGGGGGGGGAGAGATTTGGCGATGGTTATTGTTTTTCCAAGAGTACGATTTTGAAGTAATTGTCAAGCCAAGTCGTTTAAATGTCGAACCAGAGCATTTGTCCAGGATTGAGACGAGAGGAACCAACGAATCTTGAGGAAGGATTACCCTATCCGCAGTTGTTCGCTATCAAGGTTGCAGATGAGCATTTCCTATATATCATTCAGTTTCTCTCAACGGAAATCGCACCTGCGGAGTCCACTACGCAGCAGAAGAAAGAGTTGGTCATCAGGCGACAGATTTTACTCTAATTGCAGGGCATCTGTATAAAATGGGGGTTAATGAGATTTTGTGAAGATATGTCCTTGAGGATGGACGGCACAACAAACTGGTTGAAGCACACAGCGGAGTGGCTGGAGGTCACTACACAGGAAAAGCTACTGCACAGAAGATTCTACGAGCTGGATTATGGTGGCCTACGGTACATAAAGATTCGAAGGAGTATTGTAGCACATGTGATGTTTGTCAAAGGATTGGAAGACCGTTGTGAAGAGATGAAATGGCATTGCAGCCCCAAGTTACGTTGCAAGCTTTTGATAAATGGGTGTTTAACTTTGTGGGAGTACAATATATCATTACCTACAAAGATCATTGCAATACAATAAGATTTCAAACAAATTCTGTCCTTATGTATTTAAAAGACAACATATCATTACCTACAAAGATCATTGCAATACAAAAAAATTTCAGACAAATTCTGTCCTAATGTAAAAGATCATTGCAATACAAAAAGATTTCAGAGAAATTCTGTCCTAATGTATTTAAAAGACAGGCTTCTGGAAATGAGAACATGATATATCACTAAATATAAATACCTTTAAAAATACAATAGAAATTCAGAAATGATCTAGCATAATGTGAAAAGGCCAGGCTTCTAAAAATGTTAACATGAAATATCACTAAATACAAATACCTTTGAAAATACAATACAACTTCAGAAATGCTCTGGCATAATGTGAAAAGGAATTTAATATGCAATTTAAAATTCCAGACAAACTGTCCCAATGTATTTGAAAGGCAGGCTTGTAGAAATGAAATGGGAACATAAAATATCACTAAATACAAATATACCTTTGAAAATACAATAAAACTTCAGAAATTGTCTAGCGTAATGTAGAAAAAAAATACAATAGAACTTCAGAAATGCTCTGGCATAATGTGAAAAGGAATTTAATATGCAATAAAAGATTTCAAACAAACTCTGTTCTAATGTATTTAAAAGGCAAGCGTCTAGAAATGAGAACATGAGATATCACTAAATACAAATACCTTTAAATTTATAATAAAATTTCAGAAATTTTATGGGATAATGTGAAAAGGAACTTAATATACAATTTAATGCTGTGGAGCATTAGGTTTTTTCCATTAAGTTACACTAAAGAATATTGAGTTTTCCATCCTGTCACTATGTTAACAATTAAAAGAAACACTGCACTCATCATCATGGTATTAATATTTAACGTAAACAGTGCACTCATCATCATTCAGTTCCAGGAAAAAAAACCTACTAAACATAAATCCCCATGCTTCTTCATCATTGATGCCACCACACCCTTTCAATCTCCAGATATATATCAAACCAGAATAGATATGGGTTTTTCACATCAACTATCCCGACCACCTCTATACTTCTCCAGATATATATCAAACCAGAATGGATATGGGTTTCTCACATCAACTATCCCGACCTTCTCTATAACTTCTCTATACTTCCCCAGATATATATCAAACCAGAATAGATATGGGTTTTTCACAACGAAAATTTTACTGTAAATTATATCAAAATTTATACTCAATATTAAAACAACAAAACTGAACCTGAACCTAAAAAATTTACTGTATAAAATAGTTAAATTGAGTGTATAGTATATTTAAATGGAAGGAGGTTTTCATTAAACCTCCCTATTCGAATTAAATTTCCATGACAAACTACCTTTGTACTGATTACCTTTATCTTAACTACGTTGAATCTTCTTATCTTAACTATGTTGAATCTTCATTTGATTCTTACCAACCACAGAAATTTAAAACAGTAAAACAAAAAAACAGAAACAAAACGAAGCACAGCATCAAAAAGCCAAGCTAAACCTACCTGACGTTGTTACATCCCTCAGGGCCATATATTTCTGACAAAGTGTTCAATCTGGTTAGCCTCCTTTTCCCTACCTTGACATTACTTCCTTTTTATCTACAGCCAGCTCGAACAATCCACTGCCATTACTTCTCGGCCCTCTCCACCACATAGCAAGAAACGCCATGGTTTATCACCTGAAGGCACCTGAACTCCGCAGCAGAGTCGGTAATCCTGCGCACCAAATCATCCCTTGCCAAAGACAAATCAATAACAGGAAGATTGCACTACCTCACACTCGTCTTCACAGTGGATTCGAAATGCCGAGCCATTTCTCAAGAAAAGCCGAGACAGCGTCGTTATTAACTGTAGTGACAGCGGAGGAGTTGTTGCCTCCCCGGCTCCGCGTTGGAGGGGCTGCCCGAGAACCACACGGAGTATTTCCCTGATGTTGGACATTCATAGAAATATCTACAGAGACTGATAACAGTCTCACGAGAATTTCTTTACTTCTGCGGATTCTTTTTCGTAGGGTTCGAAGCCCAAGAAGGCCGTAGCCGCAAAAAGAGCCAAAGATGATCACTTTACCGAATAGCAGCCCGAGCCGAAGAAGAAGTCAGTGTCCAACGGAAAGAAATCCGCTGAAGAAGAAGTCGGTGTCCAACGGAAAGAAATCCGCTGAAGAAGAAGTCCCGGCTTCGAACCCTCCTAAAAGGATATCCCCTGCCCCCTGACTCCTACGAAGGACTCGCAAAAGAAGACGGAGCGTGTCTGGACAGACATTCCTCATCATGCATGACTACCCTGGTTTTATATTGATACTCCAGATCCTATCCTAGTTTGTGCGAAGGAGGCTCTGGAGTATCAATATAGCTTCCCTGGTTTGTGCGAAGGAGGGTCTGGAGTATCTCAAGAACATGCCACAGCTTCTTGAAAAAGATTAATGATTCATTGTCACAGCTTCTTGAAAAGATTAATGATTCATTGGCCCACGAGGCAAGTAAGCCCCAGCTGTATGAAAAGCTAAGGAGGATGAAGGGGAGGTATGAATCCATTCAGAAATATCATCTTTAATATTCCCCCTGAGCCATCTTGTTTTGTTTTGCTTTAATATGAAAAGCTGAGGATGAAGAGGAGATATGAATCCATTAAGAACAAGATGGCTCAAGGGGGATATCAGAGAAAATGTTTCCGGGGATGCTTACCAGAGCCCACATGAGGATGAAGGGGAGATATGAATCCATCGAGAACAAGATGGCTCAGGGGGATATCAGAGAAAATGTTACAGGGGATGCTTACAAGAGCCCACATGAGAAGGAACTGTAAGTTTTTTGGTTTTACATTTGAGAGCAGAAAGGGGGTAATGTAACATTTTTGTCCTCGCATCGGTTACCTCTTAAATTATGGTACTGATAGATTTTTGGCATTCCATTTTGAAGTCGCAATAGAATTGATAAAGCATCAATTTCGTGCATACGCATACAAGAGTGAGTATACTATTTTTTCAGTTGTCTGAAGGTTGGGTTATCAACTTTGGCGAAATTAGAGGACATTTTCAGAATATCCAATACCAATATATTTACAGGGAATACAATAATTGTGCAGGCAGGTTATCAAAAAGAACACTATCACTGGGGCCAAGGCACACACATTTTAATTGAAGAACTGTCTGGCAGTTAGATTATAAAAACTTTCAACACTTCTTTAGCTCAACTAGATTGCCTTTCATTGATCCAACAGGAGTAGAAGCAGCTACCAATTCAAGGAAATCTGCAAACAACTTCACAGATTCTACAGAAGACAGAAATAAGAATCCAGCAAATTAACATATAAACATATTTTTCGTGTTAATTTTACAGATTATAGACCATCAACTTTTTTATTTATTGATGTAAGCACGAATGATACGTGGCCACCCATATTATATATGCACTTACAGCCAGAATTTAGATCAGTAAAACATAGAATTATAAACTCTCTAATAAAATGAAGTGATATGATAAACGGAACTGCTATGTGATCCTCAAGACTGGGGACAAATTCCAGTCTCCCTCAGCAGAAAGTATTTTTTTTATCCGTAATGAATAACAAAAAAATATTAAGGGAAAAAAAACACTTGGTTTATATAAATACAACTTTAACTTGAGATCCCGTATATTCAAGGCAATTAAATCAAACATAAATACAACTTTAACCGGAGAGAGCGTATATTCAAGGCAATTGAAATTTGATTTAATGGTCCCTGTCTTCAAAAACATTTTGGTATTTTGGTTTTGAGCTTTTAATTGTGTGAATGATTTTAACATGGTATGGTGTAGGACATTGTTGTACTCCAAATTATAGGTTTTGAATTTTGGATTTCAAATTTCTAGTAGAAATGGTCTATAGCATTTCTGTAGGTACTAATTTGCAGGAGCATGAAATGAATAGTTGATTTTTGGCATTATATTTGTATCGTTACAATTTTGCATTTATATACTATTTCTTGTCTCAGAAGAATGTTCTGCATTTATAAAATTTCAAGAAGAATATCTAGACAATTGTGGTTATTTAATTATTTTTAATTTCGCTACCTCTTTTTGGTGATGTTGAGTCCACTACAATTTGTTGGAAGTAATATATTTTAGATATATTCTAGATTATAGTATTAAAAATCTTATTATTAGGTATGGTTGAAATTTAAAGATCCCAAGACACAAGTACACATTAAGAAATAATATACAGAACATTACATTTGTGAATGGCCCATGGTAGTTTTATATTAAGAAGACATGAAAATAATAGGTTTCGAGTTTAGGAATTGAAATTTAGAGTAGAAATGGTTTAAGGCATCATATTTGTATCATGACCATTTTGGAGCTATATAATATTTTTTGGTATTAGAGGATAAATATTCAAGATGTATGTCACCACAATTGTGGTTTAACTATTTGTTCCTCTTTTGAAGTTTTTGAATGTTGCAGACCCTTTTTGTTGATGTTGAATCAAAAACTGCTTGCTTCAAGTAATATATTTTGGATTTATAATGTAGATTATAGTGTGAGAAACCTTGTTGTGGGGTGTCGTTCAAATTTAAAGGTTCCAATACAAGGGCAGATAGAAAACATAAGCACAAACTAAGAAATTAGGGAGAACAAATAATCAAATAAGCTTCTATCCATTTACAAAAGTACTTCTGCATAGGAATATGTGTATATTCCTAAAAAGTTTGAGTTGGTAAGAGTATGCATGGCATTTCAGGGAGTCCTGATTTTAATGGGTTTGGAATCCATGTGTGTTTCTAAAAAAATTGCGTCCCTACGCACCCCATTGCCACTTTTTAGATTATCAACTTCCATGAGCCCCTGGAAGCCTAAAGACAATGTCGATAGGTATAGATAGATATCTATAGGAATAAATAAACCTACTAAATAAGTCACATGCATAATTAATGCACAAAAGATTGTTCTGGGTATTATTTTAAATAATCTTTAAAGTTTACATATTTTAAAGGACCTACGTTAATGAGTCATTTTGGCCATATGCATCCAATTATGAAATATTTTGTGTATCAAGGATGGATTTTAAGGTCTTGGCCATAGTAAAGGGAAGAGCTAAAGAGCCATGAGTCCTAAGTAAATATTTTATGGATTTAGTCCATGAATGTGGTTTGAAAGCATTACATAGACACTTTAAATGTGACTTTTGACTTCTAATTGGGATATGGGATTCAATAGGAGGTTTTGTATACTTATATGGATCTTGGGGTCTCAAATGTAGCTAATGAAGAAAAAAGAGGGATCTAAGAGCTAAATGAAGTTTCAAGGGACATGGGACAAAAGGAGGCATGAAGTACTACACACGCCCTTTAGAGAATATTAAATTATTTTGTGCATCAATTGTTGTTTTCATGGCCTTAACAATGGTCATGGAAGCCATTACAAGATTTTCCATACGAGAGATGGTTCTTGAAAACACCCATAGTTTAAGGATAAAAACAAATATCATAGGGAATAAAGGATGTTTTCGTGGTTCATGGACCATAAATTGGGTTCCAACCACTGTACAAACCAGATAAAAATGATGTTTGAATGGATTATTAAACAATCCCACTAGTCAGCTCTACGAAAGAGAGTCTGAACCAAGAGAGTCTGGCTTCTGCAGAACGCTCTACATTCTCCATACAATTCAAGCATTATATAGCACACAAGATCTAGGGAAGTTAGAACCGTACCCTAAGAAATAAAAACCAATTCCTATCCTAAGGTCTCGTGAACGAACTCACACTAAAATAGGAGATTCTCCATTATCTTCAACACTCCCCCTTAATGGAGAAGGGGTTCACAAATATGCCTAACATCTCCCTAAACATTACAAACTTAATTTTTCCAAGAGGCTTTGTGAAAATGTCTGCAACATTATCACACGTTTTACAATATACAAGATGAATTTCTTTTGATTGAACTTTCTCCCTGACAAAGTGGAATTGTGTATCAATGTGTTTAGTGTTCTTGTGAAACACTGGATTATTAGCAAGTTTGATTGAACTCTGGTTGTCACATCTGATTGTTGTTGCATCTCTCTGTTCTTCCCCGACGTCTTGGAGAAGTCTCTGCAACCAAACTGCCTCGCATGTTGGTGCACATATGGCTTAATGTTCGTGCACATATGGCTTGATACTCTGCTTTCGTTGAAGACAAGGAAATTGTGTTATGTTTCTTACTGCACCATGTAATCACCCCAGATCCAATGCTGAAAGCATAGCCTGTTATGGATCTTTGGTCGTCGACATTTCCAGCCCAGTCGAAATCTGAAAATCCTGTCAACCTTACATCAAAAGAATCAGTATAAATAATACCATAATCTACAATTCCGTGTAGGTACCTTAAAACACCTTTTGCAGCATTCAAATGACTCTCAAGTGGTTTCGACATGTATTGACTTAGCACACTAACTGCATAAGCCAAATCAAGTTTGGTAGTGGTTAGGTAGATTAGGCTCCCAACCAGTTGTCTATAAAGTGTCGCATCTGCCTCTTTAGAGCCATCCTCACTCTAAAGTTTAATATTTTGCTGTAGTGGTACTATTGCAGCCTTGCACTAATCCATCCTAAATCTTTCCAGTAAACCTCTGACATACTTACCCTGGGACAGAAAAGTTTGTCCTGAATCTCTCCATATCTCAAGACCCAACCAGTGTCTTAATTCACCAAGGTCTTTCATTTCGAACATCTGTGACATTTGTTGCTTGATTTCTTTGATTAGATCAACAACATCACCTATAATAATTGGATCATCTACATACAAATAAATCAACACTATGCGCCCCTTTTCATCTTTCATGGTATACAGATTAGGATCATTTTAGCTTCTATTTTAACCATGTTGCAGAAAAAATGAATCAATCTTTTCATAACATGATATGGGTGCTTGTTTTAGTCCATATAGAGTTTTCTTTAATCTACAGACTAAATGTTCTTTCCCTTTCTGGACAAACCCCTCAAGTTGATCCAAGTAGACCTCCTCTTTCAATTCCCCATTTAGAAATGCAGATTTTACATCTAGTTGGTGAATCATCCAATGTTTCTTAGTAGCTAACGCAATCAACACTCTAATAGTGTTTAGTTTAGCTACGAGGGCGAAGGTTTCTTCATAGTCAATACCTTCTTTTTGTGAATACCCCTTTGCTACCAATCTAACTTTTAATTTATCTATGGTTCCAATTGCATTAATCTTGGGTTTATATAACCATTTACACCCTATGGTTTGTTTCCCTTCAGGAAGTTCAACCAGCTCCCAAGTGTTGTTTTTGAGAATAGATTCATATTCATGTTCCATAGTTGTTTTCCATTCACTACATTGATTTGCTTCTCTATAACTAGAAGGTTCAACAACATTCATCATACTAGTTATAAAGGCATTTTCTCTGTATCTAGCAGGCAATTGAATCTGCCTACCTAATCTTCTAAGCGTTGGTGTAGCTTCTAACCCATTCTAAATTTCCTTTGACAAACTCGGCTTGATTGTTGTATCTGGATTCTTTGCTTCTGCCTCTTTCTTCTGATCCTGGGTGTTACCTGTTTCTTCACTTTCTTCCACCAACAACAAAATATCCCATTCCTCATTGCGCTTATTAGATTCATCACAAACCTGCTCATGGAATATGACATCTCTACTAACAAAAATCTTGAGTAGAGGGATTAAATAATCTATAAGCTTTAAATTGTGAACAATACCATACAAAAGTACATCTGATGGCTTTTGAATCTAGTTTTCTTTTGTCTTCCTTTGGAATGTGGGAAAATGCTTTAGACCCAAATACTCTTATAGATGTTTTACTGCAGATTTAAATCCATATAATGCTTCAAAAGGAGTTTTAAACTCGAGACTTCTTGCAGGACTCCTATTTTTCAAATAAACTACAATATTCAATGCTTCAGCCCAAAAACCATTCGAAAGATCCTTACCTTTCAACATGTTGTTCCTAGCACACTCCACCAATGTTATGTTCTTTCTTTCCGCTAAATCCGTTCTGCTGAGGAGTATGGGGTACTGTGAATTGCTGTAATATCTCATGGTCTTTACAATACTTGGTAAGTTCCTCCTTCCTGTATTCTCCCCCTTGATCGGAGCGAAGAATTTTTATTTGCTTCCATGTTTGATTTTCAATCATATACCTGAACTACTTAAAGTATTCAAAGGTGTGGCTTTTCTTACTCATGAAATATACCCAAGAAAACTTCGTGCAGTCATCAACAAACAGTAAAAAATACAGTGCACCTCCTAATGACTTTGTTTGCGTGGGTCCACAAAGGTCTATGTGCACTAATTCAAGTATGTCTCTCTTTTTCCTTTCTACTCAAATACAAAATTCTTCTCTATGCATCTTTCCTAATGCACAAGCATCACAATCAGTATGCACTTGTTTTAATATAGAAAGATCTCTTACCATTTCCTTTTTCTAAAGTAACAGCAAATCGTTGTAGTTGATATGAACAAGTCTTTGGTGCCACAACTCTTCTGTAGTCAAACTCGATGCTGTTAAAGCTCGATCTGGTGTTGTCTTCACATCCAATTTGTACAGACCTCCAGTTCGAATTCCTGGAACAATAGTCTTCATGACATCCAACAGATCTTTAATATAACAGTTAGATTTAAAAAATTCAACCTTGAGATCCTGATCTGTAATCATGGATACAGAAATCAGATTCTTTGTCAATCTGGATACATACATTACATTATGAATATATCTGACATTTCCATTAGGTAAAATAACAAAAATTTTCCTGCACCCTTTGATCTGATGACATCTATCATCACCAAGGTAGATTTGTGCTCCGTTGCTGATTTCTTTAAAATCTTCAAACCACTGTCTATTCCCCGTCAAATGTGTGGATGCTCTCGAATCTACATACCAAGTGTCTGCATTGACATTCTCACCGAAGTCTATCATGAATAATCTAAAGTCCTGAACATGGTCATCATTTGCAAAATGACCTGTATGTCTTTTATGCTTCTGCTGTTCTTCATGAAATTTCTTCTTCCTGCACTCCTTAGCAATATGACTGATTTTTCCACAATAAAAACATTTAATTACAAAGCTGTTTTTATTCGGATGCATACCTTGAGTTTGATTCGGTCTTTTCTGTGGGTTTCCTCCGTTTTGCTGTGATGGATTTCCTTTTCCTTTGAAGAATTTCTTCTTTGCCAATAACACCAGATCTGCACTCTGGGGTTTCAGAGTCAATCTTCTTTCTTCTTCCTACATCAATATTCCTGTAAGTTTTTCAAACTTGATTTTCTCTCGCGCACTTATCCCAGTGATAAACATGTGGTAATCATCAGTCATACCATTCATGGTAATCGTGACCAAATCTGCATCTGCAACTACCTCACTAATGTTTGACAATTTGTTCTTCAGGTCTTTGATTCACAATATGAAAGATACAATTGTTTCATTCTCCTCCATCTTTATGGACAAAATATTGCTCTTCAAGAACAAGAGACGATTTGTATTCTTGATCTCATACAAATCCTTCAATACGGTCCAGATTTCATTTGTTGATTTACATTCTCTGATATGTGGTATGATGCAGTCTTTCACTGACATCTTCAGCACCGTTTTTGCTTTACCTTCTCGCTTCTCCCAATCTGGGACCGACGTTGCTCCTGCTGCTGGCTTCAGCTCATCCCCATTTGCAATCATCCAAGCATTATGTGCTTCTAACACAGTTTGCATCTTGAATTTCCAATTTGAGTAATTGGAGCCGTCAAGTTTGTTACTCTCGTTCAAGTATGATTCGATTGTTACACAATTTATGATTCGATCATAGGGAATAAAGAATGTTTTCGTGGCTCATGGACCATGCATTGGGTTCCAACGCTAGAATTTGGTCATGAGTCTTTCATATAATCCTATGTTGCATGAAACTGCTAAGAACCCAGCGTTTCGGGCCGTACCCTTACCCGAAACTCTGAAATTTTGCCGAAACTCAACCATCATGTAATCATCTATGAAAGTTAATATAGACTTGTTTTTCCTTCTAAATTGTCATCTTTGGGTCTTATTCCCTTTTTTGTTGCAAGATAATGTGTTATTCACTATATATATATATATATATATATATATATATATATATATATATATATAATTTTTATATATAAATATATGACATTTCGGCTGAAGTTTCGACTGACCTTTCCATTTTTGGGAGATGACGTACCCATTTCGTAAACTCTGAAACATTTCGGCATTTCGTGCAACTTAAATATAATCTAATCAATTCAATTTCTTTTACATTCGTGTGCGACTTTCAAAGCCAGGTCTAGAATTTGGCCAGAGCCTTTCCTATCACCTAATCAATTCAGTTTGTTTTAGGTTTGTGTATGACTTTTAAAGCCAGGCCTAGAATTTTGCCATAAGCCTTTCTTATCATCTAATCAATTCAGTTTGTTTTACATTTATGTTAGACTTTTAAAGCCATGCATATATAGAATTTATATATATAAATATATGACATTTCGGCTGAAGTTTCGACTGACCTTTCCATTTTTGGGAGATGACGTACCCATTTCGTAAACTCTGAAACATTTCGGCATTTCGTGCAACTTAAATATAATCTAATCAATTCAATTTCTTTTACATTCGTGTGCGACTTTCAAAGCCAGGTCTAGAATTTGGCCAGAGCCTTTCCTATCACCTAATCAATTCAGTTTGTTTTAGGTTTGTGTATGACTTTTAAAGCCAGGCCTAGAATTTTGCCATAAGCCTTTCTTATCATCTAATCAATTCAGTTTGTTTTACATTTATGTTAGACTTTTAAAGCCATGCCTAGAATTTGGCCTTATTTTAAACTCAATTTATAAGGCTGATATGTACTTTGGGCTTTACAACTTGCAGAGACATATTAATCCCAGGTTTAGATCAATCTCTGTTAATAGCTATATTTAATATATCATATACATATTCAAAATTTTATCCACAGTTACACAGTGAATATTACAGAAGCGTTGAACTTAATTTGATTGTGGATTTTGAAAGAGTTTGATGATTTGGCGAACCAGAATGAGCCTTATTTTAAACTCAATTTATAAGGCTGATATGTACTTTGAGCTTTACAACTTGCAGAGACATATTAATCCCAGGTTTAGATCAATCTCTGTTAATAGCTATATTTAATATATCATATACATATTCAAAATTTTATCCACAGTTACACAGTGAATATTACAGAAGCGTTGAACTTAATTTGATTGTGGATTTTGAAAGAGTTTGATGATTTGGCGAACCAGAATGAAGCCATTTTGCTATACCCATTAAATTTTCAAATATTCTAGTATCTGCACTGAAAATAAAGATATTATAAAACCTACATGACAGAGTGGTGAAAATTTTGACATTTAGTTTCCATTCGTTATTAACTCTGTTTGGATTAAAAGCTGTAGCACATTTTGTACCAAAGATTAGCCCTCATTATTTACAAAAGTCAATGTACCCGTTGTTTCTGCATTAAAAGCTTGAACAGATTTTGCACGAAAGCCTCAGCACACACACAGATATATATATATATATATATATATATATATATATATATATATATATATATATATACAAAAATCATTGCAATACAAACAAACTCTGTCCTAAAGGTTTCTAGAAATTAGAACAAGAGATATCACTATATACAAATACCTTTGAAAATACAATAAAATTTCAGAAATGCTCTGGCATAATGTAAAAAGAATTTAATATGCAATTTAAGATTTCAGACAAACTCTGTCCTAATGTATTTAAGAGACAGGCTTCTGGAAATGAGAATATGAGATATCGCTAAATACAAATATCTTTGAAAATATAATAAAATTCCAGAAATGCTCTGCATAATGTGAAAAAAGAATTTAATATGCAAATTAAGATTTCAGACAAACTCTGTCTTAATATATTTAAAAGGGTCTTCTAGAAATGAGAACATGAGATATCACTAAATACAAATATCTTTGAAAAAACAATAAAACTTCAGAAATGCTCTACCATAATGTGATAAATATTTTGATATACAATTTAAGATTTCAGACCAACTCTGTCCTGTCCTAATGTAATTAAATCGCAGGCTTTTAGAAATGAGAACATGAAATGTCGCTAAATACAAATACCTTTGAAAATACAATAAAAAATAAAAAATGCTCTGGCATAATGTTAAAAGGAAAATAATATGTTCAGGGCCATTAGGTTTTTTCATAAAGTTACACTAATTCATACTAAATTGTAAAAATTTTACAAATGTGGGTCTTCCATCATATCACTGTGTTAATCACTAATCATCAACCACCCCTGAACTTCTCTATGCAAAGAAAATTTTACTGTAAACTATATCAAAATTTATGCCCAACATTAAGACAACGAAACTAAATTTATAAATCTGTACTGATTATCATCAACCACCACTGACCTTCTCACTGTGTTAATCGCTCATCATCAACCACCCCTGAACTTCTCTATGCAAAGAAAAATTTACTGTAAACTATATCAAAATGTATGCTCAACATTAAGACAACAAAACTAAATTTATAAATTTGTACTGATTATCTTAACATCTTAATTATGTTGAATATTCCTTGATTCTTATTCCTAATAGTAAAAAGAAAATTTTAATTTAACCAAAAAAACGAGGCACGGCATTAAAAAACCAAACTAAACCTATCTGGCGTTGCCACATCCCTCCGGCAATATATTTCTGACATAGTCTTCAATCTGGTTCGCCTCTTTTTCTCTACCTTGACATCACTTCCTTTTTTCTCTACAGCCACTCGAACAATCCACCGCATTCCTTCACGGCCCTCTCCGCCACATCGCAAGAAACGTCACGGCTTATCACCTGAACTCTGCAGCAGAGTCAGCGATCCTGCGCACCAAATCATTCATTGCCGAAAACACTCCCCGCACTCTTCAAGGGAAATCAATCTCCAAGAAGAAGAAATCAGTCTCAAATAAAAATAAAAATAAATAAATAAACCGCTGTAGAAGAAGTCGCGCTGTAGAAGAAGTCGCGAAAGATGATGAAGCTGCTGAAAAGCAGCAGCCGAGCCAAAGAAGAAACGTGTCCCCAAGGGAAAGAAGTCCAAGCTTCAAACCCTAAACCGCGGAAGAAGCAACAATAATCCGCTGCCCCCGTCCCCATGGTAAGCAAAAATAAATCCTTGAAGGACTCGCAAAAAAAATCCATGAAGAAGACGGCGCGCATGTCTGTCGACACCGACATGCGTCACACGCGTCATCATGCATGGCTACCCTGGTTTTATATTGATGCTCCAGACCCTCGTTCGCACAACGCGTCATCATGCATGGCTACCCTGGTTTTATATTGATGCTCCAGACCCTTTCACACAAACCAGGTCCCTACCTTAGTTTGTGCGAACGAGGGCCTGCAATATCAATATAGCTACCCTGCTGTGTGCAAGAGGGTCTGGTGTGATGAAGACTTTACGGAACAGCAGCACGAGTTGAAAAAAAAATCTAAGTACAAGGGAAAGAAACCCGCTGAAGAAGTAGTCCGGCTTGGAACCCTACGAAAAAAAAACCGCGGAAGCAGCAGTAACAATCCCGTGTCTTGCTCTTAATGGGTTCATACCTCCCCTACATCCTCAGATTTTCATACAGCTGGGGTTTATTTGCATCTTGGGCCAATGAATAAGAAACTGCTGAAGCAGCAGTAAGAATCCCCTGCCATGTAGAGTAGGTATCAATCAATTAAGAACAAGATAGCTCGGGAACATTGAAGAAGACGCAAAATGCAGATGTTTTTGCTTAAGAGAGGCAGGCAGCAGGCACTTTATATACTATATTTATTGTTTGGTGTGGTTGAAATTTAAAGTTCGAAGGAGTAATGCAAGATTACAATGGTTGAAATTTAAAGGTTGAAAGATACAATCATAAGAAATAAATATTTTTGTGAAACATTATATTTATGATTAATTACGTCGTAAGACATTCTTATTTGAAAACAACTCTCTTAGGTGACTCTGTGTCAATATATGAACTATTGGATCAAATACTAAACTATAAAAACAACCCATGGTATTGACTCATGGTATTCATGTGGAATGTGTTTTATGTAAAGGGGGAGAATAATATGGCCTAATCCTAGATCTACCAAGAGCTAAGAGGGATCGAATGTGTTGATATGCAAACCTCATTGATCCCTCTCATTAATAACTAATTATTTAATAAAATTATTTACTAAACTATAAAAACAACCCATGGTATTGACTCATGGTATTCATGTGGAATGTGGTTTATCTAAAGGGGGAAATTAAGATGGCTTGACTCTGGATCTACCAAGAGCCACGAAGGATCAAATTTATTGATATGCAAACCTCATTGATCCAACTAATTTTTTAATAAATTTATTTTTAAATTTTTATAACCATTATTCTTTTAAAATTAAACTTAATAAAATGTATCTAAATTTTCATATTATTTTTGTTACAACTATTTTATTATTCCAAAAATACATGGTTTTTTTTTTATATATATTATTTATGTTACAATTGTTTTATTATTCATGTGTAGTATTTCTTAATATATAAAAAATTAAATAAATAATGAATTTTTTTTAAATATGTGATATTTTTAAATTTCCAAATTATTTCACATGACCTGATTTCTCTTGAGCAATAATGATGAATGTTCATAATCCTCATTTCTTAAATAACATTAAATTTACTTTTAATTACTTAATTGTAATAGTTTCTAACTACATACATACTCTTTCTTCCCTTCAAAAAAAACTATATACATATCTTTAATTACCTAATTTTAGCTAAAAAAATCTAACATGTTTTTTACTTTATAATCATAAACAATTTTCATATTATATGATGTCAAACTTATTCAACTTTTTATTCTGAAATTTTAAACAATGTTTTTCACTATACAATTTTAGCTTTTATAATTTTATTTATTTATTTTTCAATTCCAAAAAAAACTTACAAAAGAAAAAATCCACTCAGTCCTTACTGTAGATTAGAGTTTTACAAAATTGACAGTATTTGATTAACAATACAATAAGTTGAAAGAACCTTAAGGGGTTTTTTGTACAATTTTTATCATAACATTTCCCTCCATCCAATATATAATGTAGAGTCTTCTAAAGAGAGTATATTTTATTTTATAACTTGATCTACAATCAAAGAAAATGGCTAGGGATTTCACAAGTTATTATTTTATAACTTGATCCATAATAAAAGAAAATGGGTAGGGATGTCACAAGTTATCATTCGCAAAGTAATGTATTGACGTTCTTAGTTGAAATGGATCCTATTAGATGCTTGGTGGCCACAGACACTAATATATATATATATATATATATATATATATATATATATATATATATATGTTATAACATCCATATTGTCACAAACCATCCAAATTTCCCATCTTATCCAACAATTTCTAAGAATAACCACTCAATTTACTCTCCAATTTTGAAACCCCCACCCATGCTGGGGAGATCACACTGTAAAATCAAATGTTCCTTTGGTTTTTTTAAGGGGTTCATAAACAAAACAAACAACAAGAAATTCAATATGTGGTATAATAACTGATTTTTGAATCATTGTAACAAACAAAACATCACATTAGCTTACATAATATATATAATGCTATAAGGATCTAAGATGATAACAAATTTTTGAATCATGATAACTAGTGAAAACCAAAACTAAATTTTAGCCACAAGAAAAAAATCACAGCAACTCACAGAATATATCTAAAGTTGCAATGAACCCCATACATTGTGATGAACCTCATGGGAATTTTAGTGCACATAGAACACCACTCTAATAATTCTATACTCTTGATCAATTTAGAATAACCTAGGATGTGTAAAATATTTTAATAAGATAAACAAAACAAACAACAAGAAAGTCAATATTGTGGTATAATAACTGATTTTTGAATCATTGTGACAAACAAAACATCACATTAGCTCACATAATATATATAATTGTATAAGGATCTAAGATGATAACAAAGTTTTGAATCATGATAACAAGGTGAAAACCAAAACTAAGTTGTAGCCACAAGCAAAGAATCACAACAACTCACAGAATATATCCAAGGTTGCAATGAACCCCATACATTGTGATGGACCTCATGGGAATTTTAGTGCACATAGGACACCACCCTAATAATTCTATACTCTTGATCAATTTAGAATAACCTAGGACGTGTAAAATATTTTAATAAGAAACTAGATTTGTAATTATGAAATATAAAACTATAACTTAAATTTGTGAATTTACTTTGTATTTTTTTTTCTTATGTATATAGAGAAAGAATAAACCAAGTTTGGAGTTAAAAAAATAAACCATAACATAAAGAACAATATCTCCTTCCAAAAATGTCTCCAAATTAAAATGACATTCACTTTCTTGTATAACAAGACTATTGTTCTTCATATACAATTTCTGATAAGCATTCAATTGGGGCTTTGTAGATGAACTTGAAGTAAACTCTTTTTTTGTTAATAAAAATCCTCTTTATTTACATCTATGCTAGATAGATTGTACTTGAATGTATTTAAAATATATTATTTGAGTTAGGTGCTGGATTATTAATCACCAAAGGATTTTCACCCCCAATTTCCTATTTCAATATCTATAACAAAATTTGTATATATGTGAACATATTATGTTGGTTTACATATATGTTTTCACCCCCAATTGAGTATTTCAAAATCTATAACAATTTTTTTTGGTTGATAACTCTTATCATCAATATCTTTGAAACCTCCACGACTTGCTTCCATGGAAGCAAAATTTTCCTTTCATTCCTTCATGAGGACTTGTTCTCTGCAACATCTTGTTCCTTCTAGGCTACTCTTTCTTATGCTATTGCCTTCTTATTTCGTATAGGCTACTCTTTCCTATGCTATTGCCTTACGACGTTTCTTTTGCAACATATGGTGCAATTGCTAATTTAAAATGGTGTATATTAAAAAGAAGTGTAAACGGTAGGTTTTGAGTTTACGAATTGAAATTTGGAGTAGAAATGGTTTGTGGTATTATATTCTTATGATGATAGTTTCGTAAATATATAGTATTTTTGTTTTGGGATTAAAGGATAAAATTTGTCGAAGAAGATAAAGAAGTTGAAGAGGATGAAGATAGTTTCGTAAATATATAGTATTTTTGTTTTGGGATTAAAGGATAAAATTTGTTGAAGAAGATGAAGAAGAAAGTTCATTTCAAGAAATATATTTTAGTTGAAGAAGATGAAGAAGAAAGTTCATTTCAAGAAATATATTTTGGATTTATAATCTAGATTATAAATCGTGTTGCGTGGTGTGGTTGAAATTTAAAGGTCCAAATATAAGGGTGGATAGAAGACGCAAGCACCAACTAAGAAATGATGGAGAACAAATAAACATATCAGCTATATTAATTTGTGGAACATTATATATGTGATTGGTTTAAGATAGACATATATTAAGAATACATAAATTATATTTGTGATTGGCCCAAGGGAGGCTTATATTAAGAAGACTAGCATATTTGGCCTCTCATACCATTTCTTGATACATGCCAAAAATGAATTGGTTATGGTGGTTTAACTAACCAAAAACCCTTTAACGTACTAAGTCACATGATACTAACTATTTATTGCCACTAATATTAACATATAGATTTATTGGGTCTTGATATTTGTTTCACCTTCCACATTCTTTCAATGGATGGTTTTCTGAGTTGAACCACTCTCTTACAATTTGGATTGATTTTCTTGAGCTAGATGACTGTGATCTCTTCCCTTTCAAGAATCACAGGGTCAATTCTTCATGTATTCAGTCAGTTGTAACTCTACTATCATGTTCATTTCCAGCAAGGTGATTCCCAAGTTGAGTTGCGTGTGGGGTCCCAATTCTCATATATGTCTATTTCCACTCAGACATAATCCAAGATATTATCGTCGTCCCTTTATCAAGGTTTTGGGGATTAATACATGGTTTTATTATTTTATTATTCCAAAAATACATGGTTTTTTTTATATATATTATTTATGTTACAATTGTTTTATTATTCATGTGTAGTATTTCTTAATATATAAAAAATTAAATAAATAATGAATTTTTTTTTTAAATATGTGATATTTTTAAATTTCCAAATTATTTCACATGACATGATTTCTCTTGAGCAATAATGATGAATGTTCATAATCCTCATTTCTTAAATAACACTAAATTTACCTTTAATTACTTAATTGTAACAGTTTCTAACTACATACATACTCTTTCTTCCCTTCAAAAAAACTATATACATATCTTTAATTACCTAATTTTAGCTAAAAAAATCTAACATGTTTTTTACTTTATAATCATAAACAATTTTCATATTATATGATGTCAAACTTATTCAACTTTTTATTCTGAAATTTTAAACAATGTTTCTCACTATACAATTTTAGCTTTTATAATTTTATTTATTTATTCTTCAATTCCAAAAAAAACTTACAAAAGAAAAAATCCACTCAGTCCTTACTGTAGATTAGAGTTTTACAAAATTGACAGTATTTGATTAACAATACAATAAGTTGAAAGAACCTTAAGGGGTTTTTTGTACAATTTTTATCATAACATTTCCCTCCATCCAATATATAATGTAGAGTCTTCTAAAGAGAGAGTATATTTTATTTTATAACTTGATCTACAATCAAAGAAAATGGCTAGGGATTTCACAAGTTATTATTTTATAACTTGATCCATAATAAAAGAAAATGGGTAGGGATGTCACAAGTTATCATTCGCAAAGTAATGTATTGACGTTCTTAGTTGAAATGGATCCTATTAGATGCATGGTGGCCAAAGACACTAATATATATATATATATATATATATATATATATATATATATATATATATGTTATAACATCCATATTGTCACAAACCATCCAAATTTCCCATCTTATCCAACAATTTCTAAGAATAACCACTCAATTTACTCTCCAATTTTGAAACCCCACCCATCTTCCAGGAGATCACCTTTGTAAAATCAAATGTTCCTTTGGTTTTTTAAAGGGGGTTCATAAACAAAACAAACAACAAGAAATTCAATATGTGGTATAATAAGCGATTTTTGAATCATTGTAACAAACAAAACATCACATTAACTTACATAATATATATAATGCTATAAGGATCTAAGATGATAACAAATTTTTTGAATCATGATAACTAGTGAAAACCAAAACTAAATTTTAGCCACGAAAAAAATCTGACAACTCACAGATCCCATCTAAAGTTGCAATGAACCCCATACATTGTGATGAACCTCATGGGAATTTTAGTGCACATAGAACACCACTCTAATAATTCTATACTCTTGATCAATTTAGAATAACCTAGGATGTGTAAAATATTTTAATAAGATAAACAAAGCAGTTACTTAAAGAAAGTCAATATTGTGGTATGATAACTGATTTTTGAATCATTGTGACAAACAAAACATCACATTAGCTCACATAATATATATAATGCTATAAGGATCTAAGATGATAACAAAGTTTTGAATCATGATAAGTAAGTGAAAACCAAAACTAAGTTGCAGCCACAAGCGAAAAATAAAAAAATTCACAGAATATATCCAAGGTTGCAATGAACCTGATACATTGTGATGGACCTCATGGGAATTTTAGTGCACATAGAACACCACCCTAATAATTCTATACTCTTGATCAATTTAGAATAACCTAGGATGTGTAAAATATTTTAATAAGAAACTAGATTTGTAATTATGAAATATAAAACTATAACTTAAATTTGTGAATTTACTTTGTATTTTTTTCTTTTCTTATGTATATAGAGAAAGAATAAACCAAGTTTGGAGTTAAAAAAATAAACTATAACATAAAGAACAATATCTCCTTCCAAAAATGTCTCCAAATTAAAATGACATTCACTTTCTTGTATAACAAGACTATTGTTCTTCATATACAATTTCTGATAAGCATTCAATTGGGGCTTTGTAGATGAACTTGAAGTAAACTCTTTTTTTGTTAATAAAAATCCTCTTTATTTACATCTATGCTAGATAGATTGTACTTGAATGTATTTAAAATATATTATTTGAGTTAGGCGCTGGATTATTAATCACCAAAGGATTTTCACCCCCAATTTCCTATTTCAATATCTATAACAAAATTTGTATATATGTGAACATATTATGTTGGTTTACATATATGTTTTCACCCCCAATTGCCTATTTCAAAAACTATAACAATTTTTTTGGTTGATAAATCTTATCATCAATATCTTTGAAACCTCCACGACTTTCTTCCATGGAAGCAAAATTTTCCTTTCATTCCTTCAGGGTGACTTGTTCTCTACAACATCTTATTCCTTCTAGGCTACTCTTTCCTATGCTATTGTCTTCTTATTTCTTATATGCTACTCTTTCCTATGCTATTGCCTTACGACGTTTCTTTTGCAACATATGGTGCAATTGCTAATTTAGAGTAGTTGTATATTAAAAATAAGTGTAAACGGTAGGTTTTGAGTTTACGAATTGAAATTTGGAGTAGAAATGGTTTGTGGTATTATATTCTTATGATGATAGTTTCGTAAATATATAGTATTTTTGTTTTGGGATTAAAGGATAAAATTTGTCGAAGAAGATAAAGAAGTTGAAGAAGATGAAGATAGTTTCGTAAATATATAGTATTTTTGTTTTGGGATTAAAGGATAAAATTTGTTGAAGAAGATAAAGAAGTTGAAGAAGATGAAGAAGAAAGTTCATTTCAAGAAATATATTTTAGTTGAAGAAGATGAAGAAGAAAGTTCATTTCAAGAAATATATTTTGGATTTATAATCTAGATTATAAATCGTGTTGCGTGGTGTGGTTGAAATTTAAAGGTCCAAATATAAGGGTGGATAGAAGACGCAAGCACCAACTAAGAAATGATGGAGAACAAATAAACATATCAGCTATATTCATTTGTGGAACATTATATATGTGATTGGTTTAAGATAGACATATATTAAGAATACATAAATTATATTTGTGATTGGCCCAAGGGAGGCTTATATTAAGAAGACTAGCATATTTGGCCTCTCATACCATTTCTTGATACATGCCAAAAATGAATTGGTTATGGTGGTTTAACTAACCAAAAACCCTTTAACGTACTAAGTCACATGATACTAACTATTTATTGCCACTAATATTAACATATAGATTTATTGGGTCTTGATATTTGTTTCACCTTCCACATTCTTTCAATGGATGGTTTTCTGAGTTGAACCACTCTCTTACAATTTGGATTGATTTTCTTGAGCTAGATGACTGTGATCTCTTCCCTTTCAAGAATCACAGGGTCAATTCTTCATGTATTCAGTCAATTGTAACTCTACTATCATGTTCATTTCCAGCAAGGTGATTCCCAAGTTGAGTTGTGTGTGGGGTCCCAATTCTCATATATGTCTATTTCCACTCAGACATAATCCAAGATATTATCGTCGTCCCTTTATCAAGGTTTTGGGGATTAATGCCAAAAAAATTAATACTTTAACATGGTCTTCTATAAGAGAACTTCAATAAAATACTTGCAAGACCTTTGTGAGGTTATTTCATGACTTAATAAAAATTTGTCTTGTTGCCATGGATTTATTTTAAGACAAATCCATTTGGTCTACCACAAGCCAGTTCGGATAAACAATCAACATCCTTATTATTATCCCTCATTGTTCATAACCAAAAAAGAAAGGAAGAAATTATATTAATGTCCAACGAATGACCTCAAAAGTAGGTCAATGGGATTGCAGAGTACAATGATGTCGATACAAGGAGGAGTACCAAAAGGTCTCCTATATAAAGAGCAAGAAATAAGAAATAAAGCAAGAAAAACACAATGCCTGAAAACCAAAATGAGGAAAGTCTTGGACTCCAAGTGCAGAGGGCACAAGATAATGGTCCACTAAATCTCTCTCCGAACACTCGAGGTCGAATGCAAAAAACTTAAGATGGAGTGTTGTCCCGAGGGAGGGCTAGGGGAGGATCTGGAGCCTCTGTTACGCCGCTGCTGAGAAGAAGTGATATGTCGCTGATGACTGGGTGATCTCAACTACCTGCTAGTAAGAGATCTGGTTTGGTAATGACTGAAGGGTCCTTGTGCTAGGGGGATGGTCCCTCTAGCCCGCATTGCTCTAGAGTCTGAGGCGACAATGTGATTAACTTATCGCTCCGTGCCTCTTGCTGATAGGAGCACTGTAAAAAATGACGTAATCCGCTGCACAGGATCTGCTCTAGGGGGAGGTTGGAGAATATGTGTGTGAAGTCTCGTGGCCTCCTGTATGTACAAGGCTAGACATCTCTGGTTTGGGTATCGAAAGAAGCTAGATAAGGTCTGGATCCCTCGGAACAAGCAATGGAATCTCCACGAATATCATAGTAAATGGGACAGTGGAAGATGAAGTGATCCTCCGACTCAGTCTCTCGAAGGTGGCACAACTGGAAAATCCTGTCTAACCGGGCAATCTGATGGTCAGTCTCAATCCGTAGTTTATGAGAACCTACTCTGATCTGACCCAAGGGAATTTGAAGTGCGTGCATCCAATGGCGAAGCGTGTAAAGGGGCCGAACAATGAGTCCATCTCTCAACAACATGAAGTGCTCAGCAGAGAAAGCCATCTTCGGACGTAACCCATCTTGAAGGTTTATCCAAATAACCTGTACATATTTCCTATAAATGTCCTCTTGGATGATTTTATTCATCTCTTGTTTGGTTGGTAGGAGGTGGCCCGGTGCACACAAAGAATACTTGAATGGAGGCAGTTGGTCTATCTTGATACCAATTGAAGCAAGGAGATCTAAGACTCCACCATACCAACGTCGGGATCGAGCCGAAGGACTCGCTACTGCAATGGACTGTGATGAAAGGTAGGCCAAGTATGGATATTGGTCCCGCCCCTTCGTTGTATCCGCAAAACCCCGAAAACGATGAAGAAGAGAGATGATACCAAACATTGTCTCAAGGCGAAAGGGGTGAGCTCCAAACTCTGCAAGAATGATGGGTTGAGGAACTGTCTGCTTGCACCGAATGATGTGACAAAGAAGGGTGATCTGCACTCTCTCTGCAGAAGACCAATCAGACTCCAATAAGCTAGGACCTTAAACCTTTGAACCATATAGAACTGTGGGCCGAACAACACTGTCCATCAGTGGCATCTTGGCTGATATGTCCTGAAAATGATTCTGAAAACATTGTCTCTCGAGAAGGGCCAAGGATCCATAGCCCTCGTTGATTTGAGGCTGGAGTGCAGGCCGCAAGCCAAAGCGAGTTCCTGTGAATAGTACCCCCAGATAGGTGTATGAGTTGGTGATCTCAATCTCCTCTCCTCTGAAAAAGAAATGGAGGTCACAGAGGAACTTCTTCGACGTGTTGAAGATCATAACCTTGGTTTTACCTAGGTTAACTGTCAACTATCAAAGATCACTGAAAAGGGCCAGGGCATCCAACTGCCTCTGCAATCCGTCAGGGGATGGGGCTAGAAGGACCACGTCATCTGCAAACAACAAGATAGAAATCAAGACATGATGTAGAAGGCAACCATCACTGTCCTGGATGTGTTCACGTAGGAAGGACTCGAGCTCGTTAATATAGATCCCAAATAGTGTGGGGGACAAAGGACAACCTTGTTTTACCCCAATAGTGCTCAACATAAACTCTGATAGCCCATGTACTGTGCGCAGGTGACCAAGGACCGGCTCATATAAGCGCACAATGGCTGACAAGAGGGTCTCTGAGATGCCAATATCTCTGAGTCTCTGGAATAATGCTTCTCTAGGGATCGAGTCAAAAGCTTTTCGAAAGTCTACCAACAATAGACTTTCGAAGAGTGATGTCGTGCCTCCTCAATGATGGCCCTAAGTGTAAGGATGTGGTCAATAGTCTGGTGCTCTGGTCGAAATCCAACCTGTCCTCTAGCTCTAAGTTGTTTCTGCTCAAGCTCCTTGGATATTTGGAGGTGGAGGGATGTAGCATATAGTTTGGAGAATGTGTGGCCCACCATGATAGTCCTATAATTATTGGGATCTTAGTTGGGGCCTGATTTGTGTATCAGGTGAATGATGTGCTAAGACCATGTCAATGGGAAACCTGTACAGACCACGTGGTTGAAGAGATTAACCAAGTAGGTAACCAGAGCACAAATACCGTGTTTAAATAACTCTGCCTGGAAACCGTCCTCATTTGTTGCTTTGTTGTTGTTCATCACCCAAATGGCCTCTCGGATGTCACTTTCATAGAATACGAAACCTGGAGAGGGCAGAGAGGTCACCTGAATCTGGGGTTGCCCTGGGATGTCATAGAGGGTGGACACATGGGAGAACATGGACTGCGGGCTAAGGTCGAAGGGGAGGGGAGAGTGGCGGGGGAGGATAGTACGCCAGAAGTGTCTAGGGGAGTAAGCAAGAGAGGTACACAAGTCACGTCTTCTCTAGGAGACAAAGAGATGTTTCTTGCGACGGAGGAGGCGACGATATGAGGCTTTGATGTTAGGGTAGGAGGGGTGAGTCTGGATGAATGCATGTCGACGCTGGCGGTGGAGAGCTTTGCATTCCTCATCATACCATCGATTCATAGGGAAAGATTTGGGTTTATGCGAGGTGGAAGTGGGACGACGAGAGTGGGGGTAGGACTTAAGGGAAACATCCAAAATGATGGATGAGAGACAGTTGAACTTGGTCAATGCGGAGTCAAATAGTGAGAATTGGTCCATGGAGGGGAGCATCTGGAGAAGGTGGGAAGAGAAGATGTCTGGGTCACCCTCATCAAAACGAAAAGTAGTTTGTGGTGGGCCCTTGGGGGGAGGTGGGCTGAGAATGGGGGGGTTGTCAGCCCAAAGAGAGAAAGAAAGAAGAGCATGGTCAGCTAAGGGGATGGGGGAAACAAAAAATGATGAATGAAGGGGAGGAGATTCTGGCTAGAGAGGACAAAATCAACAACGCTTGCTCCTCCACCATGAGGCCGACATGTGAAAAAGCGGGAGTTTGTAAAACGCAGGAAGCCATTAAGAATCAACAGCTCCTAAGATTCGCCCAAATGTAAAAGATGTCGACCATAGGTGGTAAGGGGCCCCAACGCATCATCAGACATCCTGTGAAATCCCACTGACTCTGGATCGATCTCCTGGATGTAGTACATGTCCTCAAACCGATTGTGAAGGGGGATATGGAGGGCTCTAGTGCAGGAGTTGAAGTCACCTAGAAGAATAACCTCCCCAACTGCTAAGTACTAGGCTATGCCGACATACAAATCGAAAAGGGGTCCCTGTCAGGCCCATTATGAATGGCATATGATGAAGAAGCAGGAGGGAAGTAACAAACAACAATGTAAATGTCCTTGGGGAGAGGAGAGACCCCTCGAACCCGAACCCACATAAACCTTGCAAATTCATCTGCAACCACCAAAGAAATCCTGCTCTGAAAGGAATCTCTGATGAAGTAATCAACTCCCCCAGAACCTCTGATACCACCAGAACTCCTCGTCTCATGTCTACAAGCTGAGAACTTATGGTAACCTGTAATGTCTAGGAGAGGTTGAATAGGGCTCTCATGCATCTCGATGATGAATAAGATATCTGACAGTCAAAGAGCATCATATAATAGACCTGGCGATGCCAAAAATACCCATTCCCATTCCAACAACTGATGGAAATGGATGCCCCTTGTTGCCTCCCCCAACGAGCCTACCATTTGGAGGACCCAAAATGGGGCTTCCACCCAGGTGGAAAAGTGTCCCGAATCACTGCTTTGAGGTTCCTGATAACTGCCCATTTCCCTGCCTGACGTGCTACTATAACCAACTCCCTAGAGCGTTTGAGCTCAGCAACCTATGTTTTAGTGAGATCTTCATCACGGAATATCTTACTAGGAAGTGAGAATAGCTTTCGCTTAGCTCTAAGAGCCCGAAGGTGATCAACCACCAACCTGAACCGGAGAAAGAGAGTGGAATCGTACCCAAGCCAAGCTCTATTCATGGTCACATCCTGGAGATCTAGTTTTTCATTGAGGAATAGGGTCCCAACCACCATGGGGTCTGAGGAAGTGAGAGGCAAAGGAAGCCCTCTCACTTTGAGGTTCAATTCTAATGTTTTTCTAATGCGTTCCTCCATGAGTTTAGATTGCACCACCTCCTCAATTGCGGCTAGAGGGGGAGCGAGGGGGTTATCCCTCCCTCTAGCAACCTATGCCCATGAGTTGATGTGTGTTTATGTTTCTTGTTTAAAGGCCGCTTGTTGAGCTTTGATCTCCTCCTGTTTGTTTTTCAGATCGAGAAGTTCAGTGTGTAGAGTGTCATTAGAGGGGTGGTGGTGAACTGCTTGCTCCTTGTTGTCCCTTAACAACTGCTTCAGTGAACCATTCTCGCCTTCCATTACAACTACTTTGATTCTGAGTTCATCGACCTCTCTTTTTAGTGCCTGGTATGAATTCTTTAGTCCCTATGAACACTACATGAAGCTCTAGATCCTATGATCCATGGATTTATCCAACCATGAAATAACTAATTTTAAATCACTGTAAACTACAGATCTTGAACACCCAAATTCAAGAAGGCCAGGAGCATGAAAAGGTAAACTTCCCTTAGTTCAGTTGCAATAGATTTCTCACCTATATCACATTCAAAAGGAAAGTATTGTGCATCTGATATGTGTAAAACACCACATGCACCTGTTATGTACTACTTTTGAGGGTGGAGGTGTGAGCCTCTAGATTCTCTTGTTGTTGATGCAGACATTGATCATTTTATTTGTTGGTTGAGCAAATGTGCATATGTGTATATGTGTATATTATTTTAAATATTTTAAAAAGTTGTGTTATATAGTTCCGTAGACAATATGGTTATTTGTTAGTTAGAGAAAATGTGCATGAGTGTGTATGTGGTTGTTATTGTAAATATTGTAATGAGTTGTTTTGTAAAGCTCCAATAAACAATATGATTGTCATATTTTTAGAAGAATGTCATTGTAAATACTGCAACAAGTTGTGTTATAAATCTCCATGGGAAATATGTTTTTTTTGCAGCAATTTGTTGGTTATAGGTGTCATAGAGAAACGAGGATAGTGTTCCCAAAAGGGGGAGGATTTTGTAACAACCCCTGGTTGAATTTCCATGTAAAAAAAAATATAAGACCAAGGTCATGGGACACGTATTCCAAGTTGAATGGTGGGAAAAAAAATCCAATTGGGTGTCACTTTTGGTTTATTATGGCTAAGGAAATCGGCAAACACGTTGAAAAAAGGAAAAGAGGCATTAATTGGCATTTATTTATGAAAATAATGGAAAATGTGAGAAAAGGAAGGTGAAGGGTCACATATTTTCATGAGAAGCGAATTGAAGGAAAAATGAAGGAAAATGAAGAAATTAGAGGCCTCAATGATAAAAAAGCTTCTAAGGACCACTTCATGGCTTTTGTCAGTGTTAGCTTTCGATAGTTCTGTGGTGGAGCTATCTCTCTATTCTCTCATTCTCTCATACTCTTGTACACTTAGAGTATTCTTGGAGTGCTTTGGCATACATTGATTTTGGAGAAAGAAAGCAAAGGAAAGCAGGAAAGCACAAGGAAACAGGTGGATCGACAGCTACAAATGGATTACTTTGTGGGTATCGAGTTGCATGTATGGTTTCCTTGCTACTTTTGGCAAGCATGAATGCTCGGATTAACAATAGTTTTGCCTAGCCTTTCTATTTATTGGATAGTCATGGTGTTGTGGGTTTTCCCATTTGTTTTCTGATTGGTGTTCATATTTCTTATGGTTGTGAGCTGAGTTACTAGTTCTTGGAGCTTTCGTTGGACAAACCTTCTAGAAGCCCTGGAACAGCTTGGGTTAAGTGTTGGACAAATGCTCTAGAGCCCTTGGTGGGTTGAGTTACTAGTCCTAGAGCCTTGGTTGGACAAATGCTCTGGAGCCTTGCGGTAGTTGTGGGTTGAGTTACTAGTCCTAGAGTTAGATTCGAACAAACAAACTGGAGCCTTGGACAACTTGGGTAGAGACCAATCTGGTGATGGTTAGTGATGTCTGTTGTTGTGGATTAGTTGCACGGGTGTACGAAATCTCACAAGCTTAGAGAGTGTGGTCTACTCTCTAAACTATTGGTAACAGGTAGAAAGTGGGGGAGCTAAAAAGCATAAAACTTAATGGAAATAGTATGCTGAAGTATGCTCTGGTTAAACTAAAACTAAAAACACAAATATACAGAAGCTATATAGAGAGTTCCAAACAATAATAATGCAAACGATGGCTCGATGGCCTCTTCTTATTAAACGTTCGAAATGGAGAAGAAATTTTACCCACTTGCCAAATGGCACCTAGGCAATGGCTCTAGGTCCCAATGTAAGGATGTTGCCTTCCAAGCTCTACCTCTGATGCAGTCTCACTCTCTCTCTCTGTTGTGGTGGACTAAGATGTTGGGTGGCCAACTATCGAGTCCTCTTTAGCTCCAGCTCTGGGTCACACACAATGCTGGTGTTGCTTGGGCAACTTTGGCCAGCATAACCTTGTGATTACCATTTGTTCATCTCTTGGTGGGTTTATATAGGTGAGCTTCAAATCCTCCTTCTCTCCCTTGGTACAAGATGGATGGTGACCCAAGGGAGAGGTGTGATTCCATTGTGTGCTCAAACATTATTTTGTGTGCTCACATAATGTCTAGGGAGGCACTGGTGGCTTGTCCTTAGGCGGCTTTCACATAAGGAGTAACTGTCATTTTCTTGTTGTGGTCCCGGAAAGTGACTTTTTTCCATTTCCAGGAATGTGCGCTTATCGGGAAAAAAGGCACGCAGAAGGCGCTCTTCTTGAAGGATAAAGCGCGCATTTGAGCATTTATGAATAGTTCAAATCTGATTTTCTCAAAACCTTAGAGATTTTAAATACTTTTTTATTCCATAATGTATTCTTGTCCTATGAATCCTTGGGCTAGACATTAATTGATGTCGTCTTCTGCTGTACTATTTTCCAGTGTTAACAGTTGCCCCTAATGTGTGAGGTCTAGGAAGAACTGTATAGCCGAAATACATTATAGTTTCTTTTCTGTATCGTACGCAGAGAGAGAGAGAGAGAGGTCTGCGTGTATTTTTGGAATTGACAACACCTTGCACCGTTTCCGAGATAACCATGGCCTAAGGGACCCCCTGCAAGCAGACAAAATATACAACATATTTACAAAATTTCAATGAGGCGGGCATGTCCCATGCTCGTGATGCTATGGCTAGTGAAACAAAATTGACAGATACATATGCTGTCTGTGCCACTACTGTGGTAGTGATGCTGGTGGTTGTTGACGACGACTACGGATGCCCTCAGAGGCATTTTTTATTTGATGACAGGTGGAATGTGGTACCCATATGCGTAATCCTGGTATGGCATATCACTGTGTCATGTACGCATATGTATTGGCTCGGACCTTCCCGTGTAAGCATTGTTGTTAGAGATGCTTATGAAGGAACGGGTCTTCGACAGATATTGATCAAAGTGCAATGGTTGTAAGGTACGATACCATCGTGACATGAAAGCTTTTTTTGTAGTCGATTTTCAAGGGAATCAATGACATCTGTGGACAATGATGTCTCCCACAGTGCCACCCGAAGATACCCCTTTGCATGGGGAGGGGTCATCCAAGGTACCGCTTCCTTTTTGGAAAAGAGGTGTTGAGGTCGACAAAAAGGAAGCCTTAACGAAACCAAAGTCACTGACCTGAGGGGTTGGGGATCGGGATATGATGGGTTTAACATAGGCATGTTGGTGAGTGGTGACTGAAAACGGATGATGGGGATTTAGTGGCCCGAGGTCGAAGTGTACTTGAGCAGCTTGGCGGCAGTCATAGGTATTTATGAAGGAAAAATCCTTGGAGTCGGTAGGACTTCCAGGGCGAGTGTGAACCAGCTATGATTGTCGTAATGGTGCGTACATGGGGGGTGAAATACTTCGACCAAGGGAGATGGGGGACTGCTGCCATGCGAGAAAAGGTGAAATATGAGGGCGAAGTGGCGAAGGGCATCGTTTGCGGTCTTTGTACACTTATCAAAAGAATAAAATAATGGGGTTTGGTTTGTACAAAACACAGAGATGGGTACCCCAAAACATGAAAGAGGGTCGCTCACTGAAGGTGTGAGGACGGTGTTTTGCTGAGGGTAGGGGTCCCATTGGTTGGTCTCATGTGCGGGGTTGATGAAGTGGAAGATGTCACAAATGGGATTATGCTGATGGAGGTATGGCAGGCCAAATGCGGTGTGCGGAGGTGTGCTTTTAATCTGCTTGTACAACCTGATAATCCCGGAAGGGGGTTGAGTTTGAATGGTGAACTTGACCTTATGCATGACATGTAGATGAGCATGATGTGCTTCCCGAACTAAAATGGTATGGCCATGGTGTCACTTGTGCGGTGATGTATGGTCTACTTTGGATGACGATCGCCATGGAGGGGAGGCTCTACCGACCATTGCGGGCGTTTATCATATGCAGGGTGAGGTGATGATAAACGTGGTCAGGTATGAGGAACCTATGGTTTATTTCTAATGGAGAAATGATGTCAAGATATGCAAATTTCTCTGGGACTCTAACATGCTGAGGGTAGAATGATACTGCTTCGGAAATTTCAGTGGATGGTGCTATGAACGGTTTGCGGGTTCTTCCTACAAAAAACAACTACCTCAAGCGAAAGCATCTTCTTTTCATCCAATATTATTGAAAAACATGAATTTTGGAAAGGAAGATGGGAGGGTGCATACCTGCCGGCGCTGAATTTTTTTATTTTTTATTTTTTATTTTTTATTTTTATTTTTTTTATTTTTTTTATTTTTATTTTTTTTTATTTTTATTTTTTATTTTTATTTTTTTTTATTTTTTTCGTTCGTCATGGTATACTGATGATGGTGCAACTTAGGGTGTGCAAAACGAACCTTCTGATCTCCTGTTATGGACCTCCGAAGTTCTGGAAAAGGGCGATAAATATGGGATTCTGGCCCTAATCCTATTCATTTGTACTTGCTGAGTTTTGGGAGATCAGAGGTGATTGCAGAGCCTTTCTTGTCGTAGCAGTCAACCTGTGTACTGGGGATTAGTGATATTATGCCGAGGTAACTTCCATGACGTCCTACATTTCAATTTTTTCAGTTTGGTGATGTCGGGGACCGTACAAATTGGGTTTGTACGGCCTCAAAGGGCCTTTTTTTCCTAGATTGCACGGGCGATCTAGGCAAAGAGGTGCCCCCCTTGCGCTTATTTTTGATGGACAGCCGCACGAAGGCGCGCTATTCCCTCCTTTTTGCACGCAAGGGCAGGGTTTTTGTTGTCCCTTTTGATGTTTCTCCTTTGTACTGATGGGTGCCTGTTGCTTGGCAGGTTGGTGTGGAGAGAACGAGATTGGCCCGAGATCTGGACCGCTCTGGCTGCTGATGCTGGGGCACACCGTCAATTGGCCGCATGGGGCCTTCTAAAATTTACTGAGAACGAGTTCCTTCAGTCACAGGACTGATTGTTACGTTATATCATACAACATTGGTGCAGAAGGCGCAATATGTTCATCCTGAGGGGGACGAACTTGATAATTATTTGTCCAGAGATGGATATATACTTTGTGACCGGATTACTGCCTCAGGGTGAGGTGTTGAGGTATCCACTCCCTGCTGGACGAGTGAACATGGACAGGTTCCGGAGGAGGCATTGCGATGGTGCGCCTCTTACTAAGGGGTGCATCAATATTGCATCAGTGACATATGTGCCAAGCGGTGTGCTCTTGCCATTATTGTACGACTGGTGAGGTCGTTTGCGCCACATTGGGCATCGGGCCCACAGGTGGGAGTTTTACGCCGTTTGAGGAATGGGCATTTTTTCTATTTTTCCCACTTCTGTTTTGATGGTATGGTGTCACAACTGAACAGGGTCCAACGTGGATCCAAATCATTTGCGTACGCTAGCATCTTATGCAACATTATGTACGAGAGGGTCGTGCTACTGAGGCCCGTTGTGGCTGTGCTTATTGGGGGGTTGAGGGAGCCACACATGAGGAGGTGGGCTCCGGTGACGCCACGCAGCAGTGGTGGCATGGCGAGTCGTTATTAGAATGACACAACGGAGGCCTGGTTCGAGGCCAATCCGTAGATGTTTTTTCCATACCCGTACGTGGGGATGGACTTTTAGGGTGATCCAGATATCGGTCTCCCTTTCGGTTATGTTTGGGGTCCCGCAGGTATGTGCTATATTTCTACATTTGTTCGAGTTTTTATGTACTTGAGTGTTTTTTATTGACACTGGCATTCTTTTGGTTACTCGTGCAGATGTTAGTGAGGTGGGACGCCTAGTGGCCCGACTGGTGGGTCACGATCCTTTGCCATGACCGCAGGGTGGTCAGGGAGGAGGTGTCGCAGGTGGACCGAGTGGTGCTGGTGGACCTAACGGGGATGGTGTTGGCCCTTCTAGTGAGGGGAGCAGCTCTGCTACAGCTGAGGTAGTGGTCGAGCGAGCTCATGCAGATGCGGCTGAGGCGCGCATCGCAGTACTTACGGCTCAGGTGGTTGCTCTATAGGACTTCCGGGGTCGAGTGGACCGTTTGACCCACAGGGTGCCTGCCCAAGGTTTTATGGATGATATCGAGGAGGTTTGGCTAGATACGGTGATGGCCCACGAGAGGGATTACCGACCCACTCTACAACGGGTAGCTATCGCAGTGGCGACAACAGCTCCGATGGTGGCACCAGGAGCAGTGGTGGGCCCAGGTGCTCCTCTTAAGGGGGCACCCCCCTAGAGTAGATTTGTACACATGGAAAACACCCGTTATGAGGATGCTTCCCTTATTTTTGACAACCCTTATATCTTTGGGCTGGCCAATGGGCCAATGATACTATTTTTGTATTCAGATACACATATTTTTTGATATCTATATGAGAGATATTTTTGCGGCTCTATATGGTGTGCTATCTATTTCAGTTTATGGATTTTGTGTTATGCTGATGGATATCTATGTTTTTGGTTTTTCATGTATGGTGATTTATTCACGATGCATTCCAGTCTAGGATATTGTTATCTATGCGATCAGCTGCTTGGTTTTGATTCCTTGATACATGTGAGAATGTAATGTAATCAAATTTTCTGCTTAATATTTTGGCATGAAAAATTTTTCTAAATAGGTTTGCGTCTCTGGTTGCAAATGTTTGGTTTCACTGTGATACCATTAACTGGGAATCTAGGTAGACATGCACATGGTAGATGCCCTGATGGAGGGCCTCGCACATAAGTCCAATAACGACGTCATACTCTGCCTGATTGTTGGCTGCTGATCCGATGCACACGCTGTTTGAACACAGTGGTGATCGATCAGGGTGGTAGATGACCTAGGCGGCTGCAGCGAAGTTTTGAGACCATCGCGATGCTCCATAAGAAAATCCGAAATAGGGTTCAAGTTGGTGATCCATGGTGGCACTTTGAGCGCATTTAGGTCTTTGGGTCAAAAATATTTTGGTATTTGGATTTTTGTGTACTCTAACTCTAGGGGATAAGGGCTACTGGGGCCTTTATGGGTAGAACTTCTTGAGGTAAAGGCCATTGACGGGGTTAGTGAGGTAGGTCCCGTCCGATTCCGTCAAGATGTATGCCCTCTGCCGGAGACAATGTTTGATGATATAGGGCCCTTTTCACAAGGTTTCGAACTTTCCTGGCCCTAAGGCCTTGTTGATGGGAAAAATTGTCCGGCCAACAGTAAGGGATCTCCCCGGTAAAAAGTCCCAATTAGACCTTTAACCGTTTGGAATAGGGATCCCGTCTGGGGTGTGGGTCCGGCTACCGCTTAAGTCACCTTCCTTCCGATCTCAAAAGAACTCGATCGAACCTACAGACACACACTTATTCACATGATAAAAGATACATGGTTGATGCATTAAACACGTATATAACACTATGCGTAGCGAGACAAATAATAAAGCATACACGCCGAAGGAGGTGTTGTTAACAACACATCTTTGGGCTTATGCTTGTAGACTATTCTGACCACAAAAGAAACAGTTCTTTATGGCGAGATGCCCCTTTACTTCTTGAAAGATAAAACAAAATGCTAATAAACAAAGTCATTAACATCCATTAAGAAAGCGATTAAACTGAACATCATTAACACAAGTACAGGAAACCATAATGCATAAATGATGCCATTAAGAGTGCAGTTTCATTAATCAAAAGATGTTTGAAACTGTATAGAAATACTCATAGTGTTCGCATAGCAAAACACATCAGATCCAAAAGGAGTTTCAACAGGTATCTGTATTCATATGCAAAAAGAGTGTTATCTTTCAATACAATGTTGTATATCTCTTGAGCCCCCAAAAAAAGATCCTTTACATTTTCCCCGGAGGGAGATTTATAGAACAAAACTTTCCCTTTGGGCTTCCTGACTCTTCGCCTACCTGTGTGTTGAGTTGCCTTGCGACCCGGAAGTAAACTGCGACCTGCGACCTGGCAAGTGAGTGCAACCTGCGACCTGGCAAGTGAGTGCAACCTGCGACCTGCCTCTAAATGCTACCTGCGACTTACTACCACTGGGTTATGAAGATGAGCGCACAATTGCGAGGTCAGGGGCATCAATCTGCTGTCCTATGAGGAAGTCTTGCCAGGGCTGATACTCTACTGCTATGGGAGAAACTAGAGGGACCTCTTCTTTCAACTGATGTGTGCACTCCAAAGCATTTGGGACTAGAGTTTCCTTCTTCTGTGAAATCTGGTTTGAAAGAGAGGCGAGCTTGGTGTAAACCCATACTGGCGTGACAAGGAACTGACCCAGGTTTTCTTGTGATGTTGCAAGATCGAGATCGGCAGCAGCTTGCTTAATGGGCTGCAGAAATGACTGGATCTCTTGATCTAACTGTTCCCAGGTTTTCCCCTCGTCCAATGCCCCCAGCAAAGGAATGTGGTGAAGGATGTGCATCAAGTTGATGCCGCTAATCAGGTGTTCGTATGAAGACATTACTTTTTCTAAATCCTTGGATAGCTTATCCTTGGACTGCATTTTCATGCGGATATGGACTTTGTCATCTTGCGTATGAATCCAATCTTTCTTTGGCAAATGCTCAGGAGCCTGAGGGTACCGCACTGTCCAGTCCATCATTCTATCCAAGGCAGCTGAGGCCTCCTTCAGATGCTCGTGCTTTTTCTTAGTCTCCGCTCGTGCTCTTACCAATGGGGCGATTGTTTGTTTTATGGTGAACATTTCCCCATACACTTGCTTCATGTTTGCCTCTAATACGTCGCACTCCCTTAGAATGGCAAGCGGAACTTCATTGACAGGGGGAGTTTTGTTTTGGAGTTGTTGAACCTCCTCTTTCAATGTCGTCCTCTCCCGTTCTGCCCTTTTCTCCCGCTGCTTTGCTTCTTGTAGTCTGTTTTGTAGAGAAACGATCTCTCTACTCATTCTGGTCACATTTTCTTCTGTGGCCGCAGCGAAGGTTGTGCCAGTCGATGCTATCATCATAGGATTAGTCCTAGTATCAAGGACTATGTCTTTTCCAGTTGCGACCGTGGATGCGGTGGAAGGATTTCGCACCAGTCTTCTTCTTTTCTCCTGTCAGATTTTGAAGGAGAATTGATCGAACGTGAGCCTGGTGAGGTCGAACACCTCCTCCTCTTACCCCTGGGGGGAGCTGACATCAGAGAGCGTGGCTCATGTACTGACTAGAGGTACCTTAAGGGGAGATACCTCGATGTCCTCTAGCATTTCATCCTCTTCTTCTTTCTTCTTCTTTTCCTCCTCTTCCCTTTGTAGGCGTTCGGCTTCCGCCTTCTCGTGTTCTTTCTTCTGCCTGAGCTCTGCTTCTGTCGTTGCTTCTAATTCAACTTTTCTTTTTCGCTCGGCTGCTGCAGCATGCTCTGCTTTCTTCTGACGGTCAGCTTCTACTTTATCTAACTCCTCCTTGAGTTCCTTTTCTGCGGCAGCCAGTGCCTCTTTTTCCTCCTTTTCCTTCTTGGCCTCCTTGGCCTGCTTCTTCTTCTGTTATGCCCTTAGGCTCTTCTTGCGCTTATCCTTGTCCTCTTTCATTTTTTTTTCTCTCTCTTGCTGGGCTTTGGCCTCCATTTCTTCATGTTGGGTAGAGGTATTAAGCCCTGTACTAGTCCGAGGCTTCTTAGTTAGAGAGGAAGAGGCACCTCCTAATTCACGGCTCCTTTTTTCTAAGGTTTGGTCATCCGGGTCTTCTTGGCCAGAGTCCGCCCCCGGAGCAAGTTGTCTATCTGCATTGTACCAGTTCCTTCTTTCATCTTCTCCCGGGCATTCGGTATGCTGATAGTTCCATTTGAATTTAGCCTTCTTGCAATGTTCAGGAACTATCCTCTCCGGGTCGTATGTTCGGTATTCTAAAGCCCCGAAGCGATAACTTTTCATCTCTTCTCCCTCTGCCTCTACCTCTCTGAAGTCTTTAATTGTGTATGCGCCAATAGTGAGGGGTAGTGCGGGCCACGACTTTTTCTTACCTTTGGATAGGACCCTGGAGAAACCTAAGGACATTTGGAAACAGACCTCTTGCATGAGCATTCTGTCTGTAACGAAACGAGGCATAGCATGTGGTACCTTGAACGAGCCAAAGACTCGAATGAATGTATATTCAGCGAAAGGGAACCAATGCGCCACTTGGCTTAGCGTCTCCCTGGCTCGCCAAGACATGCAAGGGGCGTCTTGGCTGAATAATTTTCTGTATAGAGTGGGGATGAACACTTGGGAGATTGGCTCTATGTCTTGTTTGTACCTGGATTCCCAAAACACCTTGGTTTGTATATGAATTGCATAAGTCTGTTTGGGATCCCCATTATGTACCCATCCCTCAAAATGCAACCTCGAACAGACGACATCCAATAAATAAGAGGCCATATAGAATTCAGAAGGCATTCCTTCATCCGGTACCAATGCTGAGGATAAATTTGTATGCATGGAGGTCATCAATATGCTAGCCCAGTTGAAACGGGTGCCGTGCACTGTGACATATTCCATGAGAGTTGCCCATGTGCCGTTGAAGGTGGTGGCATCGGGGCACCCGTACAACATGCAAAGCATGGCAGCTACTAATTTATATACTTTTCTCAGGCTCGCCACTAGATATTCCTGGTCTTTCTTGACCTTAAACTTCTCAGGCTCCTCCCACAATTGCCTTATAGTGTCAACTACAGGAACTGCATGAGCAATGGCCCAATCTTCTGTGAATTCTTCTTCTCGCTAAGGCAAAGAGTAATAAACATGGGCGTCTGAGCCTTTGAGCGTTGCGAAAGCCTTGCCTTCGTTGTCTCTGATCACGAACTTCTTAGGATCTGTTCTCTGTATAATCCAATCTATCACCTCTGGGCACGAGAATATGGACGAGTGAGCACCTACGAGATGTAGCTTGGACCTTTTAACCTGTAAGTATACCTCCCGATCCGGGAGGTCTTCGGGGAATTCCGTTTTGGCGAACTCTTGGTACATTTGGTACCAACGCATGCTGTCCCCTTTGGCAAATGTGCAAAGGGTATCTCTGTATATCGGGGGTGAAGACGTTGGCATGTCCATCTCCACATCTTCCACTGCCAAGTGCTTGTCTTTCTTCCGGGAGACTGGAGGTCCCATGTCGCTGGAATCCGAGAGGACAGGTATACACTCCAAGTCTGCTTCAAATTCACCTGTCATATTCATGAAAGATTCCCAAGATAAGAAAGACGCCATGACGATATAAGACCAATTATAGTTTATCAATTATTTCAACTAGGACATGGGCAAAGCTGAGTAAATGGCCTACTGGGTCACGGAGTCACAGGTTGTAAGAAAATGGCCAAGGTGCGACCTTGCGACTAGGTCGCAGGGTCGCAGATTTCGGAAAAACGATGAAGATACAACCTTGCGACCTTGCGACTAGGTCGTTGGGTCGCAAATTTCGGGAAAATAGCGGAAATGCAACCTTGCGACCTTGCAACTGGGTCGCTAAGTCGCAAATTGCGGAAAAACGGAAGAGATGCGACTTTGCGACCTTGCGACTAGGTCGCGGGGTTGCAAGTCGCGCTAGGGCTTGACGGGGTTTTGGGCGCGCGCGGCGTGGAGTTGTTTTTCCCTTTAACTGGAAAAATACAAGGCTAAATGGGTCCAGACAAAGTCAAGGGATATTTTTTGGAGTAGGGTACAAGCCATGAAAAGCTAGATAAGGAATTGTGATGAGTTGGGCAAGTGTGGTGAAAACTGGAATCAGAAGGAAACCCTAAGCAAGAAATGAAAACAATGGCTGAGGTAAATGACAATTTAAAGGCTGAGGAATGCAGGGATTTGGCAAGAATAATCAAAAGGGAAACAATAAGAGGAAAAACGGCAACTTACCCGGGAAAATCGCGCTCCAGTCGACCTGTCAGAGCCGGGTTTTTTTTTTTTTTTTTTTTTTCTATCCGCTGCATATGCAAAATGCGACCTAGCGACCTCCAATATATAAAAGGGTCGCACGTGCGGGCCATTAATGAGGTCGCAAGGTCGCATGTTGAGGTGGTTCGAGGGGAATGCAACCTCGCGACCTTGCGACCTGGAGACCTCAGGGTCGCGGGGTCGCAGTTTTCCACAAATTTAGGATTTGTGACTCAGCGACTTAGTCTTCCTGACTTTTTACTTAAGTTTTCTTTGTGCTCAAGGGGCTCCAATTTTTTTATTTATTTTTAATTAAGTGGGGTTTTTTTGGAGGGTGTTGTAGAGGCTACAACAAGCCTCTTTTGCGACATCATAGCGAAGGACTAACTCTCCCTCGGTAAATGAGCGAGGGGTGATGTGGCAGTCGAATGATGCTTTACCCTTTTTTTATGAGCCTCATTGTGTTGCAGCGATTGTCGCTTGCTTTTGTCAACTAGCTCTAGTTCTACTAGGCATTGTTCTAGAGGCTGGGTGTCATCAAGGAGTTTGATGGAAGTATGCAAGTTTGGGATCTCGCGTTCTATGGGGATCACGGCTTCGATCCCATATAGTAAGTGGATGGGAGTAAAACCAGTGGAAGTCTTAACTACTGTGCGGTATGCCCACAGGGCGGAGAAGAGCATGTGGTGCCAGTTGGTTTTGTGGTTATTCACCATGCGCTGTAACATAGTTTTGAGTACTTTGTTAATGGCTTCTACCTGTCCATTAGACTGGGGGTAATATGGTGAAGCGAATTCATGGGTGAATTTGAGATGATGAGACAGCTCCTCGAAGAATCCGTTTTCGAAGTGCTTTCCGTGGTCGAAAACTAACTCTTTGGGGACGCCAAATCGGGCGATCACGTGGTTGAACAGAAATTGAGCGGCGTTGTGTTGTCATATGTGGGCATGGCTTCGGCCCACTTGGTGAAATAATCGACAACCACGATGATGTATTTATGGTTGCCTGATGAGGCTAGGTTACAAGTCATGAAGTCGATTCCCCACTTACAGAAGGGGCCAGTTACTATGAGAGGATGCAGAGGGACGGGTGGTGCTCTTGCCTTGTGGGCGAAGCGCTGGCACCGCTCGCATCTTTTGACTGCCATGATATAGTCGTGAAATAGGGACGGCCAAAAATACCCTGCTCGTAGGACTTTTTGGGCGATAGCCATTCCGGATAGGTGGCTGCCGCACGCACCTGCGTGGCAGTCGTTCAGGGCTTGCTCTGCTTGATTGTGAGTGAGGCATCGCCGCAAGATTGTATCGATGCCTCTTCTGTATAAGACATCTCCCATGAGGAGGTATCGAGGGGATTTTTGGCGTATGCATCGACGGTCGTCTTGCGTGAGGTGAGGTTTGAACTTTTGGGTTCGCAATAATAGGATAATATCCCCATACCAAGGGTCATCGGTTGCTACAAAGAACAGGTGTTCATCCGGTAGTGAATCGTTTACTGGTGATCCTTTGGAATCTCCTGGGAGGTCTGTAATGAATTCTGCTAGGGCAAGTGCCTTTTTGCTTTTGGGAGAGCGAAACTGTAAGTCGTATTCTTGGAGAATAACTATCTAGTGGGCGTATTTTTGGTTCATTAGTCGGCGCGTGAGCAGGTATTTGATGGGATTAGTATCTGCTATGACCGTGGTAGTTTTTAAGATGATGTAGTGGTGAAGTTTCTGTACTGCGTGGATTAATGCTAGGGAAGTTCTTTCTTCGGGCTCATATCTTAATGCGGGGCATGATAGGGTTTTACTGACGTAATAGATTATGTGTTCCCTCCCATCTGGGCCCTCCTAGACCAATACTTCGGCCAACGTGGAGTCAGAAGCTAATAGATATAGGATATAATCCTTGTTATAGTCTGGGGGACTGATAAGTGGTGCTGAAGATAATATTTCTTTCAGCGCGTCGAATGCTTGTTGGACATGATCGTCCCATTTAAACAGGATGTCCTGGTGGAGGAGGCACAAGAACCCTTGAGCACAGGTGGCATAATCTGGGACAAAGCGTCTCAGAAAATTGGCCTTTCCTTGCAGGCTTTGGAGTTTCCTGAGGGTTCGAGGTGGAGGGACTTATTTAATGGCTTGAACTTTTAAAGGGTCGAATCGAATCCCTTGCTGGGACACAATAAAACCTAATAATCTTCCTGCGTTGACGTAGAAGATGCACTTAAGAGGGTTCAAGCGCAGGTTGTATTGACAGCATCGTTGGAATACCAATCGTAGGTCCTCGAGATGGTCAGAGCATTTCTTGGAGCGTACCGTAAGGTTGTCCAAGTAGGCGAGGATTAGGTGTGCCAATTCATGAAATATGTAATTCATGGCCCTTTGGAAGGTGGCTCCGGCATTTTTAGGCCAAATGGCATTACCTTGTATGCGAATGTGCCTGAGGGGGTGGTGAACGCAGTTTTGTACCGATCTGTATGGCAGATTTGGATTTGATTATATCCGGAGAACCCATCCATGAAGGATAGAGCCTCGTGTCCAGCGCAAGCATCGATAAATTGGCCGATGAATGGGGTGGGATAATTGTCTTTAGGACAAGCTTTGTTCAAATCCTGAAAATCGGTGCGCATATGGTGCCCTGTTTTTTCATGACGGGAACAGGGTTAGAAACCCAAGATGTATAGGCGATGGGGTAGATAAACCTGGCTTTGTGAAGCTTGTCAATTTCTCGTTTTATTACTTCTGCCTTTGATGGGTGCAGTTGACATTGTTTTTGGCGGACTGGGGTTACATCTGGCCAAGTGTCAATATGGTGCTCTACAATCATAGGACTAAGCCTAGTCATTTCTGAGTATTCCCAAGCAAAGATATCTCGATACTCTTGTAATAATTTGGTATAGGAGGTTATCTCTTCTCGAGAACATGCTGCCCCCAACGAGATTTCTTCGACCTTTGACAAATTTTGAGATATGTTCACCTTGATGGTAGGTGAAATATTCGACATATTGCCTTCCTCAAATGCATCAGGCGCTGGGATGGGGTTTTTAAACCATTCGACCTTTCCTGATGGCAGAAAGTCTTTTGATTCGATCGCATAGATCTCTGGTTCGGTTGTCTTGTCAGGATTGACTGTTTTCCTGGGAAGAAACAACGAGCGGTGATGCATTGCATCCCATGGGAAATCAGGCTCCGTCATGGTTTCTAGGATATCCTCATCCGAATGAAACAAGGTCCCGAAGGGGGATTGTTCCTTTGTAGGTTTATATTGAATGGGGGTGACCCTGGTGGAGCTAGTTGAGAAACACGACAAAGATTCCATCGTGGATGCGGTGGAACCAGATGTCGTTGATAGAGTGCAGACAGATGGGGTTTGTATTGTCGTAGGGACAACTACTTTTGTAGCTGCAACTGTCTCAACACCTATGGTAGATGAGTAGACAACTTGAGTCATGGTTCTGACGCATGATGTCATGAACCGTATGTGGTGTGTCGCATTGTCGGCATTTGGCGGGGGACGAATTTCCCTAATTGGCTGTCTTCTGGATGGCCACGACAGGGTGGACGTATTTGTCACATCCTCTTGGGTTGTCGAACTGTCCATGGAATCCCAGTCCACACGATCTTCTTGGGAGAGGCGGACGATGGTCGATCGCATACACTCTAAAGCTATGCGGAATCTTGGCACGTAGTGGCAACGACGTACAGGGTGGTTGTCCCCGCATATCTGGCATGAATATTAGATATCCATGTTAGTGTGGTATACTACATGGACTGGGTACCATTGTTGGAACATTTCCAAGGATGGGTAGTCAATGATGAAATGATCAAGTTCATCGCAAAGTACACACCTTTCGACTAGGGGAGGTGGTATGGTGGGGGGCCGTTCGGGTGATTGTCGCTCTTCCTGCAAGTACAGGATGATACGAGGCTCGTCATTGATATACTGGATCCTCTTGGTAGGATCGCTCGACCGCATGTAAGGCGTCCCTATATCGTGGTATTTCTGGACAATGGTGGGTATAATGCCCACAGGCGTCACAGATAGCGCATGCGTGATTGGTACGCAATAATTTTCTTGTAATTTTGGTGGCAAGTTCATTTTTATGGGAACGTTGTTTCAAGGTGCCTGCCTCGTAGTCGAGGAGTGGTTTTAATTCTTCCAACTCCGGGCATATGTGGGTAGGGTGTCCTGTGACATCACATATAGCGCAGGTTGATGACTCCCTTTGCATGGTGGGGGTCACCACTTTCTTTCCTTTCTTGGCGATTTTCTTGGTCGTGGTCACCGGTTTCGCAATGGGAATTTCCCTTGCGGGGGCGGTTTCGACTATTGCTTAGGTAGGCTGGGGCTCCTCGAGACTGGGGGGCTTTAACCCAAATGCAGTAACGTTGATATCTGTCGTTCCTGGAGGTGGAACGAGATACCACACTGGGAATGCCAATGATATATTGGGTAATACTAGTGTTTCCAATACCTGCTGGGAGGTGAAGCCAGGAGGTGGGTAGAGGAAAGAAGTTTGGGAGGCGGCATAGACTAGGGAGGTTGCAGTAGCTGATGCCTCGGTGTCGTTACTGCTTGATTCCGTGTCCTGACTAACCTTGGTGCTTGATGTGGACATCATGCATACTGGGGCCCCTGTGGCATCGGGCGATACCTCAAGGATAATGGGAGGATCTACTAGGAATGACCCTAGGACGAACGACGGTTTGAATTGGCCAGGGCCATATTCTTGATACCGTGAAAGACTATCTGCGGCTATATCTACATAGGGTAGAATTACATCCGTGTTGGTCAAGGGACGCTTTTCACTATGCGTCAGCTGGTCTACTGTGATGATTCAATCCTCGTGGAGGAACATCATGATGCAGAAGATGGAGGATGTTATGGCAGACATGGCGTACATGTAACTCTGCCCAAAGAGTATATTGTAATCCAAGTGAGCGTCCAAGACTTTGATGTTTATGTGGACCGTCTTGCCAGGTAAATAGACCGATACATTTTGGAAGAGACTGATGGGGGTTGAGGGACGACTGTCGTATGCTCTGAGTGTGATGACGGAAGGTTTGAGTTTAGGGGCTCCTAACTTCTGCCATACATTCTTTGACATGATGCATGTGGATGCACCCTCGTCAATGACACATAGGTGAATATTGATATTTTGTACCGATACTGGTATCTGGAAGGTGACCATGGAGGGAAGCCTAGGGGTGGCTTTGTCTAAGTCAAAAGCCATCATGCGCGTGTCGGCAGGGTCGACAGCGCCTAATGCGGAAAGTAGGGCTTTCCGTTGCTTTGGGCACGACTACAGTACTTCCAATGTGGACATAGCAACAGGTGATTGAGCTAAATCGTCTACGATGTTGTAATTGTGGGTCGCTTTGGAGTAGTTACCTGCTCGCCTATTAGGCCCTTTTACCATTTTTGGCAATGGTTCCAAAGGAATCTTTGGAATGGTTAAAGGTGAAGTCGGTGCACTCGTACTAGCTCCTGACATACTGGTGTCTGATGGGGTGTCGTATCTGCGATTCCGAGTTTGGAAAAACATTTCTTCCCCAACCATGTAAATTTCATAGTTGTTTTTCCCGGAATCGTCGGGGTTTTGCTGCTGAGTGCTGACCGTTCCTTGATGGGGGAAGGGTTCTTGCATAACCGCAGTTGTCTGGGAAGATCCTCCTTGTCCTCGGTTACTCTGAAGCTTTTTAAGCTCAGGGAGTTCGGGACATTGGTGAGTATAGTATCCGTACTCACCACATATTGAAAAAGAATGGTTTGTTCGTAGAGGTGGCCTTTTGCCTTGCCTTTGGGCATTGCTTGGCTCCTGGTTCTGATTCCGGTTGGAGTTACCTCCAGCCTGGGATCGCAGTGGGCACTGTTGGTTTCTGCCTCCCTGTCCAGGGTTCCCTTTGGGCTTGTTTTTTACCTTTCTCTTAACCACGTTAGGAGGATAATTCTCTTGATCATATTGGTGTGGTTGATTTTGGGACGGCTGCACAAAGTTCACCTGTGCATTGTTTTGTGTAGGTGGGTTATGTGCTTGGGACTGAGCATATTGTTGTCCCATGTTTGCACCTGGCCATTGGGGGGGGGGGGGGGGAGTTCTTCCATCAGTTTTTCTTCCTGCATACTGGGTCCCCTCAACCAGAGGATAAGGTCCTCCTTGGTGATACGCTTGCGCCCTATTATTCAAATTTTGCTGTTGCATATGATGACTTTGAAATCCGGGTTGAGACATGTTTTGGGTAGACCCATGTGTGTAACTAGGATTCTGACTGCTGCTGCCTAGGTACTCTTGGGTCATTGACCCAATAAGTTCGTCTGCAGAGTTAGACGCACCTGGCAATTCTTGATAATATTGCAGGCGTGGGGCGTTGGGCAGGATATTGTATACGTATCCTAATTGCGTGTAGATCAGTTCAAGCTGTTGGGCTTCACTGATTGCGTCCTCTTCGGATGTGGGGTTACGTTGCGCCACGTCCTTTGAAATCTCTGCTGTCAGAGTTTTCAAGAATAAATATAAAAGAACTCGGTCGTCGAGTTGTGCTTTGCATAAACTGCGACGCCGCCTCCACTCATGGAGATGTTCTGAAATATGGGTAAAGGGGGATTGTCTGAAATGAGTCAGTAACTCCATTCCCGAATCGTGGTGAATGGGAAACTAAAAGTATGTGAGGAACGCGGTAGCGAGGACACTAAAGGTTCCATGTGAAGTAGGAGGTTGCTCTACATACCATTTCGCGGCCACTCCCGTAAGAGTGCGTTGAAATAGCCTCAACTGAATAGTATCGTCAATGATGCTATTCGGATGAGCACCATAGGTGAAAGGTCATTATATGATTGCCTGGGTCTTCCGCTTGCTTGCTTTCAAACTTTGGTATGTTTAAAGGGAGTTTCATGGGCATGGGAGGCCAATTGGGGTCGTGTGCGATGGGGTCATTGGTGAGCTTGGTCAAATCCGGTAGATTTAACGCCGCTAAGAAGGGTGAATGGGAGGTTGACGCCATAAAAATGTGTGAAGACATGAAGTTCTGGTTAGAACGAGGGTTAGTCTGTGACGTACCCTGTTTTGAATTCAACTGGCTTCCCGTATGGGATGCGCTCCTCTGCCCCCCAGGGGATGAGGGGGGAGTGGTGTGCGGTGTGGTGTTGGGAGACCGACCAGGGTTCCCAACTAAGGTTGCTCCAAGAAACGAGGAACCAACCACTGTGGCAATGTTCCGTCTTTGATGCCTAAATGACGAAAGACCTCGAACCCATCTCGATAATGGGGGGAGGTCCAAAAGACGCCTGGATCAACGAGGTTCCATTGGAACTGTTTGAGTGTCGACCAGGTTAGGTTTTGGAAAACTTTTGAGGGGATCAAGTCTGTGATCACGACAAATTTATGGCCACATACATAAAACAAAGCGAAAATGAAATGAATTTTCCTTTAACTTAATCTATGTGATCAATCAAGCGAAAAAAAATGGTTTTGTTTGTTTGTGTGTGATACTTAAAATCCTATAAGACCTAATACATCCTCACACACTCAAAAGTAACTGGGCCTTGAGAGGATTTCTTGCGAGTGCTGGCACAACGTCCCGTAAGAGCTAGCGACGCCCCTAGTCAGCCGAAGAGAATCAACCAAGGTAAGGGTAGAGGGTCTGTCGCTTGCCTGCACCGTCACCTATAGGGTAAAGGATGCCCTAGTTTTGACCACTAAGAACCACCGTCCCAAGTGAGCGTTCGAGTCTTGGGCTTCTTGGTAGTCAGCTAATAGTACTGAGTATCAACTGGGTCAGGTACCCCCAATTGATACCGCATGCACTGCGCCTAAGCCTAACCCCCTTTGAATCGGGTCTCTGCCACGCTTGGGTTTTCTTTTCCGTGGGCTGATAGGTGGATTTTAAAGCTCCCTAAATACACAACTTCTATGTTTCAATGTGAAGTGTGATCAAGGCGGCTTATTGGATGCCTACCCCCTTGATCCTAACTTAATCTATAAATTCTCTTGTGGCCCCTGTGGGGAGAATTTAGTGAGTTGGTTTAAGTTATTTTTAGGTGCCTTTCTTTTCTTAGTGGGTGAATGTGTGTGAGCGTATGGTGAACAATCTCATAATTTGAACATATGGATATCGGTGATCCTTTACAAAATTCCCCTAGTTAAACTATGTGACATTGTTCCTTGCTCAAATAGAAAGCATTTGCGGATAATGGGCCACTTCCAAATCCTCCTATTTAGTCTATGTGAGTGACTAAAGGGAGATGGCGAATCACGAACGTAGAGCGTTCATATGCTTGTATAGGGTCACCAAATGGTGCAAAAACAACAGAGATTACTTGCTCTAATTGGTGATTCAATCATAGTCCCACAATTTCCTAAATGCAAAAATTGAATTTAAACTAAACAATTTCTACACTAGCTTATGCATATGTGGCCTTGAGTCACTTACATGGACTAGTTAAACTAAGTGTGCATACCAGAATGTGCAAAAAACATAAATTGTTCGGAAAGCAATGATTAATTCGCCCCCTACTTAAACTATGTGAACAGTTTTTGCAAAAACCAACTTAAATGAAAACTAACTAAATGCCTACAGAAAGCAGCAAAAAATGGGTTCTCAGAAGTTGTGGGGTATCAACACAGGTGTTGGCAGATACATTAGGGGCTGCCCAACACACTTACAAACAGAAAAAATGCAGAAAATAGGGAGAAAAAATCTCTCTACAATTTGTGTGTAAAATCCCTTGATAGGTGCACCTTCCTGCGCACAGGTCACTCCTGAACGCGCGCAATGCGCCTTTGTGAGGAAAAACTGTGTGCAAAAATCCTACATTTAAAAATATTAGGAGCTACCTTCTTCATTTTGTCACCTCAGTGAGTCTAGGGACTGCAAGATGGGTCAGAGGACTGTCAGCTCCACTCCAGCATAGACAAAGGGTCTCTTACAAAAGATGGCACAACCATATAAACTTGAAACACGTCAGTGGAGTCGCCAATCTTGTTGTTGTGGATTAGTCGCACGGGTGTACGAAATCTCACAAGCTTAGAGAGTGTGATCTACTCTCTAAACTATTGGTAACATGCAGAAAGTGGGGGAGCTCAAAAGCATAAAACTTAATGGAAATAGGATGCTGAAGTATGCTCTGGTTAAACTAAAACTAAAAACACAAATATACAGAAGCTATATAGAGATTTCCGAACGATAATAATGCAAACGATGGCTCAATGGCCTCTTCTTATTAAATGTTCGAAATGGAGAAGAAATTTTACCCACTTGCCAAAGGGCACCTAGGCAATGGCTCTAGGTCCCGATGCAAGGATGTTGCCTTCCAAACTCTGCCTCTGATGCAGTCTCACACTCTCTCTCTGCTGTGGTGGACTAAGATGTTGGGTGGCCAACTATCGAGTCCTCTTTAGCTCCAGCTCCGGGTCACACACAATGCAAGTGTTGCTTGGGAAACTTTGGCCAGCATAACTTTTTGATCACCATTTGTTCATCTCTTGGTGGGTTTATATAGGTGAGCTTCAAATCCTCCTTCCCTCCCTTGTTACATGATGAATGGTGACCCAAGGGAGAGGTGTGATTCCATTGTGTGCTCAAATATTCTTTTGTGTGCTCACATAATGTCCAGGGAGGCACTGGTGGCTTGTCCTTAGGCAGCTTTCACATAAGGAGTAACTATCATTTGCTTGTTGTGGTCTCGAAAAGTGACTTTTTTCCATTTCTGGGAATGCGCGCTTATCGGGCAAAAAGGCACGCAGAAGGCGCTCTTCTCGAAGGATAAAGCGCACATTTGAGCATTTATGACTAGTTCAAATCTTATTTTCTCAAAACCTTAGAGATTTTAAATATTTCTTGATTCCATAATGTATTCATGTCCTGTAAATCCTTGGGCTCGACATTAATTGATGTCGTCTTCTGCTGTACGATTTTCCAGTGTTAACAATGTCCAACCACAAGGTGGAATCACTGGTTGAAGGTTGATGTGTTTTGGCCTTTGGAAGCCCTGGTTTGGTTTTGGTTGGTTTATTCCATGAGATCCCACATTCATGCTTGGAATATGGAGCGGGGGTGATTAGTTGAAAGAAATATTTGGTTCAGCCCAATGTATAGGCAGGTGGTACGTGGAAGTCCTTTACTTGGTTGGGATTTTCATGTGTTATTATGAAGAATTTATCTATTGTGATCTATGAACATATGTATTGATTATGATAGTTATCTTATGGTTTCTTTTCCATGATTCTATTATAGTTATAAGATGGTTATATGTTGGCTATATGATGTATTATATCTATGGTTATTATATGTTTTGATAAGTTATTGATTGGTTGATGAATGCATGGACTAACAAATGTTATTGCAACTATTATGAGAGGGTATTATACCTTCTTGGTGAATCTCAAATAAGTTTTAGACCCCAATGTTCAAATATGCATTCATGGCCTATAGATTACATATTCATCGTGTGATTGACGAAATTTCAGTCATGGTTGGGCTTGGTTAGGTCAATTCCTTAAGAATTTTTTTTGTTAGAGGATTTTTCGTTATGTCATTTATTGTTTTGGAAAGTTTCATCAAGTTCTAGGCAATGATCTAGATTCTAGCCCTGAAAAGGTGGCACATATTTTGTGCTTGCAGAAACGGAACTAGGGAATTGGAACTGCAGTCACTGCCTTGCAAGGTTATGCATGCGACGGGAGGCCTACAATCGCATGGATGCAGGCTTATGCATGCGACTAGGAGTCTAGATCACTGAAAATGCAAGTTAGCTTAGGGTTTGGGCACCTGAGGTGGTTGTTTAGCTCATATGGCCTCTGTTGCTTTTGAGAAAGGTCAGTAAGGTTTTGATTTGTCGATTCCACTTCCTTAATTGTACTTAGGAGGTTGATTTATATCATAGTAACTATTTTTCACATATTTACCCCTGTGGATTGGTGAACTTGGGTAAGTGTGGGAGGAGGGGTTTACATTTATAACACATCTCATTGCGGTATCTAAAACCACATCCATACATACATATACATATAACAAAAACTCATTTTCTCGAACTAGAAAATAATGAAGGATACATAGTCTGCATCTAATGATCCATCTCCCGTGTAGATTCATTGGGCCCAAAGTGCTTCCATTGCACTTTAACTTGCTCCATTGCTTTGTTCCAGAGCATGAGTTATTTCAGCTACAATATGCATTGTGGTTTTGGTTGTAATCCTCCCTCTAATTCCACCTACAATACAAGCTAGTCAATCACATGATTAACATCCTATACATACTTCTTAAGCAATGAAACATGGAAAACATCATGGACTTTCACTGTCTGAAGTAGTGTAAGTTTATAGGCCACTGGTCCAATCCTCTCAAGAATCTCAAAATGCCTACAATATCGAGGTGCAAGCTTGGCACATGACTCAATCCTCAAGGAACTCTTCTTGGGCTTGATGCGTAAGTATACATGTTCCTCGACCTAAAACTCCTTAAAAATACCCTGTGCTGATTTGCATAACCCTTTTGTTTGTCTTGTGCTGCCTTTAAATTCATTTTAATAACCTGTATTTCCCGTTCCATATCTTCCAACATATCTGGTCCAATCAACACCATGTTCACTGGATCACTCTAGCTGATAATAATATTACAACTATGCCCATAAAGTGCCTCAAATGCACTCATTTTCAAGGACTTCTGATACTCATTATTATATGAAAACTCTACCAGTGGAAGATACTCTTACAACTTTGTCTGTTGATGCATGACGTACATCCTTAACATGTCTTCAAGAATCCTATTAACCCTCTCTATATTTCCATCTATTTATGGATGATAAGTTGTAGTAAAATATAACTTTTTCCCCAAGCCTACAAACAACTCCTTCCAAAAACTGGAAGTGAATTTGGAATATCTGTCTGATACGATCTTCTTGGGAACACCATGCAATCTGACTATGTCCCTGATGAAAGTATGAGCTACCTCACTCGCTGAATTCGTAGACTTAACTGCAATGAAGTGAGCTACCTTACTTAACCTATCAACCACAACAATGATGAAATCATGTTTTCTTGATGTCCTTGGGAAACCTATAACGAAGTTCATGGAAATGACCTCCCATTTCCATTATGGAATTAGAACCAACTGCAATAAACCACCTGGATGCTTACACTATGCTTTTCTCTATTGACAGTCCAAATATCTCATGAAAAACCCAACCACCTCTTTCTTCAAGTTTGACCAATGATATAATCTCTTAACTATTTTCGATGTCTTATAATATCCTGGGTGACTTGAATACAACTTGAGATGAAACTAACTCAAGATAAGATTCTTGAGCTCATTGTCCTCCGGTACGTAAATTATGTTCCTGAATATGAACAAGTCATCTACCATGAGGTGATACTCTTCATCCCCATCACCTTCATGATGATTTTGTGAATATTACAAAAAAAATTAAAAAAAATTACAACATATTGCTTGTTCCAGAATAGCCAACAAGTGATATATTTTACATATATTCCTTGGCAGTCAATTCTAAGATTACAATTACAGCATATTCTTGTTCCAGGATAGCTTACAAGTGATATATTTTACATATATTCCTAGGCAGATAATTCTAAAATACATTGTTTTGTAATCAAATGCACTTTATCCTTCTTACTTCGTGCCATCTAATCTTAATGAGGGAGATCTTTTTTCTTCAATCTCCATTGCTCCCTTTGGGATGAATAAATTTTCCCTTCATAACCAAAACTTGATGTGAATTCTCCATTCTATTATTGTTGGAAGGAATGTTGAAGACTCCACATTCTCATTTATGGTGAGATTGCACATCCTAACACATTTAGACTATAAACTTTGTCCTCTGCTTCAGTTGATTAAATATATTATTTACATTGATTCAATAGTCTTGCATTATAGCTGCCATTTGAGTATGATTGGATAAAATAGCTTCTCTATTGGCATGGATCATTTCATGCTTGTATTATATGTGCCAATTTAGCAGACTCAACTATAATAGATTTTCTATTTGCACATCTAATTTCCTTGTCTCGATGCAATACTCTCCACAATTCCTGCAAAATCACCTCAGTCCATGACACATGTATGTCTGCCTGCCAGCTACCTACAAGGGTTGTTTAAAGAATCTGTAAATTACAATAATACCAAATTTGTTTTAGAGATCCCAACTTAACCAGCAAAAAGATTCGGATAGGATGCCTGAATTCTAAAGGATTTCAGTGTTCTAAATCTTGGTTTTATATAACAACTTTTGATTGAAAATACAATCTTTGTAGTGTGCCTCCCATAATCCTCCCAATCTACAGATAGAATATGATGTGCAAGGCTTAACCCATGTGGAACTTCGCACAACAATGAATTCAAAAGAAAATTTACAATCTTAACCCTGCATATGAATTTTGGGCTTGATTACGAAATTTTTAACCGATCTATTCACAATCTCTTGAAGGATGAAAAATTTGAAAACAGGATTGACCAACAAAACCCTAAAAGCCCTCCGACCTGATAAAAGCTTCCTAAGCCCTCATACCTAATAAAAGCTTCCCATGGCAGTGGCCCAAACCCTACTCCACTATTCTGCCAACAATATGACCCCGTAGCAGTCCACGACAGAAATAAAAATAATGGGAAGAGTGTTGGGGGAGGTAGAGCCCCTGCAACATGTTGGTTTTCGGTTGGGTTACTACAACCTTCTGTGGGGGACCTCAAGTTTTTATGGAGTAAGATGAGGATTGGATTCTTAGGGTGCCATAAAAAAACGGTGCACAAACCTTTAGTTTGAAGGCGGGAACATAACATTTGAAATTTGATTTTTTCAGCTCAAAGTTGGGCATTGAATGGAGGTAGGAACGAGTCAGAGCTGTCAGAGAACTGCCGAAACTCATTTTTGAAATTGCTAGACTCGGTAGTCGGTGTCGAAATTTTTTCCGACTAGCATCCATTTATGGGCAATTCTACTAGCTGGGTAGCCTGCGACATTGATAAAGCATCATTTTGTTGCACATCCATACTATAGTGAGTATATTATTTTTTGTTGTACTTTTTATATATGTAAGTGGGTTGGGCTATCAATTTGGGTTACATAAATACAAATTTAACTTGAGAGTACGTATATTCAAGACAATTGAAATTTGATTGAATGGTATCTAAAGTATGGTTATCAAAACTAAAGAGATTTTAATTGTAATGTTTTTATGTAGGATTGTGTTGAAGTATGGTTAACAAAACGAAAGAGCTTTTAATTGTAATGTTTTTATGTAGGATTGTGTTGTGTTGTAAATTGTAGGTTTCTAATTTTGAATTTGAAACATTTAGTTTTGAGCTTTTAATTGTAATTTTGTATTTGAAACTTGTTAGTTTTGAGTTTTCAATTGTAATGCTTTTATGTAGGACTATGTTGTACTGCAAATTGCAGGTTTCTAATTTTGGATTTGAAATTTCAAGTAGAAATTATCTATGGTATCTTCATAGGTACTAATTTGTGAGAGTATAGAATGAAGAGTTGATTTCTGGTATTATATTTGTATCATGACAATTTTGCATCTATATAGTATTTATTGTCCCATAAGAGTGTTTTGCATCTATAAAATTTCAAGAAGAATATCTAAACAATTGTGGTTATTTTTTATTTTTTATTTCACTCCCTCTTTTGGTGATGTTGAGACTAAGAGAGTTTGTTTGAAGTAATATATTTTGGATTTATATTCTAGATTATAGTATGAGAAATCTTTTTTTTTTTTTTTACAGAAACGGTTATGGAGCTTTTATATTAATCTTGGGCTGAATGCCGAAATTTTGATTACATTATGGGATTCTTTGCCCTAATGCATCTCACTGCTAAGGATGAGAATGCAGCTGAAGCTTGCAGATTTCTTCCTTGGATAAACCCGCAATGAGTTGATTTTAGAGATTTTCCCCCACTTGAAGATACAAACAAATTTGTTTAATAGCAGACAGTAGAACATGGCAGCAATCTATTTATGGAATGGGTTCCCATGATTCTTCTTCCTCTTTAAGCTTGACCCCGGCAAAGAGTAGGGCAGCTTTATTGGCTTCTATGTCCGCCTTTTTATTGTGAGTTCTCAACACATGATAGTACTTCAAGTTCTGAAAATTGTTTTCCAAACCTTTGATCCTAGTAATCAGCCTTGCTAGATTGAGGTCCGATACTGGAGTGTTGGAAACCATTGCGTTTATAATGACCTGGGAATCGCCTATAACAATTGCTTCATTAATGTCCAGATCTTTAAGGATCTTGAGTCCTTGGAAGAGGGCCAAGGCCTCAGCTTGAATGGTGGTAGAATATCCAAGTCCCCAAGCGTAGGAGAGAATTTTTTCCCCAGTTTGATTTAGAACAACACCTCCTGCACCAGCTTTGCCCGGATTTCCCTTTGCTGCTCCATCAAAAAAGAGGAAGTGCCTTGCTTGCGATTTAAGCCAATCTTGAAAGTCGTTCTCTGGTTTCCTTATTTGCCATTCTTTGATAGTGGGGGCTTTTCTGACTGCAGGATGAAATTGAAGTTCTAGAGTTGATCCCCATGCAATGTCCTATTGACTGAGATTGGAGTCGTCTTTTATATAAATCAAGCACTCCTTTATGTGGCATTTAATCTTGGCTTCTAAGACTTTGTGGCATTGCTTTGTATTTCTAAAAATTCTTCTGTTCCGCTCTAGCCATAACTGCCAACAGATGATCTTTGGGAGAACAGCCCATGTTGCTTTAATAATCAGGTTTTTAGGAGGTGGATCTGGATATCTGTTTGTCCATTCAGAGAAAAGTTCAGAAGTGGAGCAAGGAAGAGTGAAGTTGGGATCCAAATCATGAATAAAGAAGGACTAGATCTGCCTGGAGAAGCTGCATTCTAGAATTAGATGAACTGTTGTCTCAGCGTTTTCATTGCACAGTGAGCAGATGGATGGGCCGTGGAATCCTTTCTTCTGCAATTTGTCATAGGTTAAGATTTTGCCGTGACAGTAAACCCAGGCAAAGAAATCAACCTTAGGCCATGAAGACAGTCGCCAGACACCTTGCCAAGGAGATGGATCAGGGGGAACGTATGGTCTCTCGTTCAGCTTAGCGTACCCCAAGGAGACTACGTAACCTCTGGCTTTCGGCCCCCAGCCTTTCACATCTCTTTTCCTCGAGTGCGTGGGCGCCAATCCGTGCAGGGAGTCGAGCAGCGTGGTCCATTCGGAGTTCAGGTTTTCCGGCACCTTTAAACGTTTCCAGCCTGCCCATATCAAGTCGTTCCAGCGTGAGATATCCCACAGCGTTCGCAATCCTTCTCTGTCCATCCAGCAGCGCAGCGAATTAATGGAGGCTCTGACTTCTATTGGTTCCTTATTCATGATTCTGTCCATCCAGATGTTGATTTTTTTCCCGTTTCCTGGTATCCAGTAAGAGTGGGCGGTGATGAGAGATGCAGCTCTGTCATAAATTTTGAGGAATGACGAGTTTGGCAGATGGATCACATTTTCTAAGCATTTGGATCTTAGACCTCTGAAATATTTTTTCTAAAGCGCCTTTTGGGCCCAGCCAGGATTGGGCGCAATGATCCTCCAAACGATTTTTGCAGCCATTGCCACATTCTATTGACAAAGATTTTTGAAATTTAGACCTCCTTCCAACAGCGGCTTGGAGATGGTTTCCTAGCTGATAAGGGGGATCTTTTTTTCATTCTGTTTCCCTCCCTTCCAGAAGAACCTCCTTATGTATTCCTCCATTTTTTTTAGTATGGATGCCGGAGCGAGGAGCCCAGCGAATTGGAAAAGAGGCAAGCTGGTGAGAACTGATTTAATTAAGGCTGTTTTGCCAACAGTATTCAGCCAGGAATATCCCCAGGCTTGAATCTTTGCCTTGAATTTTTCCAGCTGTGGGAGCCATTCTTTGCTTGCAGGTCTCTTGAGAGAAATTGGGAGGCCCAGGTATTTAAAAGAAGACCAGGAGGTGGAAGCTTCAAAGCCCAAACATCTGGAGATGGCAGATAGCAGTCTGGGCGTAGTATTCCAGCTGAAAATATGACATTTGCTCTTGTTAACAACGCTGCCTGTAGCTTCACTGAAATCATCCAAAACTGATTTGAATTTTGTGGCATAGGAAATAGAGGCAGGACCCAACAGCAAAGTGTCATCCGCAAATAAGGCATGATTAATATTTTTGATCCCTCTTGCAATACACAGTCCATTGATTTCTTGGTCTTGCAACTTTTTGTCTAGCAGGAAGCTAAGGATTGAGGCTTGGATGACAAAGAGCAGGGGGGATAGAGGACACCCCTGCCTAAGTCCTCTCGAGGCTTTAAAAAAGTCTGTGGCTCTTCCATTAACAAGAGGGGCAATCCATGGCTTCGAGATGCATGCCCGGATCCATTTAATGAAATTTGCTCCAAAACCAAACTTACTCATAACATTTAAAAGAAAGTTATGATTTACTCGATCAAACGCATTTGCTAAATCAAGTTTAATCACCATACCTTGCTCTTTTCGAAGGAGACTTGAGTGGATTGCCTCTTGTACCAGGAAGAAGTTGTCCACGATCTGCCTACCTTGGATGAAGCCTCCTTGATTCTCTGGAATTATTTTGGGGAGAATGAACTTCAGTCTATTTGCAATTACTTTGGTGATTGATTTGTACCCTGTGTTACATAGTGAAATCGACCGGAATCTGCTGAAGTTATTGGCACCTTTTTCCTTGGGTATGAGAGCTAAAAATGCAGAATTAGTACTACCTCCTATTTTCTGAGTATTTTGGGATTTTTGTACCATTTTGAGAAGGTCTTTTTCAACAATCGGCCAGCAAGCTTGAAGGAATCTAGCAGAGAAACCTTCCGGCCCAGGGGCCTTATCCGGGTCCATATTGAAGAGAGCCTTTTTCACTTCATCTTTAGTGACTTTGGCCTCAAGAGATTCATTAGTTCGCTGAGAAATTATAGAGGGTATGTTATCTAACAGATCTGGATAGTGGCTTGGATCCTTGTCTTCATTATATAAGTTTTTGAAATGAGCAAAAGCTGCTTGCTTTATGTGATCAAAATCCTTGTGGATATCACCCTCTTCTTTAATCTCTGAGATGGTGTTGAAACATTTCCTTGCCTGGGCTTGTTTGTGAAAATAAGCAGTGTTCCTATCCCCTGCTTTAAGCCAGAGGTTGTGGGATTTTAATCTCCAATACTCTTCTTCAGCTAAGCAGGCTTTGTGATAGCGCTGTTGCAACTGGATTTCTTGATCTAATAAATCCTTTGTGAGCATAGTGTTCTCCATGCCATTTTGATGAGAAACAAGAGCAGCTTTAATGGTTTTCCTTTCTGTGGCCGGATTGGACAGCGTTTTGGCCCATCTTTTTAGAGCTCCTTTCACCCTTCTGAGCTTTTCCTCCCAAATATAGAATGGTGATCCTTTAACTGGCTGGTTCCAACATTCCTTAACAGTTTGCATGAAATCAGGCTCCTTTACCCAAAGAGGGCTGAATCTAAATGGAATAGGGCCCAGATCAAGATGAGCTAAGAGTTCTAGCTTTATGGGCTTATGATCAGAGATACTGCTAGCAAGAATATGCATTCTGGGCTCTAAACCTAGCAGCAAATAGGAACTTTGAATAATAAATCTATCTAGCCTAGCAGCGATGTGTCTAGGTCCCGCTCTTTTATTAGACCAAGAGTACTTACCTGAAGAGGGTTTGATGTCCAGCAAATCCCAGTCTTGCTTTATGTCCTCCACCCATTCTCTAGCCGGGTCTCTAACCACGCTGCCTCCCCTTTTTTCTGATGGGTGCAGGGTGAGGTTGAGGTCGCCAACAATTATTATATTTTCCAGGTTTGTCAGATCTGCTTGGTGTCTTATAAAGTCCCAGCAGTCTTTTTTTTCCCCAACATTGACTGGAGAGTAAACATTGAATAGACAAAACGTTTCCTTAGTGTCCAAGTTCTGCATTTTCAGCATCAACCAATGGATATTCCTAGCCTCAAATAGGACTGTAAATTTATTGGCGTTCCAAAGAGTGCCTATCCCTCCTGAGGCACCCCGGGCAGAGATTGCTCTTGCTTCGCTTTTATTCCAAAGTTTCTTGCTTACTTGAAGGAAGACTATATCTTCCAGCTTTGTCTCCTGGATGAGAAGTAAGTCTGGGGTTTCTGTCCTGATTAGACTTCTGATGGCTTCTTCTTTAGCTTTGCTCCCCATACCTCTGCAATTCCAGGAGATGACCTTCATTATTTATGCTTCTGGTGGGCTCCCTTGGAGCCTTGGGGCAGATTTTTCAATATCTTAGACTTTGAGGCTAGCATTTTTTCCAAAGTAGGTTGACTGCCCTGAATTTTCTCTTTGTAGGTCTCCTGCTCCCTTTTTTCCCTGTCGGTTTTTCGGCCTCTTGTTGATCTTCTTACCGAGGTATGGGACTCTCCTATTTCTCCTTCCTCTTCTGATTCTTCCGTTTCCTGCTCTTCTTCCTCATCTTCTAAGATCCTGCCTTTTGGATCTTCAGCACTTGTTCCTTTGTGGGAGGCTGAGGGAGTACCTTTGCTTGTGGGTGTTTTTTGAGCCTCGGTCTCCTGAGTAGCTTCTGCCTCCTTTTGAACCTCGCCCTCTTGTGTGCTCTCTAGTTGCGAACTCAGGGGATTGTACTTGTTTTCAGGAATGGATTTGATGGGGATCTGCTGAACAGTGGCCTGCTGGGATCCTTTTCCATTAGGGTCTCCCTGCTTCTGATTCTTGGGAAAATGTTTGGATCGCTTGAATTGATTCCATCCATCCTCTTTCCCCTGCCCAGCCTCATTGTTGGTCGGGTAGCCTCTGGCAAAATGTCCATAAACATGACATTTCCGGCATTTGAAGGGCAGCTGCTCATAGTCCAGTTTCTGCATGTGCTTCCAGCTTCCGACCTTTATTGTGATGGCCTCTGGTAGTCCCACCTCCAGATCTACTTCTAAACAGATCCTGGCATAGTCGTACTGGTCCTTATTGTTCGAACGATCTATGAATTTCCCCAGGGCGTTTCCAATGTGTCTCAGAGAATCCCAGTTCCAGCAGTGCACTGGGAGATTTGGGAGCCTGACCCACATCGGGACTTCTTTGGGCACATCTACTGCCGGATCGAATTCCGGGGTCCATTTGTTCAAATACAGACCCTGAGGGCCCATGAAGTAGGGGCCATTTTGGAAGATCGGGTCTTTATCTTCTTTTGATGTGAATTCGAAGAGGAAGTAACCTCTCCCCAGGAAGTAAGAGGTGACGCTTTCTTTGATTAGAGGTGCCCAATTTCTGTTAACCCAGCTTTCTGTGGTTTTTGGGGACGGCCATAGCCCAGTGAACTGACCGATGAGAGCACGTTCAGCCAGTGACAGGGCAACTTGGATCGGGGTTTCTGGAGGGAGGGAGATCACCGGAATATCGTCCAATCTCTTGACAAACTTTGTGGCTTCAGTATTGTTCTTCTTTGGCAGTCCTGCCAAGAGCATGTTGAAAGCATCAGAAGGCGAGATCGGCAGAGGAGGTGGAAGGGACGCCTGAGGAGTGCCCAGCCCCTCCATGGTCACAGTCTCTGAGAGCGGATCTGTCAGACTGCTGCACAATCCATGAAAGGCAGGCCACAGCAAGCAGTGAGCTCTACCTGTTCAATCATTATAGTATGAGAAATCTTATTGTTGGGTATGGTTGGAATTTAAAGATCTGAATAAAAGAGCACACATTACGAAATAATCTACATAAATTTGTGATTGGGGCAGGGTAGTTTTATATTAAAAAGACGTGCAAATTATAGGTTTTGAGTTTAGGTGCTGAAATTTGGAATAAAAATGGTTTGTGGCATCATATTTTGTATCATGACAATTTCACAACTATATAGTATTTTTTGGTACTAGAGGATAAAAATTCAAGATGTATGTCAAGACAATTGTGGTTAACTATTATTTCCTCGTTTGAAGTCTTTGTATTTTGTAGGCCCTTTTTGGTGATGTTGAATCAAAGATGGTTTGCTCCAAGTAATATATTTTGGATTTATAATCTAGATTATATTGTGAGAAATCTTGGTGTGTGGTGTGATTGAAATTTAAAGGTTCAAATACAAGGGTAGATAGAAAACATAAGCACGCACTAAGAAATGAGGAAGAACAAATAAACAAATAATCTATATTGATATGCAGAACATTACATATGTGATTGTCCCAGGATAGGCATATATCAAGAAGATGAACACTACATTTGTGATTAGCCCAAGCGGGGCTTATATTAGGATGATGTCCATATTCGGAATCTCGTATCATCTTTTGATACATGACATAAATGAATTGATTCTGGTGGTTGAACTACCCAAAATCCATTTACCTTACCAAGTCACATGATATTAACTATTTATTGTCACTAACATTTATGTTATAATTTTGTCGAATTCTTTGTGTGAATCATATTTGAGTCTCGGAACTCTCTCATACTATCAATGCATGCATCTATTTTAGCAATGTCAAGTTTCATTGTATACAAGGACAAACTGAGAAAATAAATAAATAAATAACGTTGTCCCCATCACAACCCCTAGCATTGTGCAAGGTCAATTAATTAAAGCACAATTTCCATTTATTTTTAAATGTTATGTGAAATGAACATTTATGTGACATCGAGAACATTGAGAGAGTTCAACCCGTGACCTCTAACGTTAAGAGAGTTCAACCTGTGACCTCTCAATAGCAAATTAAAGAGGTTTGACAATGGGTACTCTACCAATTGAGCGCCTAACCCTCGACAGGGCTAGTAAATACATAGCATGACAAGGAAAATCAAATATAATCAATAATTTCTTCTCCTCAACATTTATATTATAATTGTGTTCAATTCTTTGTGTGAGTCATCTTTCAGTCTCAAAACCCTCCCATACAGTCAGCGCATGCATCTACTATAACCATGTCAAATTTTAGTGTATACAAACACAAACTGGAAAAAAAAAATAGTGTTGGCCCCATTCACAACCCCCTTAATGCATTGTCAATTAATTAAACCATATTTTTCACTGGTTGCTAAATGTTAAATGAATTGAACATTTACCTAACCCTGAAAGCATCAAGAGAATTGAATTAGTTTCAAGTTATTTTGAGCAGTGTGTATGTGTCTCGGGGCCTTATAAATGATCTAGGGATGAAGGACATACCTTAGGTCCTAATGAAAACTATAAGGCATTTAGAGGCATGAACAATTCTTTGAATTACCACACATGAAATCTAGAGGGTATCATTGGCCTCTAATAAAGGATGTTAGTGCTCTCACAAGGTTTTAAGTATTAGATATTGGTCTTAAGGTCTTTGATATGGTCAAGAAGAACTCAAGCCTCAGTTGAAGTATAAATCTTCTAAGGATTCAAGACCAAGCAAGATGCCTCAAAACACCACCCCCATCCTCTCAAGATCTTACATAGTTTCTAGGGATGTAGCTCCACCAATGACATGTTGAACTACCATAAATGACCTTTCTAGGGTATCATAGGTATTTAGATGAGCATAATTAGCATTATCAGCTTTTGAACATTAAGTATGAGTTTATGGACCTTGGATATCGTTAGGGTAACAAACCTAATATTTAGGCCATAAAGGAATATTTTAGGTTTCTATAGGCAAGAATGACACTACAATTGACCCTAAAAGGGCATCATTTTCTTCTAATTAGGTATATAATTAAGATTAAGATTTTAAGCACTGGTTATGGGTCTTGTGACCCTTAACATGGTTAGGGGAGGAAATATGAACCATAGGTCCTACATAAATCTTATATCCATTTAGGGCTAAGAAAGATGCCTTAAATAGTTGCATTTATACTCTAAAGTGCATGCATGGTCCTACTTAGGAATGTGTGCACATTTAAACACACATGCATGGCATTTCAAGGAGCAGTGATTTTAACGGGTTTGGAAGTCATGTGTATTTCTAAAAATTTGCACATTTTCCTCTCTGTGTGCATCCCTACGCACCCCATTGCCACTTTTTAGATTATCAACTTTTGTGAGCTCCTCAAAGCCTAAAGACATTGTGGATAGGTATAGATATCTATAGGAATAGATAAATCTACTAAACAATTCACATGCATTATTAATGCACAAAATATTGTTCTAGGTATTATTTTAATTAGTCTTTATATTTTTCATATTTTAAAGGACCTAAGTTAATGAACCATTTTTGCCATAGGTCTCCAATTATGAAATATTTGTATACCAAGGATGGATTTTGAGGTCTTGGCCATAGTAAAGGGATGAGCTAAACACCCTCGAGTCCTAAGTAAATATTTGATGGATCCAGTCCATGAATGTGGCTTGAAAGCACTACATAGACACTTTAAATGGGGCATTTGACTTCTAAGTGGGATATGGGATTCAATAGGAGGTTTTGTATACTTATATAGATCTTGGGGTCTCAAACGTAGTTGAGGGAGAAAAAATAGGGATCTAAAACCTAAATGAAGCTTCAAGGGACATGGGACAAAAGAATGCATGAACTGCTCCACACACCCTTTAGACATGATCTTTAGCCTCTAAGTGGGTTACAAGGGCCATCGAGAGATTTTGTACATAAGGATTGTTTTCATGGCCTTAACCATGGTCATATGGGAGTCATTACAAGATTTTCCATGCTAGAGATGGTTCTTGAAAAACCCATAGTTTAAGGATAAAAACCAATGTCTTAGATATTAAAAGATGTTTTCAAGGTTTAAGGACCATGCATTGGATTCCAACCACTACACAAACCCTATGAAGGAAATATTCATCTTGCAAGTGTGATATGGACTATGTTATGAAGTTTATCTTATGAGTGTCATATATATAACATTTCAAGTTTTTGCATACTAGTGATAGTTTTGAAGGCCCTACCAATGGCCTTGGGAAAAAGAAATGGTTGTAAATGTTGGCCATCCCGCACCCCCACCCCCACCCCAAAAAAAAGAAAAGAAAAAAAACCATAATTTTATTGCATTTATAAATTATACAAAATTACATTTTGCATATACACTTCTCTGTGTGTATTATTTGAAACTTTTTGAATTCAAGCTAAAATTAAGAGTACTTTCTATTTATGTGCATTGACGAATTACATTTCAAAATGTTACTTCAAAAAATGGTGAAATAAAACAAATTTTACCCTCTAAACTTTAGAAATAATGTTGTCTAACAAACTATCATATTAGCTAAGAATAATTGTGTTATATAAAAAAGAGTTTGTTCAACAATCATTGTGACATTGTTGATTCGAATTGTTCCGTGAAAGCATTGTGATAAAATTCAAAAGCATAATTTATTGTTTCGTTGCTTCGAGATCTGCTAGAGTCCTTGTTCCATGTGCATTCTTTCTTTGTAGAGGTGATCAATTGTGTTATTCCATTCCCAGTATATATGTGAGCATGAAAAATTGTTAAAAGAAGCTTGGATCCGGATTAAATATATATATATATATATATATATATATCTGCCAAAATAGGAACTTGTAGAGTCATTTTGCATTGTTGCACTTCATTTAACCAATTAATCACATTCAAAGAATCCCCAAATATTTTGATATATTCACATCCTTTTTCTTTTACAAAAAGCATCAAATTTTTGCACGCAAGAAATTCTTTCATTATTTATAACCCTTCCCACGCCCTTTTTTGTATGAAGAAATATTCGTCATTTTTATTTTTTTGAAAATGGAAAAATAATTATGTAAAAATTCCCAAACTCTATAGTAATCTCTCAAAAATATCTCTAAGAATCAAATAACATAAAAAGTATAAGTGTAAAATACCATCCTTAAAAGGATTTGTGAAAATTATATAATTTTTATATTTATTTATAGTTTTAAATAATATATGCATATATTTTCAATAACAATTACATTTCATTATGTTCACTTCATTTGAAATTTACATATTTGGAGCTAAAGAGTTTTTATCCATTTGCGTTTCTTTGTTGGTAGTTTGATTTTGATTAGGCATAACAACTATAGTGATGGTCGTATACATTGTAAAAATAATAAACTTTATATTTTTTTCAATATTTTTGTTTTTCATATATATATATATATGACTTTTTCTTGCCACGATAATGCAATAGATATTGGGTTGACCACAATTAGTTAGGTCAAACTTATTAAATTTGTATTGATTTAAAAAAATTAAACTATATAAATTTTTTTTTTTCTACAATTTTTATTATTAATATTTATTCGTACTACTATTGGCTCATAATTTCAACATCTTATTGCATAATACATTGTAAACTGTGATTTTACAATTATTCATTAATGTAATGCAATAATTTTTTTATAAAACAATAATTATATTAAAAATTTAATTGAATGTTTTAATTTTAATATATATATATATATATATATATATATATATATATATATAAGAGGTTAAAATCTAAATTCTAAATTCAAATTTTGATAAAATAAAACATAGGCATTTTTACAAACTAAATAATAAATTAATATAATTTTTTTTTCTTCATATATATATATATATATATGATGGTTACTGTTCGCTAAGATCAATAGGGTCTATCTGACCTTAAGAGAGGACAAATAATCTAAGTTTGATTCTTCAAAATCTTGTTTTTATGGTTGAAGAGAAGGGAAATAAGTGTTCTAGAATCGCTATAGGTGGGTTGGCTTAATAGGTCAAGAAGATTGGAAGTGTGGCAAATGGTAGGGAATTGAGAGAGAATGTGAGTAAGAGTGGGGCAGTCTAAAAGGAAGTGTTTTTCATCTTCCACCTACTTAGAATCGCAAATCTGACACATTCTATCTTTCCAAGGGGTCTTGGGAATAGATCACCGCTCGGTCTCACTTCGAAGCTCATGGGAATTAGTTCTTATCTTAGCGACGTTCATTTTTTTCTTATTGCTGGACAACATAGAGATACAATTTTGATTTTCAAGGGTGGGGTTGATCACTTCCTTGTAGTATCTTAGCTTCATTTTACCCTCCAGCGCGTGATCCTCCCACAGCTTGTCCTTAAACTTGGAGGTAATAGTATTTTTGATATTATCTTTGCTTCACATACTAAGCTCCTCCCTAATTCCCCAATGGTTGAGCCAGGACTGGGCATCCTTATGCCACCTGCGCTTGAGGAGAAGGTGAGGGTTTTGACTACATTTAGAAGCAATTTTAGGAAGCCTTTTTCATTCTATGTTGTCAAGATTCTTCTTATACATCAGATATCTAAACATAGTCGTACTCTCAAAGGGGGACAAACCATATTCGATCAAGAGGATAGGATAGGGAGTATTTCCCTTGATCTTAAGGTTGTGGGTTATGAAATGCTTTTGAATCATCTCAATCTTCCTCCATGACTCTTTGAATACACTGCAACCCCAAACTTCACATCTGTATAAGACAACAGGGGTGACAAGGGTCTCAAAGAGGAACCTCTTTTTACTCCGAATGTAAAGATCGACCCACTTACAATTGTTTTCAAGCTCATAGTAAGCTTTCCAACCCCCAATAATCCTTTTCTCGATGCTATAATTCCAGTTGAGATGATAAGGGAAGTCAATGCCCAGATACTTATAAGAAGAAACCTTTTCTAAGCACTAGTTATTATACACGAAACTACCATGGGTGATCTTTTTGGATTTAATGATCATGAATTTAGTCTTGTCGGTATTAACTGTCATACCCATATTGAAACAATAGTCATGAAGAATATGGAGTTGCTTGTCAAGGTCATCATGGCTTTTTGCAAGAAGAACGACATCATCGACATAGAGGAGAAGAGTAATGAGAACACTAGCAAGCTCGGTGCCCTTGTACCCCGCAAATTCTAGAGAATCCTCTAGCTTATCGATGTATATGCCAAAAAGGGTAAGGAATAGGGGACACCCTTGCTTAACTCCAATATTGCATTTAATGTCTTTAGACCACCCATCGTTGGTCTTAAGCTTGCCAGTGACGATCTCATAGAGACAGATCACAACAATCCTCAGCTCAGGAGGGACCATGAACTCTTTAAGTCTCTCCCAAAGTTTATCTTGGGGGACAGTGTCGAAAGATTTTCTAAAGTCCACAAAGCAATATAAGAGATCGACTTTACTATTGAGACATTCCTCCACAATGATTCTAAGAGTGAACATATGGTCAATAGTCGAGTGATGTCTTCTAAAACCATCTTGTCCTTTAGCTCTTTTTCCCTGGCTTTCAAGCCAAAGGCTAAGCTTATTTTCCAAAATGAGCCCATAAAGCTTGGCTAGGATATGGCTAATCATAATGGTCCTGTAGTTGGATGGAACACTCTTGTTCCCATTTTCAAATATAGGTACAATAAGGCTTTGTGTCCAAAGCCGAGTGAAGCCATGCATTACAACCAAATTGAGAAGCTTGTGGAGATAAGGAATGAGGATAGATCTTCCCATCTTAAGGATCTCATCTTGGTATATTTTAGTATCTTTAGCTTTCCCATTAGCGAGCTTATTAATACCAGACTCAATGTCGTCAAGAGAGAATACATCCTCCTTAATTGGAGTGAGTAAGGTGGTACCCATAATATCCGAAGAGTCATACAACTTCTTAAGATAGTTGTCCCAGTTTTCTAAGGGGATAGAATGGTTATCTTTGGTTTTACGGATAACTACATTCCGCCAAAAAAAATTGGGCACGACTTTAGAAAGGTGAATAAGATAATCCCGTCTTTTATTAATATAAGATATTTTCTTCCTCTTGATGATATTTTTGCATAGATTGATATTATGCAACTTAATGATTTCATTAGGAGCATCTCTAATAGCTTTCCTGGCAATTTTGCAATCTTTGTCATACCATGGATTGGAAGTTGTATTATATAGCTTAAACGAAATCTCATTAGAAAAATTGCTAACAGTGTTGGAAAGGATAGTAGTGAAATGGTAATAAATTTGATCAATGATATTATTATAATTCATGGGGCCTAAATCCCTCTCTAAATCCCTTAAGAAGAGGTCAGTTTAACTTCTATCAAAGCGAATGTGCCTTTTTATTTCATTGGTATCCTGCATGTGGGTGGTATTCATAGCAAGATCGAGGGATCGAGACAAAGGTTTGTGGTCAGAGTTAGGCTCAAACCCATTAAGAAGCTCAAAGTTTGTAATATGATTGAGGACGAGGACGTCAGAAATTGCATAATCCACAACACTTCTACCTAGCACATGGAAACATGTCATCTGATGGGAGAGGGGCCACTTGTTAATACCATTACAAATAATTAGGTCCTGGGAACTGCAAAGTTTTAGGAGCTCGGTGCTATAAGCAACCACAGGTCTAGGCTTGTCGAACCTTGTTGGTGTGCTTCTGCCCCACGGTTGTGATGATTGAGTTGGTTCACCTCTCATTATTTGTGCCTCGTATGCATCCTACCCATTGATTTCAGGGCTCATGGGAAGTACCTCTCATTTGGCCAGTGAGGTGGGAAAACTTAGAGACTAGTAGCAAAGACTGATGGATGCATCAGAGATTGTCGTACTCTCTATCTAGGATGGCATGGTCCAACCACTTGATCTGGGATCAAGTCTAGTGAGGTTTAGGACCTCCTACTGACTTCGGGTCAGATAAACCAACTTCAGGTTGGTATGAGACTCTTTGTGAGTCCTATAGAGGTTTCAGACCTTCGCGTTGAATCTGTCAACCGAGAATGATGTCTTTATGACTGACCCACTTCTGTTTTGAAATAAAGAAGCCAAGAAAGCAAGTTACGACAAGATGAAGTACGATGTTTGGATTGCACAGGTGGATGGAGTTCTCCCTAGTTGAGAGGGAGTGTTAATTTTGGACAACTAGGTACAAACTCCATGTTGTGATGCTCAGATGAAGATACCAATATTTTTATTGGGTTCCTCTTTCGGAAAGGGGCAAGATCGATCTAAAGATCATCTTGATCCGATGAGAAGAAAATTTATTTTGAATTTATTCAAGATATGTGCAGGTCGGCCTTAAGGTTTGTGCCCCAGCAGTGGTGTCACACACCCTCACTGATGGATATATATTGGTCAACGTTGGAGGACATTTTCACTCATCTCATCCTCACACATTTCTCTCTCCTCATCTGATTGGTTCGATGTCCTTAGTGGCTCTTCTCTCCACACATGGGAAAATTCTATCACTAGCTCATTTTTTATTTCGGTCTAGGGTTTCTGCAACGAACTTTGACCAGCATTGACTTTGGTCAACGCAAGGACAAATTGACCTGAAACTCTCCCAAAAGTTCGATTTTCCTAATCTGCATTTTTTGGCACTATTCCCAAGGCAAAACATTGACTTTGACTTTTCAGTGTTGACCTAGCTGCTGCTGCTGTTTGTGTTGACCGTTGACTTTTGAGTTGACCGTTTGGCTTTCCTAGAGGGTTGTGTGACATTGCTGGTTGGCTGACCATATTGAGACTTTGCCAATTGAAGCATCCTGTTGACCTTCGTAATGCACCAACACACTTATATATTTTTGGCTTGTCTTTTGTCAATCTACTGATATGTTCTTGATCTGAAAGGAGTGTATTAGTTTTGTTGTGCTAAGTGTCCTTTCAGTTAAATAAACATGTACAAATTGTCTCCATAAGTTTTCTTAAGGTATGAGATTTCTAACCATGAAAATTAGATGATTTAGTGAACTTTAAGCATGTAAATAAGCCTTAAAAACACTGAACAACAGTGCATAACATAGAAAAGCATTCACACATAAGTTTTACACAATAGGCATGATGAAGCAGTTCACCCCTCCTGGGCTACATCTGTTGGTCCAGCTCCCAATGGCATGTCCCTCTCTGTCATTATGCTCAAAATTGTAAATTACATATGTTTGCAGACCTCTAATGGATTTTTTTCTCTGCACCAATGGCTTCAGAATGCTCAAATTAGTCTAGGTAGACTCTTATTTCACTAAAATTGGTCGAAAATTGACCTCTCTATGCCTTTTTCCCAATCTTAGCTAGAAAATCTCCACTAACTGTGGAGAATTGCTGTTAACTTCAGTTAAATTTAGTTTAAACCCGAAAAATAAGGGTGCACTATATTCTCCGCCGAATTGATCGTTTGGTTAAACATATAACGGTTGGGTGGGGTGGTCACATACCCCGCCGTTAACTCCGCAATAAACGAGAACGGAACCTGGAGTGTCATTATTTCGCAACCAACCGTTTCATATAACCATGTGCCATGTGACAGTGTTAAACATGTTCGCCGAGGATTGCATTTTGGATTAACTCCGCAGGAAGGATGGGAACTCGGAGAGTTATGGTTCCATCACTGTGGCATTAAAAACCTAAAACTGTGCTCATGTGATTGTCGTTGTAACCGTTTTCACTATGCCGAGGTATGGAACCTGGGGTCTCGGTTCCGTTAACCGTAACAATTAAACTCTTTAACCCTTGCCATGTGATCACAAAAATTTCGTCGGAGTTTGAGATTAATAACCGTCGGGTTTAAACATTTATGTTGCGGTTGTGATTACACCATGTGAACACACCATCGAGGTTACGGTTTTGTAGCCGTCGGGAAGTGAAGGCCCACGGTTTTGGGCGCAAGGGCGTATGGAGGGGGGGCTGGCCTCCAAAACTCCCGAATGCAAAACTTATAACCCATAAATAAATGTTGTCCACTATGCATTGTAAGAAACATCGTGTGGCGCAATGGTGCACGGGCAGGCTTGACAGATGGGAGGTCGAGTGGTCGACTCCCCAGAGTCCATATAAAATTTTACACAAAAATCTGAGGACATGTGGCGGCCTACGGGCTTGCCACATGTCGCTCAATCATTGGCCCATCCAAAACCTCATCCAACGGCCAGAAAACCACTTCGTACGATCGACATACAATGGCCCACGATGTGCCATGTGGCACCACCACATTGGCTCAGAAGAAAATGAAATATTCCCAGAATATTCCGCTGACTGTACCTGCAAATTAACTGGGCATGCAGTGGCCAAAATTTTGTTGTTTGGGAAAATGAACAAAACATGAATCTTCCTCGTACGACATCGGTTTTTCGAACCGTTCACGGTGTCGGAATCGCAATGACGAGACCTTTCCGGTCACTCAGATTCAAACCTATTTCGAGCACTTTCATTTTTGAGCATATCACTTGATCTCCTTATCAGTTCTATCAACATTTTACTTTATCGTTTATGTGATTGTTGTCTAATATTGAAGAGAAAGTAAAGTTGCATCAAGCATAGAACATCTACATAAATTTACATTGATACTGTCTTCCAATTTTCTCTTGAATTTATTAGCTAAGTTATTATCTTCATCAAGCCACAAGGTGTTGGGGTTAGAGTTGTTACTTAATGTAATGGCTTGGTTAGTAGCAGTTATAGCATTAAACTTTCCTAGTAAAAATATATTACCATCATATCTCAGGTTGAAGATGTAATTTTATAAAGAATTGAAAGGACAATTCTTATCGAGGGGTGTTCTTCTTATAGGATGTAGAGTTAATAGGAGCGAAATAGCAAATTGCAAGAAAGATCCTATTGGTGGTAGAATCAGATATTTTGATCCAAATGTATTGATTGAAGCGGTCGATTTTACGAAGTCAGATGTGAGAGGAAAAAGTGTTCCTTATATAGCAGATTATACCACCAAAACCCCTCCGAGAGGATTTCTTATTCCAACCAGACCAAACAGTGAAACCTTCGAGGTGAGGGATCCTAGATTCAACATGCTCCCATGTTTCAACTAAGAGAATAAGGTCAATATCACTCGGGATCCAACTTAACATAGGACCTTTACAATATGGAAAGCCATGAGAGTTCTAGAAGAGGATCCAGAGTGATGCAAATCCCTATTTATCACTCGTGCTTGAGACTCTATTTCTAATAATAGTTTTCCTATTTCTAATGATTGCCCATTTCCCGACTTTTCTTGCATCCTTGACCTTTTGGACTTCTTTCCTAAGTTCAGCTTAGTCTTCTGGAATGGGATCCTCATTTATAAAGATTATTGTCCCTTTTAGGCTTGGGGATTTCCTAAGTATATCTACTTTATGTTCATGACAATTGACCTTGACATGGATGAGTATGTGTTTATGTTCAAGTATCTTTCCGACCCTTATTGCTTCCGTGAGATAGGTTGTTTCAATTTGAGATTTTTCTTTTAATTGTTCTTTAACCATTTCTAATTTGTTTTCATTGTTTTGTTCTTCTATACCCGCAACTATAATATTTAAGGCTCGTTTATGGCGCTCATGGTCGAGAACAATCAATTTATTAATTTCCTCTTTGATGGGTTTAATATCTAAGTTATTTTCTGTGTTATTTAGGGCTGAGTTACTATGCAGTTGTTCTTTTAGATTTTTAATCTTGCTTTTCAAGGTGTCATTTTCTTCGACCATTGTTTGTTTACTATGTTCTATTTATTGAATTTTACCTTTCATTTCTTGGAGTTCAATTTCGAGTGTGGTTATCTTATTTTCTAATGATTTGTGGTTGCTATCAAGCAATGTCGTTAGTTTTAATTTAAAATGATTTTCTCTCTCTTCTCTTCATCTTTCTAAAGACTCAAGGTACTCATAGAGACTATCTAATGTAATTTTACTTTGTCTGCCTTTGCTAGAGGGGGGCTTAGAAATATGAGGAGAAGTATTTATAATGTAATAAAACAAAACTTAACACGAAGAGGGTAAGTGAGAACTTGCGCACTTGTTGATCCAGGTGGATATTGGTGGCGACCCACCTATTCCATTTGGGGCCCCACCATTGTCTCTTTCAGTTTTTTTCACAAATTACTATTTTTAGTAGTTTTTCGGGTCCTGAACTTCCGGAGCCGTTTTGGGGCCCCAAACGGAGATAGTATGCCGAAGTTACGTCCTTAGGAAGTTGAAACACCAATTTACCCAAACGAGGCCCATAGTTTTGGCGCTTCATCTCCTAGGGTTAGGTTTTTGGACGTTTAGAGTTCTCCATTGTTTCTCCATAATAAATAGGCCCTCGAGCCTCATTGTAACACAGTTTGGAGGTCTGTAGCCGCCACATCTCTTCTCAGAGATTCGCTACCAACACCCTAGCTATTTTATTTCCATCATGTTTGTAAACATATTTTTATGATTTGATATTAATGAAATGAAACCTTATTTCCGTTGTATTACTATGTTTATGGTTATTTATGTATTATGTTGCGTTCCTGCATAAATCTGGATCAGTGGTATCAGAGCGGTCTGCTTTTTCTCGATCCTTCTTTGCATGTCCCCAACGAGGTCGGGGTATAAGGAGTTAGGGCTTGATCTGGTGGAACCTTTGCAAGATCAGCCTCGCAAACCCCAACGGACACCCATGGGGTACGAAAAGAAAGATGAGGGAGCAGGAGATCCTATCAAAATATTGCTCGAGGAGGCCTTCGAAAAACAAAGGAACGCGATGATGGATAACTTTGCCCAGATCCTTCAACGACTACCCACCGGCGGCGCATCTGCATCCAGTAGCCACTCTGGAAGCGCGACTCCCTTTAAGTTACAAGTAAACTTTGACATTCCCATATTTGAGGGTCAAATAGATGCAGATGTCGTAGATAGATGATTGAATCTATTAGAAGGATATTTCTCGGTTCATGACTTTTCCGACCGGAAGAAGATTATTTTTGCACTCCTCAAAGCTACCCCCCATGTCAAGGACTGGTGGGAAACCTACTGTGAGAAAAAGAACGAGACAGAACCCTCTCTGTTCTCGGCCGTACCCACTTGGAATTCTTTCTGAAATGCCATCAAGGAACAATACTATCCCGTGGATAGCTATGAGGACAAGTACATACAATGGACCATGTTGCGGCAACAAAGGGATCAAGATGTGCGTGAGCTAACGAATATGTTCCATACCCTGCGCACAAAGTTGGGTATCAAAGATTCAGAGAAACATTTGGTGCTAAAGTATTGCGGTTGTCTGCACAAATACATTCAGGAGGAAATGGAGTTCCTCCACATCTCCTCGCTTGATACAACATACCGGTTTGCTGCCAAGATTGAGCAGAAATTCAAACAAAAGAAGCGAGACTTTGGATCTGCGAATCAAAAGCAAGGGAAAGGTGCTCCCAAACCACAGAACAAAGGAAAAAGCCAAGACATGGCGACCCAAGACAATCTGCCAAAGACACAACATCGTGAAGCCAAAGAAGGACAAGGGAAAGCGGTGTGAGTTCCATAAGAGCTACACTCACAACACAAGTGAGTGTCGAGCCAAGCAGTCACTGGTGGCCGAGATGAAGGCTTCTGAATCAAATGCATGCTCCGACTCTGAATCAGAACCTGACAGGGGAATGAAAAAGGGAAGCAGATTATTGATGCAGATCCCAACACCACTGTTGCCACTACGAAGATCCAGAAGGAGGAACCACGGGATCTAGAGGAGGCAGAGCGTCTCTTCCACTCCTAGATGTGGGTAAAGGGTTCACCGCTATGGTTCATTGTCGACAATGGGAGCCAAAAGAACCTCATTTCAGCAGATGTCATGAAGCAGTTGGGCTTGTCGACCACAGCGCACCCACAACCATACACCATCGGGTGGCTTCACCAAGGACGGGATCTCCGCGTTAGCCAGCAGTTTCGCCTTCCCTATAGCATCAAGCCTTTCACGGATGAGGTATTGTGTGACATTGCTCCTATTGATGTTTCTGATGTATTATTAGGCCAACCATACTTGTGGAAGCGACATGCTGTGTATGAGTCCCGACCTCGCGTTGTTATTGTTACTTTGGGAAATAAATTATACAGAATACCAGAGGTACCACCGCCTCCCACTATCTCTTTGGTTACTGCAAAACAATGCAGTAAGCTCATTTCCCAAACCAGAAAATTTGTTTTCCTGATGATCTGCCCCCAGGGCAAGAAGAATACTGTGGCCACGACCTCCATACATGGCTCCTCTGCACGACAACAAATGGAGAAGGTTGTGGAGGAGTACAGGGACATCTTCACCTCTCCCACAGGGGTGCCTCTACATTGTCAGGTCAAGCACCTCATTGACCTAACCCCATGTGCGCTGCTACCCAATGGACTAATCTATAGGCGCTCTGTTCTGGAGAATGATGAAATCAAGAGGCAGATTCAGGCGCTGCTGCAGAAAGGTCACATCCGGCCAAGTTCATTGCCCTGTGAGAGCCCGATCGTGTTGGTACAGAAGAAGGATGGGACTTGGAGACTCTGTATTGACTATCAGGCGTTGAACAAGATCACCGTCCGGAATATGTACCCAATCCCATGGATTGATGACCTTCTGGACCAACTCAAAGGTGCAAAATATTTCAGCAAGATCGACCTGAAGTCTGGGTATCACTAGGTACCAATCAAACCCTCTAATGTGTGGAAGACTGCCTTCAAAGTCAAGGAGGGCCTTCTCGAATGGCTCGTCATGCCTTTCAGATTGAAAAATGCTCTCGCAACCTTCACGAGGTTAATGGATGACATCTTGCGTCCATTCACCAACTCATTTGTAGTGGTATACTTGGATGACATTTTGATCTTTAGCCAGACTTGGGAAGAGCACCTCCACCACATCCGAGAAGTCCTCCAAACACTGCGGCAACACAAGTTGTGTGCCAATTTGGAGAAGTGCACTTTTAGCATGACCAGGTTCAATATCTGGGATACATTATTGATGAAAGGGGGGTGCATGTGGATCCAGCGAAGATCCAAGTCATTCGGGATTGGCCAGCCCCAACCACCCTAACAGAGCTTCACAACTTTCTGGGTCTTGCTAATTTCTACTGCAGGTTCATGTTAGGATTCTCTCATATCACTTAGCCCTTGAGTCAAGTCACCAAGAGAAGAGCGAAAGCAAAATTTTGTTGGTCGAAATTTCAACAGAAGGCGTTCGTAGAATTGAAGCATCACCTCTGTCATGCCCCAGTGCTCACATTACCAAACTTGCAACAACCATTTCAGATCGAGACAAATGCCTCTAACTATGCTATTGGGGCAGTTCTTACGCAACAGGGGCATCAAGTGGCATATCACAGTGATACATTGTTCGACACAGTTCGAAAGTATCCCACTTATGACAAAGAAATGTATTCCATTGTGCAAGCTTGTCGACAATGGAAGCATTACAATTTGGGGAAGGAGACAATCATTCACATAAACTACCAGCCCTTGCAGTTCATACAGACACAAGGGAAGTTGCAGAACGATCGCCATCAGAAGTGGTCCACATATCTGCAACAATTTCATTCGAACATCAAGTACAAGAAAGGTAGCACCAATAATGTTGCACATTGCCTCAGCCGACCACCGATCGTGGCCATCACCATCGTTCTCAACTCTTGTGGGCATGAGACTTCTGATTGGCCGCTTCTCTATAAGAGCAATCTAGAATTCAGCTACACATACAAAGCACTCTTGGGGGTATGCAAGTTCCAAATTTTCACCTCCAAGATGCACTATTATGTCACTCGGGGACACTGTGTTCCTTCAAGCGAGCGTGCCAAGATGATACAGGAAGCGCACTCGCCCTAGGTCGCCGGGCATTTTGGGGTTTGGACCGTAGGGGCAACATCGTTTTGGGAGTGAGTTTATTAGCCGCCGTAACCTTCGACGAGATGTCGTATAGCACATCAGATCGACATTGCTTACGCCATCGCTAAATCGACCATCAACAAGCAAGGGTTTATATACTTTGCTACTCACCCCTTAGTCGACCCTTGGGAATCCATCTCCATGGATTACATGCCGTGCCTCTTCTACTAAGCATGGAAACGACTGTGTTTTCGTGGTCGTCGACAGATTCTCAAAGATGGCCATTATGGCGGCCTGCAAGAAGAATATCACAGCAGAAGCCACTACTAAACTCTTCTTTGAACAAGTGTGGGTGCACTTTGGAATCCCACAGTCTATCATATCAGATCGCGACAGCAGGTTCCTCAGCGCATTTTGGTCCAGCCTCTGGTCAATGTTGGACACGAAGCTCACCAAGTCCACAGCTTTCCATCCCCAAACTGATGGCCAGACAGAGGTCGTCAACAGGATGATTGTACACATTCTGCGCACGTACAATTCAAAGCATCCACGCACATGGGATGAGAGCCTTCCCTATGTACAACACAATTATAACCGGGCTCTCCACAGCTCAACCGGCCACAACCCCTTTCAGGTGGGCTTGGGATTCCAGCCACTATGTCCCATTGACGTAGCCATGCCATTTGCAGCTACTCAGGTCGATTCAGCTCATGTCCAATCTGAAGCTAACAAAGCAAAAAACTTCATCGAGCACATTCAGCACATCTGCCAACAGGTTTATGACATATTGGACAGAGCCAATGCTAAGTACAAACAACGACATGATCAACATCGAGTGCCATACAACTTGTAGGTGGGGGAAAAAGTGTGGCTACATTTGCAGAAGGAGCGCCTCACTGGACCCCACCGTAAGATTCACCCGCTCTGATATGGGTCGTACACCATCACCAAGGCTATAGGGAACAATGCCTTCGAGCTCAATATTCCACCATTCCTTGGTCTGCACCCAGTATTCAATGTAGACCGCCTTCGTCCCTACTTCCCACCTCTATTGGACACCTCTGACACTACAGAAGAACTCACACTAAAAGAGTTAAACCCAGACTGCATGGAACATGCAAATCTAGAACACTCGCCAACAGAAGATCCAACTGTATCGGGTTGTCAAAGCTAGCCAACTCTTGCACCAAGGCAAGTGGTTCACCAGGGACCAAGTTCAACAGAAGTTTCCTCATCTCGTGGAGGAACTCAACGCAATGGGGACCATTGCTTCCTAAGGGGGGAGGAATGATCCAGGTGGATATTGGTGGCCACCCGCCTATTCCACTTGGGACCGCACCATTGTCTCTTTCAGTTTTTTTTCACAACTTACTATTTTTAGCAATTTTTCGGGTCCTGAACTTCCGGAGCCGTTTTGAGGCCCCAAACGAAGATAGTATGCCGAAGTTACGTCCCTGAGAAGTTGAAACACCAATTTACCCAAACGAGGCCCATAGTTTTGGCGCTTCATCTCCTAGGGTTAGGTTTTTGGTCGTTTAGAGTTCTCCATTGTTTCTCCATAATAAATAGGCCCTCGAACCTCATTGTAACACAGTTTAGAGGTCTGTAGCCCCCACATCTCTTCTCAGAGATTTGCTACCAGCACCCTAACTATTTTATTTCCATCATGTTTGTAAGCATATTTCTGTGATTTGATATTAATGAAATGAAGCCTTATTTCCGCTGTATTTCTATGTTTATGGTTATTTTTGTATTCTGTTGCGTTCCTGCATAAATCTGGATCATTTGTAAAGAAGAACTAATAAGAATAAGAATCTCGTTGCCCTTTTTTAGAGTTCTAAAAATCTGTTGCTCTTTTGATGCCCTTCCCATGCCAGAAACCCTAGCCCAGGCAGTCGTCTTCAATGTATATGGGATGGCGCAGGTCTTAGTCTTCCTTCAGAGACTACGCAAGATTTCTTGACTTGGAGAGACAACCTTGATTTGGACGACTACCATAATTCAAATGTAAATACAGGTATAACATATTATAGTTTTTTAAATCTATGTTCGAAATCAGGGCCTTGCTCTTTAATTGCTAAGATGAGGACTTTACCAATCAATAAAACTTAAATTGATGGAATTATAAACCTTAACACTAATTTGAATGCAACATTTTTATTGTAATTATGTTCTAAATCAAAACCTTGTAAATGCAAGTATAACATATTATAGTTTTTAAAGCTATGTTCGAAATCAGGGCCTCGCTCTTTAATTGCACAGATGAGGAATTTACCAATCAATAAAACTCAAATTAATGGAATTTTAAACCTTAACACTAATTTGAGTTCAACATTTTTGTTGTAATTTAGCCATATTTAAACAAATTTTGACATACAATTTTAAAATATATAAATTTTTGTTTTTAAAATAATGTCTTATTTCTTTTATAGATTTAATGGTATTATTATTTTTAAAATGTTAAGATATTGAACTAATACTTTAGTTTACCCTATAATTTCATTTTCAATATTATGTTGAATTTCTTGATTTAAAAAGAATGAAATTAATTTAAACAAATTTTTAAAATTAATGATCCCAAAGTATTAATTATATAAATTTATATTAGGAAATTCATCATTTAAATACCAAATCTTACATGAATGCTAACATATACATTATATTTTGAAGAAAATATAATAAACCACTCTTAAAAATTTTGGATTTTTATAGTTATACAAAATTTTCATAAATACTATTATTATTATTATGCAAACTTAATATGATTTCTTATATTTCATCATTTTATACTATATTTAAATTATATATTCTACCAAATTAAAATTAATATAATAATTATTTAGACAAAAAAATAAAAAAATAAAAATAAAAAATAAAATAAAAATGTATATATAAAAGTTGCAAATAAAACTTTTGTTATTCTTAATTAGATATAATTACTTAAAATTAACTTAATAAGCATTTACACAAGTAGATTTCTAATAAAGTAAATATAGAGACGAAAGTTACAAGTACATTTTTTTGTTTTGTTTTTAATTCTATATAATATAAAAATGTCTCCCATTCATATAAACACAACTCTTACTATTCTATCTTATATATTTAATTATATACGCAGAAAAAATTTCAATTAATAATCAAGTAAAACATAAACTTACACTTATATTCAATTAATAATCAAGTAAAACTTAAACTTATGCTTATTTCATAACCATAATAAAATTTTGATTTGTTTTTATTAAATTGTTTGAGATTAATTCCAAAAAGTCACAATTAAAACAACTCTTTAATCTAATTAACTATTAAATTAGTTTATTATGGTTTTGAATATAAGTTTAATTTTAATACTCTATTTAAGTATACTTTTATATAGTTTTATCTTTATAACTTTATTTTCAACAACTCCTCAATCTAATTAAGTATTAAATTAGTTAAAATTGTTTTGAATATACTTTTAATTTTAATACTCTATTTAAGTATACTTTAATATAGTTTTATCTTTAAAACTTTATTTTCAAGAGTTAGTTTTGACAATTCCTCAATCTAATTAACTAATAAAATAAAAATAAATTAGGTTATTATGGTTTTGAATATAATTTTAATTTTAATACTCTATTTAAGTATACTTTAATATAGCTTTATCTTTAAAACTTTTACTTTTTTCTTCTTCTTTTTTAATTTGATTAGATATGACAACCATAAATTTTTTTTATTTTTATTTTTACAATCATAATAATAGTGAAACACATTGCAAAAATAATAAATTTTTATTTTTTTCAATTATTTAGTTTCTCATATTAATTATTTAGTTTTTCATATTATTTTAAAATAAATTATGTAAATTTATTGCTAATAAAATTACATATAAATATAAATTTAATTATAAATATTTATTTTTGTTTTAATATATAATTTTAAAATATAAAGCATTTGACTTATACATTTAAAATTTATTTTATTTTGTAATTTCATTTTAAGGTTATGTTAAATTTTTAAAATTTTTGAAATAAAATATTAAATTAATATAAACAAATTTACAAAAATAATAATTGTAAAATACAAATGATTGTCTTTACAATTATATTATATGCATTTATTTTGAGAAATCCCATCATTAAAATAAAAATCTTATATTAATTTTAAAATATATATTAATCTCATAAACCAAATCTTAGATTAATTTTAAAATTTAAAATAGATATTAATCTCACAGACCCTTTTAAATAAATGGATTTTCATAATCATATAAAACTTTCATAAATAAAAATATAAAAATCACATATTAAAAAAGCTAATATAATTTCTCACATAATCTTTTTACATTATATTGAAATTAGAAATTTTTTCTTAACTTAAAACTAACCTAATAAAATAATTATTTATTACAATGATTGTGACCATTTATCTCCTTACCTTGCAATCCAAATACTGGTTTACTTTACCTCCTTACCTTGCAATCCAAACACTTGTTTACTTTGCCTCCTTACCTTGCAATCCAAACACTTGTTTACTTTGCTCCTCCCGTCTCAATGATCCCACACCTAACTCACTTTACCTTAGCATCTCAAAAAAAATATCTATAAATAAAAATTGCAAATAAAATTTAATTATAAATAATTTCATTTAAAAAACAAACATCTATAAATAAAAATTATTATAAATAATTTATATAATTCTAAATAATTTTCCATTTCCATAAATACAAATTATTCTATTAACAACCTAATTACTAATCAAATACAAACATATATTTATATCTCTTTTATGAATTTATAATAATATTTTAACTTGTTCATGTCAAATTCTTTTAGAACTTTAACCTAAATCCGTCCAGCTTGTTCCGTTAATCAAAGATAAGTATTTGTATTTGTATGTGTGATGAGGGAAGAATAGAGATTTAGATTTTAAAATTTTAGAAATTATTACAAAGAGATCCTACATGTTTATCGGATTGTTTGTGGCAAAGAGATCATTCTACAAGATTTGAATTAAGAAACACTCGCAACGAATCACACACTGAATTCAAAATGATTCAAACATATGTTTGGCACTCACACTTCAATTATAAAATCCTGTATCGTTCTACCGGATCATCAAACAAAAGCCTTTGTTTTCGCAGGCCAGACGCATAATCCTTAAAGGAGAAAGAGCTATAGCGAGGCTTCTCATCAGAATTCAAGACCTCTGGTATTGGACAGATGATGCTCTCTGTGGATAGTGAGTAGATTTGGGCCATGGAAGTGCAAGCCTGGTCACTTATCACAGTCGGCCTCCCTACACTACTCTCGTACTCTCCATTGCTCCAAACCTGCAAGTATAATTGACATTTAATATATTACTCATTCTGCTATTTTTTTTTTCAATTTCATAACATGGTATTTAAACCAATCAGCAATTAATTTTTTCCAGGGACTATTGATTAGTTTCATTATGTGGCAGGGTTACCCAGAGAGTGCCAGCCTATGGGGGAGACTCGAACCCAACTGCGATCCACCCAGAGAGTGCCAGCCTATGGGGGAGACTCCAACCCAACTGCGATCCACGTACACCTTGGAGCTATCAGAGGTGTTTTTGGTATTGTGAAGTTAGAATAAAAGGATATGAATGCTTCAGACGGGCTGATTGAGGTTTTACAGGTGCTTTCTGTTGGATATGCAAATCACATATGCATTATTCGCTACAATATCTGCCATGACACTTTATCGGTTCCAGTCACCAAGCCGCTCTAGTAAATGATCTAGGATCTCGCTTGCAACTTTCTCCATAGCGCTCGAAAGATCTCTCAATGCACAGCTGGTTATTAGAGTTTGTTGGACACGGGACCCATGAAAGAAGTTCAAAAAAAAAAAAACTCAAACTGAGAGCGCGGTGCAGAATCCATTTTAAGTTTTAGGGGCTTTACCCCTTATTATTAAGTAATAAGATGGAATTATTTTGTGACACTCCGTTCATAGTTTTCGGATCATGGTATTGTAAATGCAAAATCTAAATAAAAACTCTAGATAGAAGTCACAGAACAGATAGAAAATGATAGAATTGAGTAAATACATTTGGATGTAACACTGTTTTGAGTCAAAGTTTGTGGTTTTGAGTTAGAGGAAAAGCCCCTACCACTGAGTGTGCGAAGGCTTTAAAAAGTCTGCAGCTGAGTGCGCAAACCCGTGCCGCTGAGCGCGCAGGGTGGAAGTGAATGTATTAGAAGGATCTCAGCAATAATGAAAGACCTGTTGAAATAGATCTGTGTTTCCGTTTATGTGTTTTACTTTACTTCTTGTTTATGAATATCTGTGCTAAGTAAGGGTTTCGATCTGTAATTGCATAGCGTAGTTCTGGTTATGGTTCTTTACCCTGTTTTATGCATGATTAAGTAAGATTGCGCAGTCTGTCAGTGAGTTCAACAGAGGTGTTGAACAATACTTGTATAATTAATAGATATATTCTACGAAACTCTACCAAGGAAGAAAAACCCTAAAGCCATAATCCACTATCCCTCTAGATGCATAAACCTGGTTCTAACATCCCCTTATATTGTCTCGGGTGAGACTTCGGTCTGCACAAGCAGATCGAATCCGAAAGGGTTGGTAATAATGGGCTTTGTTGGTTCACGCAGCCACATTTGAACCTGGGTCTAGGCCCCATCAAAACAAATGGTTTTGTTGTTGGGACCAGGATCTAATTGAGGGATTGTTGGATGTGGTTCTGCCTACGAAAGAGATTGAAGATTGGGTAGATCTAAAAGAACGTGAGTTTGTTGTGCAAGAAAACAGAAATCAGCGCATCTCAACTGAACATTGGTTACAAAAGTATATTTATACAGATCAGTACGAGATCTTTTTCTCGTCGTTGGCTAGCGAGCTGTACAAGTGGATATCAAGACTAATTGCACATACGAGCCATTTCAATAATAAGCCTGCTGCAAGGACTCCAAATCTAATTAAGTCGCTGAAGAACACTGATAACGAGATCGTGAGAGCTATTGATTATTGGATCGATAGTATCCTTGGAGGGTTTATTATGGAGTTCGTGATCGATACCTCGATACCCTATAGCAAAGCGGAGCGGAACTTTTTCAAATGTCTGCAAGGTAAGTACCTAAATTCATTGGAGTTCTAGATTAAAATGCTATTGTGTGAAAAGGGTTTACGGATGCACTCATATTGATGTTCGGAGAAAGAGAACCTGGAGCTATGCAAAGCGATAAAAGATTCAGAACAAATTGGGGTACTTATGTGAAACTGAGTATAATCTGTTGTTTGGATCTGAAGGAGGGAAAAGCAACCCCGCTACCCCAAGAAGTGTGTCACTAAGATTTGAAAATCAGCAAAGCGTTGCGGAGATTCCCCAACCTTCCACCCCCATCACCACCACCTCCACCTCTACCTCCCCCATTCACCATGGCCCAACCACCAAAGATGCATGTATTCAAGGGATCAGACAGTGCCGGTTTGTTGCAAAGGCAATATGGAGTTCGCAGAACATTACAGATGAATATGAAAAAAACGCAGTTGGTTACAGCGCTGCAAGATAGAGCGTTGTCATGGTACATGAAATATACTACGACGAACGCAAAAGTTACATTCACTGAGACGAAGACTACGTTGAACACTGAATTCAAAAAACCAAAGTCGCAATTCCAATGGATCACAGAGACCAAAGAAATTAAGCAATTGGTTACTGAGACTGTGTGGGAAGTAGACCAAAGATTTCAGACATTGTTAAGTTCCACGATTCTGGACGAACATCGTAAAGAATGGTTCATTGTTGCGTTGTTGCCTCACCTTAGATTGTCATTGTCACAACAAAAGATTACAACCTAGGCTAAAGCACTGGAGATAGCGATGAAGCTTCGCCAATAGTCGATACAAGCATAGGGGTTCAATAGATTCAAACTCAATTGGCAAGTTTGTATAGGGAGCATCAAGATCTAAAGAAGGGAAAGGAGGTAAAATCAAATATGTGGTCGGAAATCTGCTGTATCAAGTGCAAAGCGAAAGGCCACTATAAAGAGCAGTGCCCTGTTTATAGAGACTATTTGGGCGTTGGGATGCCGAGTCCATTGAAGCCCAGATTCAGTGTTGGGCCAAGTGTAGGGCCTAATGTCTGGTGTAGCATATGTGAAGTGACATGCCAACATTCCACGAACTATTGTCAACTGCTGCAAAAATATGTCAGAGTGTCGAAACAATTATTTTGTAACTATTGTAGTTCAATAGGACATGATGAACAACATTGTCGAGACTACAATATAATGATGCAGCACAACCCTGATGCATATAGAATGCAGGTAGAAGGGCGTGAAGCCCCGAGCTCGCCAACAACGTGAGGGGGTTTCCAAGGACGAAGGCGTGGCCGAGGAGGCATTGGTCGTGGAGGAGGGCAGATCATATGTTACAACTACAGACAACCTAGACATTTTAATAAAGATTGTCAAAATCCTATCGCAGCTTCCTATAAGAATTGTCAAGAATTTGGTCATAAAATCAAAGATTGTCCCATTTTATGAAGCTAAAATGCAAGAGAAGCGCAACCAACAGACAGCTTAGAACATACAAATGATGAGGGATGAACCACATTAGAAAGATCCAAGCATTAACATAGTAACGCACAGCAGTGTGCACACTGGAGCAAATCGCGCAGAGGGGAAGAAGCCAGTGACAGGGACATGGGTCCAAAAGGTTGAAGATAAGAATGTTGGGTTTAATGTACAATGCGTGAAAGAGACATTTATGACCCCTAAAGCTTTGACATCAACTGCGAAGAGACAGTTATTTCCGCTGAAGAATAAGCTAAGGGAGAACACTTAAGTGAAGGAAACAAATCCGTCTATCTTGGCGTCCTTCCTACAGACGTGTATGAAGCTACTAAGGGGCCAAAAGGTCATAGAAGGGCTACAGGAGCTGATAGATGACTGTGCTGACAAAGAAGAGCCACAATTGGAACTGCGTGTAGTAAATAGTGTACAAAAATAAGAAGAAAATTGGTCGAGAGATGTGGTTGACTATGCAAATCAAAGATTATGAGATGGATTAAGCCATTGTGGATCTGGGATCAAATGCCAATGTTCTGTCGAAACAGACATGGGAGTGGATGGGAAGGCCTAAGCTGCAATGGTCATCAGGTCAATGGAGGATAACAAATCAACATAAGATCATTCCTATGGGGCGATTGCCGAGAATCAACATATATATTGATGGAGCAAGTGTGTTAGTTGACCTCGAAGTTATTGAGATCATCAATGATAACAATCCTTATCTTGCATTGCTTGGATTTGATCACGCTTACGACATGGATGCTATAATCAACCTGAAGAATAGGCAAGATGATATTTGAAAAGAATGGTACCCAATTTGTTGTGCCATTAGGTCCTTTTGAAGGTGCGCACTATACGGAGTCTATCCAGCATGAGTATGGGGAAGTTAGATTGACCAAACCTATAAGCTTATTGCGTAGGATGAACACTGGATTAATCTCACTGTGGATGGCAGAATATGTTGGGAGTGCGATAGTTCGTGCGTTTTCAGATTTCGATGAAAAGCTGGAGCATTGGTTGAATCGCTTGCATGAAGTAACTACTAAGCAATGTAAAAAAGTTACCAAATCTCTACGTTGTGTCAGGTCGGAAGTGCGTGACTTGTTTTTTATAATGGAACGGGGAATGTTGTCTTGTTTCTAGAATAATTTGAGCAAAAGGTGCTTGAGGAACATAGATACAAAACTTTGGACTTCGCATTGAAGTCCACTCCAACTCGATGGTGGGGCGCGCACAAAGAAATTTTAGGAGGATGGAAGGAGTTTTGCAAATTGATAAGGCTGAGGTTTGGTCATGTAGACACGAAGATCAAGGAGAAGTATGATGGTTAGAAAGATCCTCGCGAACAGTTATCTTGCTAGACCGCAGCGTGGGGTCCAGAACCTCAACCAGAGTGGGTGTACATGTTCTTTCATTCCTTGGATACGATACCTCAGCAGTGGTATCTTGAAACAGAGTTGCGTCCTAGCACTATGGATTGGGATGAGATGGTGGAAGGATTCTTGTTAACTTATAGCTTCGTTGATCGCTGGGAGTGTATTAATGAGGCTCTTCAAGAAGTCAAAGCAAAAGTATTTTGACTTGCCAAGGAGCCAAGGACGTTGGTTCAGCCTAATTGGGCTGCACAGTGGGAACAAGCGCGCGAATGTTACAATTTAACCACAAAAGAAGGTGAGGAGGATCCACGCGATGTTAATATTCCAAAGTCAAAGGTACAGCGTACAGCGCAAGGTTGCAGGGCCTGCGGTAGCAATGCTAGACGTAACACAACATGTCCGGACTCAACAAGTCAACATAGGCTCAGAGGCGGAAGCCCAAATTTGCAAAGATTAGACTATTGGGATGATGACACCGTAAGCAAGGTCACTGAGTTGATGCATGAATACCAGGACCTGTTCGCAAAAAAGTTCTCGGAATTGAAAGGCATTGTGGGTGATCTAGGAGTTATGCACGTCACTTTGAACCCTGATGCAAAACCAGTCAAGCAGCGCCCATATCGATTGAACCCAAAGTACAACGAGAAAGTGAGGGAAGAACTCGACAAAATGCTTAGCTCTGCCATCATTGAACTAGTCGAGTCGTCTGAGTGGGTTAGCCCCATGGTGGTCCAAGAGAAGAACACTAAGGGTGAAATACAGATTTGTGTTGATCTCCGCAAGTTGAACGATGCATGTGTCCATGATCCGTTTCTGACATCATTCACAGACGAAGTATTGGAGACTGTTGGCAAGCAAGAAGCCTACTCATTTACTGATGGATTCTCAGGTATCATCAGATTAGGATTGCGTCGGAAGACAAGAGCAAGACCAACTTCACTATTGAGTGGGGGTCATTTCAGTACACTGTCATGCCATTTGGATTAAAGAACGCTATAGCCATATTTTCCAGAGTAATTATCGCAACTTTTAGAGAATATATCCATAAATTCTTGGAGGTGTACTTTGATGACTAGACAATCTTTGGCGTGTTAAAGAAGCATGTCTCTAGTCTGTGCTTGATGTTGGATACCTGCAAAAAGTATCAAATCTCTTTAAACCTAAAAATTCCATGTTTTGTGTACCATATAGTATTTTGTTGAGACATATTATGTGCGAACAGGGATTGATGGTAGACCCTGCGAAGATTGTCGTGATTATCAATTTGGAACCCCCAACAAGTGTAAAGCAGCTATGCACGACGCTCGGACATACAGGCTATTATAGGAAGTCCATTAAGGCGTACGTGCAAATCACTACGCCAATGGAGAAATTATTAAAGAAGCATGTCAAGTTCTGCTGGGACGATGATTGTCAAAAGAACCTTGATGTACTGAAAGAAAAGATGGTGACTATGTCTATTCTCATCTTCCCAGATTAGAAGAAGGAATTTCATGTACACGTCAATGCGTCCTGCATAGCTTTGGGAGTTGTGTTAGCGCAGCCCAGGGAACAAGATATTGATCACCTTGTAGCTTTTGCAAGCAGGTAGTTGTCTAAGGCGTAGAGGAACTACTCCACAACAAGGTGCGAAGGGTTGGCAATGATATATGCGCTGCAAAAATTCAGACAATATCTATTAGGTGTGCACTTCAAAATGTTCACAGATCATTCTGCTTTGAAGTACTTGGTCAACAAGTTTGTGTTGGGGGGTGAGGGGGAGATTTGCGGATGGTTATTGTTGTTCCAAGAGTACGATTTCGAAGTAATTGTCAAGCCATGACGTTTAAATGTCGGACCAGATCATCTGTTTAGGATCAAGACAAGAGAGGAACCGACAAATCTTGAGGAAGGATTACCTGATGCGCAGTTGTTCGCTATCAAGGTTGCAGATGAGCATTTCCTAGATATCATTCAGTTTCTCTCAACGAGAATCACACTTGTGGAGTCCACTACGCAGCAGAATTAAGAGGTGGTCGTCGAGGCGGCATATTTTACTCTAATGGCAGAGCATATGTATAAAATGGGGGTTGATGAGATTCTGCGAAGATATGTTCTTGATCTTGGACAACACAACACACTGGTTGAAGCACATGGCAGAGTGGCTGGAGGTCACTACACATGAAAAGCTACTGCGCAGAAGATTCTACAAGCTGGATTATGGTGTGGTGGCCTACGGTACATAAAGATTCGAAGTAGTATTGTAGCGCATGCGATGTTTGTCAGAGGATTGGAAGACCGTTGCGAAGAGATGAAATGGCATTGCAGACCCAAGTTACGTTGCAAGCTTTTGATAAATGGGCGATTAACTTTGTGGGACCAATCGATCCACCAAGAAAGAAAACGGGTGCGCGATACATTATTACTGCGACCGATTACCTCACTCTGTGGGTTGAGGCACAACCAATGAAGAATTGTACTGCAGACACGGCAACAAAGTTCATTTTCGAGCATATTGTGTCACGATTTGGATGTCCATAAATCTTGATGAGCAACGGGTACGCATTTCCTGAATAGCACTATTGAAGCCTTGACCGAAGAATTCCAAGTGGGTCACCAAAAGAGCACGCCATATCACCCCCGGGCGAATGGCACGGTTGAAGCCTTCAACAAAATACTAAAGAATGCGCTAACAAAAGTTTTTCCAAGTGGGTCACCAAAAGAGCACGCCATAATTCCCTCAGGTGAATGGCACTGACAAAAGTTTGGAACGTTAACAAAAATGTCTGGGATCTATGCATTCCTGCAAATTTATAGGCCTGCAAAACAAACCGTAAAAACTTGACAGGTCGAACCCTGTTCTGACTAGTGTATGGCCAGGAAGTAGTGATGTCGATGGAGTATATTATACCTAGTCTTCGCATCGCAGCAGTGATGAATATGGCGGACAATGACATTATGGAGCAGAGATTGCCACAACTGCTCAAGTTGGAAGAGGATTGGTTCATCGTTGGGTTTCATCAACGAGTTCAAAAAGAGATGGAGAAGGCTTGGCATGACCGACATATTAAACAAATAACGTTCAAGGATGGAGACCTAGTTCTTTTATATAAGAGCAAGTTTGCAAAGTTCTTGGGAAAGTTGCAAATGCACTGGCTGGGTCCTTATATTATGTCGGAAGGAGGCGCAGTTCAGCTCGCGCAGTTGAATGGAGAATTGTTCCCTCGTCGTATTAATGGAAGTCGATTAAAGTTGTACAAAGACAATTATGTCCTTGAAATTTCGCAATGACTATATGGTCGACACAGTCTTAATGTGCCTCTCAATTGATACCGGACATAAGACTATAAATGAGTTGCAGGTACAGGTGAGAGTGAGTCAAGCAAGAGGGCTTCAGGAGAGTGTGGCTCAAGCGAGCAAGGTCCAAGAATTTGGAAAGAAACCAATGCGTCGAAGCGATTCCACCATTGAAGGTTGCCTTGCGTGACATCAAAGCAAAGATTAAAACAAAGATCGATGGCGCACCAGCATTGTGACTCAGGACGAGTCACAATTTTGTTTAAGGGTCTATTGGATAGGGGACCTCTCAATGAAAGAAGTTAGAGAAAAGACTCTGCAAATCAAGGAGCACAGGGCGGAGTCCATTTTAAGAATTATGGGCTTTCGGGTGGGTCAAAGCCCCTTATTAAGGGATGGGCTAGGATTATTTTGTGAACGTCGAACTATGCCCATGGTTTTCAGACTATGGTATTGCAAATACAAAATCCATATAAGGAGTCTAGATAGAAGTCACAAAGGAGATAGAAAATGATAGAAGTTGAGTGCAGAAGCTTGAAATGAATGTGTGAGAAGGATTTGAGCATTAATGAAGGACCTGTTGAGATGGATCTATTTTTATGTTGATGTGTTTTACTTTACTTGTTGTTTATGAATATTTGTGCTAAGCAAGGGTTTCGATCTGTAATTGCATAGCGTAGCTCTGGTGATGGTTATTTACCATATTTTATGCATGATTAAGTAAGATCGCACAGTCTGCTAATAAGTTCAACAGATGTGTTGGACAACGCTTGTATAATTAATAGATTTGTTTTGTGAAGCTCTGTCAAGGAAGAAAAGCCCTAAAGCCACAGACCACTACCCCTATGGATGTAGAACGCTAGTTCTAGCATCCCCCTATATTGCCTCAAGTGAAACTTCGATTTGTGCAAGCAAATCGTTGTCGAAAGGACTGGTAATAGTGGGTTTTGTTGGTTCGCACAGCCACATTTGAACCTGGGTCTAGGCCCCATCAAGCCAACAAAGTTCAATACCAGTGAGGAGAATGGGTTTGTGCAATCCTCAATTGAAATTCAAAACTCATTGGTGTCTCTAAGCCAACGTGATCTGTGTGTGAGTATTTTGATACTTAGATTGCATGAACTAACCTGCATAATCATTTCATGCTGTTTTACATTTGTATGACTTCTAAAGCCATGCCTAGAATCTGGTCATAAGCCTTTCCAATAATCTAATCAATTCAGTTTGTTTAACATTCCCATCATCAAATCGATTCAGTATGTTCTACATTGTGACTTTTCAAGCCATGCCTAAAATTTGGCCATAAGCCTTGCTCATCATCTAATCAATTCAGTTTGTTTTACATTTTTGTGGCTTTTAAAGCCATGCCTAGAATTTGGCCATGAGCCTCTCTTATCATCTAATCAATTTAATTTGTTTTACATTTGTGTGTGACTTTTAAAGCCATACCTACAATTTTGCCTTGACTAAATATCTGAAAACATAAATATATATTTTAAACTCAATTGGAGGGTTGATATGTTCTTTAAGCTTTACAACTTGCAGAGACATTAACCCCGTGTTTAGATCAACCTGTGTTAAACCTTAATAGCTATATTTAATATATCAAATACATATTCAAAATTTAATCCAGGCTTACATTGTGAATATTACAACAACAAAAAAACATTGGATTTTGAAATATTTTGATAATTGGCTAGAATATTCTAAAATATGTAATTAAAATCTGCAATCAAGATAAAGATAACTTTATAAAACCCCACGTGATAGAGTTGTGAAAAATTTGACATCTAGTTGTCATTCGTTATTAACTGTCCTGTGAACCATGGATTGGATTAACTGTAGCACATTCTGTACTAAAGGTTAGTCATTATTTACTACATTCAATGAACCCGTTGTTTCTGGATTAAAAGCTTGAACAGATTTTGCACCAACGGCTCAGCAAATGAATATATATATTTTTCTCAGTACAATATATCATTACCTACAAAGATCATTGCAATACAATGAGATTTCAGACAAATTCTGTCCTAATGTATTTAAAAGACAGGCTTCTGGAAATGAGAACATGAGATATCACTAAATACAAATACCTTTAAAAATACAATAAAAATTAAGAAATGCTCTGGCATATTGTGAAAAGGAATTTAATATGCAATTTAAGATTTAGACAAACTCTGCTCTAATGTATTGAAAAGGCAGGCTTCTAAAAATGAGAACATGAAATATCACTAAATACAAATACCTTTGAAAATACAATACAACTTCAGAAATGCTCTGGCATAAAGGAATCTAATATGCAATTTAATATTCCAGACAAACTGTCCAATGTATTTAAAAGGCAGGCTTGTAGAAATGAAATGGGAACGTAAAATATCACTAAATACAAATATACCTTTGAAAATACAACAAAACTTCAGAAATGCTCTGGCATAATGTAGAAAAAAAATACAATAAAACTTCAGAAATGCTCTGGCATAATGTGAAAAGGAATTTAATATGCAATAAAAGATTTCAAAAAAACTCTGTTCTAATGCATTTAAAAGGCAAGCGTCTAGAAATGAGAACATGAGATATCACTAAATACAAATACCTTTGAAAATATAATAAAATTTCAGGAAATTCTCTGGGATAATGTGAAAAGGAATTTAATATACAATTTAATGCTGTGGAGCACTAGGTTTTTTCCATTAAGTTACACTAATGAATATTGAGTTTTCCATCCCATCACTATGTTAATAATTAAAAGAAACACTGCACTCATCATCATGGTATTAATATTTAACGTAAACAGTGCACTCATCGTGATTCAATTCCAGGGAAAAAAAAGAACTACTAAACATAAATCCCCATGTTTCCTCATCATTGATGGCACCACACCCTTCCAATCTCCAGATATATATCAAACCAGAATAGATATGGGTTTTTCACATCAACTACCGCGTCCTTCATACAACGAAAATTTTACTGTAAATTATATCAAAATTTATACTCAATATTAAAACACAAAACTGAACCTGAACCTAAAAAATTTACTGTATAAAATAGTTAAATTGAGTGTATAGTATATTTAAATGGAGGGAGGTTTAATGAAATATTCAAATTAAATTTCCATGACAAACTACCTTTGTACTGATTACCTTTATCTCAACTATGTTGAATCTTCATTTGATTCTTACCAACCACAGAAATTAAAAAACAGAAACAAAACGAAGCACAGCATCAAAAGCCAAGCTAAACCTACCTGACGTTGCCACATCCCTCGGGCCATATATTTCTGACAAAGTGTTCAATCTGGTTAGCCTCCTTTTCCCTACCTTGACATTACTTCCTTTTTCTCTACATCGAGCTCGAACAATCCACCGCATTCCTTCTCGGCCCTCTCCGCCACATAGCAAGAAACGCCATGGTTTATCACCTGAAGGCACCTGAACTCCGCAGCAGAGTCGGTGATCCTGCGCACCAAATCATCCCTTGCCGAAGACAAATCAATAACAGGAAGATCGCACTACCTCACACTCGTCTTCACAGGGGATTCGAAATGCTGAGCCATTTCTCAAGAAAAGCAGAGAAAGCGTCGTTATTAACTGTAGTGACAGCGGAGGAGTTGTTGCCTCATTGGCTCGGCATCAGAGGGTCTGCCCGAGAACCAAACGGAGTATTTCCCTGATGTTGGACATTCATAGAAATATCTACACAGACTGATAATAGTCTCACGAGAAGTTCTTTGCTTCCGCGGTTTCTTTTTCGTAGGGTTCGAAGCCCAAGAAGGCCGTAGCCGCAAAAAGAGCCAAAGATGATCACTTTACCGAATAGCAGCCCGAGCCGAAGAAGTCGGTGTCCAACGGAAAGAAATCCGCTGAAGAAGAAGTCCCGGCCTCGAACCCTCCTAAAAAGATATCCCCTGCCCCCTGACTCCTAAGGACTCGCAAAAGAAGACGGAGCGTGTGTGGACAGACATATTCCTCATCATGCATGGCTACCCTGGTTTTATATTGATACTCCAGACCCTATCCTGGTTTGTGCGAAGGAGGCTCTGGAGTATCAATATAGCTACCCTGGTTTGTGCGAACGAGGGTCTGGAGTATCTCAAGAACACGCCACAGCTTCTTGAAAAAGATTAACGATTCATGTTCAAAGCTTCTTGAAAAGATTAATGATTCATTGGCCCACGAGGCAAGTAAGCCCCAGCTGTATGAAAAGCTAAGGAGGATGAAGGGGAGGTATGAATCCATTCAGAAACATCATCTTTAATATTCCCCCTGAACCATCTTGTTTTGTTTTGCTTTAATATGAAAAGCTGAGGAGGATGAAGGGAAAATATGAATCCATTAAGAACAAGATGGCTCAAGGGGGGATATCAGAGAAAATGTTTCAGGGGATGCTTACAAGAGCCCACATGAGGATGAAGGGGAGATATGAATCCATTAAGAACAAGATGGCTCAGGGGGATATCAGAGAAAATGTTAGAGGGGATGCTTACAAGAGCCCACATGAGAAGGAACTGTAAGTGTTTTGGTTTTACATTTGAGAGCAGAAAGGGGGTTATGCAACATTTTTGTCCTTGCATCGGTTACCTCTTAAATTTTGGTACTGATAGAATTTTGGCATTTCATTTTGAAGTCGCAATAGAATCGATAAAGCATCATTTTCGTGCATGCGCATACAAAAGTGAGTATACTATTTTTGAAGTTGTCGTAAAGGTTGGGTTATCAACTTTGGCGAAATTAGAGGACATTTTCAGAATATCTAATTTCAACATATTTACAGGGAATACAATAATTGTGCAGACAGGTTATAAAAAGAACACTATCACTGAGGCGGAGGCAAATTTTAATTGAAAAATTGTTTGGCAGTCAGGTTATAAATACTTTCAACTAGACTGCTTTTCATTAATCCAACAGGAGTAGAAGCAGCCACCAATTCGAGGAAATGTGCAAACAGCCTCACAGATTCTACAGAAGACAGAAATAAGAATACAGCAAATTAATATGTAGGCATATTTTTCCTGTAAATCCTCACAGATTCTACAAAAGACCGAAATAAGAATACAGCAAATTAATATGTAGACATATTTTTCTGTAAATCCTCACAGATTCTACAGAAGACAGAAATAAAAATCCAGCAAATTAACATATAAACATATTTTTGTGATAATTTTACAGATTATAGACAATCAACTTTTTTATTTACTGATGTAAGCACGGATGATACATGGCTACCATATTATATATGGGCTTACAGCCAGAATTTAGATCAGTAAAACATAGAACTATAAACCCTCTAATAGAATGAAATGATATGATAAACGGAAGTGCTATGTGATCCTCAAGACTGGGGCCAAATTCCAGTCTCCCTCAGCAGAAAGTATGTTTTTAATCCGTAATGAATAACAAAAAAAACTATTTTTTTCAGTGAAAAATAACTTGGTTTATATAAATACAACTTTAACTCAAGAGTATATTAGAGATAATACTTCCATTAATGTAACGTGTAAATTTAGAGTTGGTTTGAGATTTTGTAGGAGGTTGTTGAGATATTCTCTCAACCTCTATATCCATATTAGGAATAAGTTGGATCTGAGACCAACTATAAAAATGTGTTGTAATTGAGTGCAAAACAGTAATACAATCTATTGTTTGTGTGTTAATATTGTTCAATGAATGCTCTTTTAATTTCTCATTTGGTATCAGAGCCTAGCTGGGCTTAATCCCTCACAAGAGTGCCCAGGAAAATGAAATAGTTTGGGAGAAACTCTCTGTACATACGTAGATTAAGAGTGTTGAATTCCTTTGTTTGTGAGAGTGCTGTGTGTTGGAAAGCCAACATTGTGCCTGTTGGCTGTGCGTCAAGCAGTCGAGCCGACGGTCAAGTTGTACGCAGTTCCCTTCAGGTCTGCGAGGAGATCCGATCACGTTGCAGGCAACGCATTGTCCATATGGCTTTCAAAATAAGCAGCGGAGAACAGCGTTTGAGAAAAGCGTGTTGGTGAATCCAGGCAGTGAGATACGGCTCTACGGTTGCAGAACTCGGATGTGGGAGATCGAGCCTCGTTACCACGCTGCCGTCCTTTTGTTTGTGATTTAAGAAGGGTCTTCAATATGATTTAAGAGCTTTTTAATATGATTTAAGAAGAGTAGGGTCTTCCTTACGTGAATCTTATGACGAGTTTCGAAGCAAACGGCGAAACATTGGACAATTCTCAGCCCCGATATAGTAGATTTGTATCTGAGCTGCTTTCGCCAGATCAGGAATCTGTAAATGCAATTCTCCAACAGACAATTCTTGTTAGGAGACTGGAGTTCGGCAAAATGGTTTCTGGTTATTTTAGTAACGGCGAATATGTTTATAGGCTTTGCAGCCGTCTTCGCCAGAGATAGTTACAGTAAAATTAGACCTAGCGCCAACTGGAGGGGATTTTAGCGAAGGACAGTTCCACTGGACTGTGAAAAAGCTTCATTTGTTTATGGAATTTTGAGAAGTCCAATGTTGGATTGATCAAGGACAGTGTAGGGCAATTCCATATTCTTGGTTTTGTTTTTTTTTGTGAGGAATTTGTAATTGTTTTTTATATCATTGAAGATTGGTTGTATAATTATATAAATTATGAAGACCAATTAGAGAATAGAGTAGCATTTAAAACTAGTGATTCTTGGTGTACTTCGGTGCTATAGGAACATATCACTGGTTTAAATATGTCTACAAGTCTGTTCAAAGCTGGAGATTATTGTTGTACTTCGGTGCTTCAAAGTCAACAGTTACATTGTTGTACTTCGGTGCTTCAAAGTCAACAGTTATAGGGTACCTTGTGAGTTTGTAAGTGTGTAGAAAGGTCAGTTGTTTAACTGATTGCTGAAAACATTTCGTACTTAGATCATTGTCCTATATAACTGTCGCAATTTGCTCTTCGGGGGAATTTCACAGATGGAAGTGTATCAATAAAATGGTTCAGTGTCAAGACTGTCCTTCGGGAGGTCGAGAAGCGTCAGTTCTACAAAGAATGTCAAAGATGGTGAGAAGAAGGTGTACTTTAAATGAGTTGGAAGGTAGGCTCAAAGATGTGGAGAAAGAAAGAGCGGAGTCCAGAAAACTGCAGAGTGGGTAGAGTTGTTGATGAAGACCAGATCAAACATATGTGTATTCCATGTATTGTTTTTATACTATATTTGAAATGTAAGCATTAAAAAGAGGTATTAGAGATATTGTTTTTATACTATATTTGAAATGTAAGCATTAAAAAGAGGTATTAGAGATAATGCTTCCATTGTTTTTATCCATGGAATACACATATGTTTGATCTGGTCTTCATCAGCAACTCTACCCACTCTGCAGTCTTCTGGACACCGCTCTTTCTTTCTCCACATCTTCGAGCCTACCTTCCAACTCATTTAAAGTACACCTGCTTCTGACCATCTTTGACGTTCTTTGTAGAACTGACGCTTCTCGACCTCCCGAAGGATAGTCTCGACACTGAACCATTTTATTGATACAAGCCACGTATATTCAAGCCATTTAAATCAAACATAAATACAACTTTAACCAGAGAGCGTGTATATTCAAGGCAGCTGAAATTTGATTTAATGGTCTGTGTCTTCGAAAACATTTTGGTTTTGAGCTTTTAATTGTGTGAATGATTTTAACACGGTACTATGTAGGACATTATAGGTTTTGAATTTTGGATTTGAAATTTTAAGTAGAAATGGTCTATAGCATTTTTGTAGGTACTAATTTGCAGGAGCATAGAATGAATAGTTGATTTTTGGCATTGTATTTGTATCATTACAATTTCGCATTTATATAGTATTTCTTGTCTCAGAAGAATATTCTGTATTTATAAAATTTCAAGGAGAATATCTAGACAATTGTGGTTATTTATTTATTTTTAATTTCGCTGCCCCTTTTTGGTGATGTTGAGTCAACCACAATTTGTTAGAAGTAATATATTTTGGATTTATATTCTAGATTATAGTATGAGAAATCTTATTATTAGGTATGGTTGAAATTTAAAGATCCCAAGACACAAGCACACATTTAGAAATAATCTACAGAACATTACATTTGTGATTGGCCCGGGGTAGTTTTATATTAAGAAGACGTGAAAATTATAGGTTTCAAGTTTAGGAATTGAAATTTGGAGTAGAAATGGTTTAGGGCATCATATTTGTATCATGACAATTTTGCAGCTGTATAGTATTTTTTGGTACTAGAGGATAAAAATTCAAGATGTATGTCACAACAATTGTGGTTTAACTATTTGTTCCTCTTTTGAAGTTTTTGAATGTTGCAGACCCTTTTTGGTGATGTTAAGTCAAAGACCGCTTGCTTCAAGTAATATATTTTGGATTTATAATCTAGATTATAGTGTGAGAAACCTTGTTGTGTGGTTCAAATTTAAAGGTTCAAATACAAGGGCAGATAGAAAACACAAGCACAAACTAAGAAATTAGGGAGAATAAATATAAAAATAAGCTAGTGATTGGCCCAAGGTAAGCATATATTAAGAAGACGAACATTACATTTGTGATTGGCCTAGGGGAGGTTTATATTAAGATGATGTGCATATTAGGGGAAGAAATATGAACCATAAGTCCTAAAGAAAGCTTCTATCCATTTAGGGCTAAGAAAGAGGTCTTTAATAGTTGCATTTATACTCTAAAGTGCATGTATGGTCCCTACTTAGGAATATGTGCACATTTAAACACACATGTGCTTCTACTTAGGAATATGAGTATATTCCTAAAAAGTTTGAGTTGGTAAGTATGCATGGCATTTCAGGGAGCCTTGATTTTAATGGGTTTGGAATCCATGTGTGTTTCTAAAAAAATTGCACATTTTCCTCTCTCAATGCATCCCTCCGCACCCCATTGCCACTTTTTGGATTATCAACTTCCATGAGCACCACATTGCCACTTTTTAGATTATCAACTTCCATGAGCCCTGGAAGCCTACATACATTGTGGATAGGTATATAGATATCTATAGGAGTAGATAAACATACTAAATAAGTCACATTCATAATTAATGCACAAAAGATTGTTCTAGGTATTATTTTAAATAGTCTTTAGATTTTTCATATTTTAAAGGACCTACGTTAATGAGTCATTTTGGCCATATGCCTCCAATTATCAATATTTTGTGTACCAAGGATAGATTTTGAGGTCTTAGGCCATAATAAAGGGATGAGCTAAAGAGCCTCGAGTCTTAAGTACATATTTTATGGATCTAGTCCATGAATGTAGCTTGAAAGCATTACATGGACACTTTAAATGCGACTTTTGACTTCTAATTGAGATATGGGATTCAATAGGAGGTTTTGTATACTTATATGGATCTTGGGGTCTCAAACGTAGATGATCGAGAAAAAAGAGGGATCTAAACCTAAATGAAGCTTCAAGGGACACGGGACCAAAGGAGGCATGAAGTACACACACCCTTTAGACATGATATTTAGCCTCTAAGTGGGCTATAAGGGCTGTTAAAATATTTTGTGTATCAAGGATTGTTTTCATGGCCTTAACCATGGTCATGGGAGCTATTACAATATTTTCCATATTAGAGATGGTTCTTGAAAAAACCCATAGTTTAAGGATAAAATCCAATATCTTAGGGACTAAAGGATGTTTTCGTGGTTCATGGACCATGCATTGGGTTCCAACCACTACACAAACCCTAGGAAGGAAATATTTAGCTTGCAAGTGTGATATGGACTCTGTTATGAAGATTATCTTATGAATGCTTATCTTATGAGTGTCATATATATAGCATTTCAAATTTTTGCACACTAGTGATGGTTCACAAGGCCCTACCAATGGTCTTGGGAAAAAAACAATGGCGGTAAATGTTGGCCAAAACTTATTGGTGTCTCTAAAGCCAACATGTTCTGTGTGAGTGTTTTGATGCTTACATTGCATGAACTAACCTGCATCAGTTTAAAGCCATGCCTAGAATTTGGCCATGAGCCTTTCCTATCATCTAATCATTTCAGTTTGTTTCACATTTGTGTGTGACTTTTAAAGCCATGCCTAGAATTTGATCATGAGTCTTTCATATAATCCTATGTTGCACAAAACTTATAAGAACCTGGCATTTCAGGCCGTACCTATACCCGAAACTTCGAAACTTTGCCAAAATTCAACCGAAACTCAACTATCATGTAATCAATCATCTATGAAAGTTAATATAGACTTGTTTTTTCCTTCTAAATTGTCATCTTTGGGTCTTATACCCTTTTTTGTTGAAAGATAATGTGTTATTCACTTATTTATATATATTTCTTTTTATATATAAATATATGACGTTTCGGCTGAAGTTTCGACCGATGTTTCCATTTTTGAGAGGTGACATTTCTAAATGTACCCGTTTTGGAAACTCTGAAACGTTTCGGCATTTCGTGCAACTTAAATATAATCTAATTAATTCAGTTTCTTTTACATTTGTGTGCGACTTTCAAAGCCAGGTCTAGAATTTGACCAGGATCCTTTCCTATCAACTAATCAATTCAGTTTGTTTTACATTTGTGTGACTTTTAAAGCCAGGCATAAAATTTTGCCATAAGCCTTTCTTATCATCTAATCAATTCAGTTTGTTTTACATTTATGTGAGACTTTTAAAGCCATGCCTAGAATTCAACTCGCAGAGACATATTAATCCCAGGTTTAAATCAATAGCTATATTTAATATATCAAATACATATTCAAAATTTTATCCACAGCTACACAGTAAATGAACCCGTTGTTTCTGCATTAAAAGCTTGAACAGATTTTGCACCAAAGGCTCAGAATATTTTTATATTTATTATCATATATATATATATATATCAAACAAACTCTGTCCTAAAGGGTTCTAGAAATTAGAAAAAGAGATATCACTAAATACAAATACCTTTAAAAATATAATAAAATTTCAGATATACTTTGGTATAATGTAAAAAGAATTTAGTAAGAAATTTAAGATTTCAGATAAACTCTGTCCTGTCCTAATGTAATTAAAAGGCAGGCTTCAGGAAATGAGAACATGAGGTATCACTAAATACTTTGGCATAATGTAAAAAGAATTTAATATGCAATTTCAGATTTCAGACAAACTCTGTCCTGTCCTAATTTAATTAAGAGGCCAGACAAACTCTGTCCTGTCCTAATGTAATTAAAAGGCAGGCTTCAGGATATGGGAACACGAGATATTACTAAATACAAATACCTTTGAAAATACAATAAAATTTCAGAAATGCTCTCGCATAAGATTTAAGATAAACTCGGTCTTAATATATTTAAAAGGCAGGCTTCTAGAAATGAGAACATGAGATATCACTAAATACAAATATCTTTGAAAAAACAATAAAACTTCAGAAATGCTCTACCATAATGTGAAAAAAAAATTAATATGCAATTTAGGATTTCAGACCAACTCTGTCCTGTCCTAATGTAATTAAAAGGCAGGCTTTTAGAATGAGAACTTGAATTATCGCTAAATACAAATACCTTTGAAAATACAATAAAACATCAAAAATGCTCTGGCATAATGTGAAAAGGAATTTTGATATGCGATTTAATGTTCTGGACCATTAGGTTTTTCCATAGAGTTACACTATTTCATACTAAATTGTAAAAAATTTACAAATGTCAGAATGAATATTGGGTCTTCCATCATATCACTGTGTTAATCACTCATCATCAACCACCCCTGACCTTCTCTATACAAAGAAAATTTTACTGTAAACTATATCAAAATTCATACCCAACATTAAGACAGCAAAACCAAATTTATAAATTTGTACGGATTATCTTAACATCTTAATTGTGTTGAATATTGCTTGATTCTTATTCTTGCTAGTAAAAAGAAAAATGTAATTTAACCAAAAAACGAGGCACTGCATTAAAAAACCAAACTAAACCTACATGGCGTTGCCACATCCCGCCGGCAATATATTTCTGACACGGTCTTCAATCTGGTTCGCCTCTTTTTCTCTACCTTGACATCACTTCCTTTTTTCTCTACAGCCAGCTCGAACAATCCACCGTATTCCTTCTCGGCCCTCTCCGCCACATCGCAAGAAAAGTCACGGCTTATCACCTGAACTCTGCAGCAGAGTCAACGATCCTGCGCACCAAATCATTCATTGCCGAAGACACTCCCTCACACTCGTCTTCAAGGGAAATCAGTCTCCAAGAAGAAGAAATCAGTCTCAAATAATAATAATAAAAAACAAAAAACAAAAAACCGCTGTAGAAGAAGTCGCGAAAGATGATGAAGCTGCTGAAAAGCAGACCGAGACAAAGAAGAAATGTGTCCCCAAGGGAAAGAAGTCCAAAACTTCAAACCCTAAACCGCGGAAGAAGCAACAATAATCCGCTGCCCCCGTCCCCATGGTAAGCAAAAAACATAAAAATAAAAAAATCCTGGAAGGACTCGCAAAAAGAAATCCTTGAAGAAGACGGCGCGCATGTCTGTCGACATCTACATGCGTCACACGCCTCATCATGCATGGCTACCCTGGTTTTATATTAATGCTCCAGACCCTCATTCGCACAAACCAGGTACCCTACCTTGGTTTGTACGAACGAGGGTCTGCAATCTCAATATAGCTACCCTGGTGTGTGCAAGAGGGTCTGGTGTGATGATGACTTTACGGAATAGCAGCACGAGTTGAAAAAGAAATCGAAGTCAAAGGGAAAGAAACCCGCTGAAGAAGTAGTCCGGCTTGGAACCCTACCAAAAAAAACCGCGCAAGCAGCAGTAACAATCCCCTGTCTTGCTCTTAATGGATTCATACCTCCCCTACATCCTCAGATTTTCATACAGCTGGGGTTTATTTGCCTCTTAGACCAATGAATAAGAAACTGCTGAAGCAGCAGTAAGAATCCCCTGCCATGTAGAGGAGGTATCAATCGATTAAGGACAAGATAGCTCGGGAACATTGAAGAAGACGCAGAATGCAGATGTTTTTGAGAGAGGCCGCAGGCACTTTATATAGTATATTTATTGTTTGGTGTGGTTGAAATTTAAAGTTCAAAGGAGTAATGCAAGATTATAATATTATAATGTGAGAAATTTTATTCTTGGGTATGGTTGAAATGTAAAGGTTGAAAGATATAATCATATATCAAGAAATTACTTTAGAGTAGTTGTATATTAAAAATAAGTGTAAGGGTAGATTTTGAATTTAGGAATTGAAATTTGGAATATAAATGGTTTATGGTATCATATTCGTATCAGGATAGTTTTGTAACTATATAGTATTTTTGGGACAAGAGGATAAAATTTCAAGATGTATGCTAGGACGATTGTAGTTAATTGCTTGTTTCTCTTCTTAAATCTTCGTCGAAGACAGTGTGTTTCAAGAAATATATTTTGGATTTATAATTTAGATTATAGTGTGAGAAATCGTGTTGTGTGGTGTGGTTGTAATTTAAAGGTCTAAATATAAGGGTGGATAGAAGATGCAAGCACCAACTAAGAAATGACGGAGAACAAATAAACAAATCAACTATATTCATTTGTGGAACATTACATATGTGATTGGTCTAAGATAAACATCTATTAAGAATACATAAATTATATTTGTGATTGGCCCAAGGGAGGCTTATATTAAGAAGACTATCATATTTGGCCTCTCATATCATCTCTTGATACATGACAAAAATGAATTTGTTATGTTGGTTTAACTAACCAAAAACCCTTTAATGTACTAAGTCACGTGATACTAGCTATTTATTGCCACTAATATTAACATATAGATTTATTGGGTCTTGATATTTGTTTCACCTTCCTCATTCTTTCAATGGATGGTTTTCTGGGCTGAACCACTCTCTTACAATTTGGATTGATTTTCCTAAGCTAGATGACTAGGATCTCTTCCCTTTTGAGAATCACAGGGTCAATTCTTCATGTATTCAGTCAGTTGTAACTCTACTATCAAGTTCATTTCCAGCAAGGTGATTCCCAAGCTATGCTGGAAGTGGGGTCCCAATTCTCCTATATAAGTCTATTTCCACTCAGACATAATCCAAGATGTTATCGTCGTCCCTTTATCAAGGTTTTGGGGATTAATGCCAAAAAATCAATACTTTAACATGGTCTTCTATAAGAGAATTTCAATAAAAGACTTACAAGACCTTTATGAGGTTACTTCATGACTTAATAAAAAATTGTCATGTTGACATGGATTCATTTTAAGACAAATCCATTTGGTCTACCACAAGCCAATTCAGATAAACAATCAACATCCTTATTATTCTTTCTCGTGGTTTATAGCCAAGAGAAACGTTGAAAGGATGGTATGAATTATTTAGTCCTTGTGAACACTACATGAAGTTCTAGATCCTATGATCCATGGATTTATCTATCCATGAAATAACTAATTTTGAATCATTGTAAACTACAAATGTTGAACACCCAATTTCAAAAAGGCCTGAAGCATGAAAAGGTAAACTGTCCTTAGTTCAATTGCAATAGATCCCTGACCTAGACCACATTTAAAAGGAAAGTATTGTGCATATGATATGTCTAAAACACCACATGCACCTGATATGTATTACTTTTGAGGGTGGAGGTGTGAGCCTCTGGATTCTCTTGTTGTTGATGCGGGAGAAAATGTGCATATGTGTATATGTGTATATGTGTATATTATTTTAAATATTGTATCAAGTTGAGTTATAAAGCTCCATAGACGGTATGGTTATTTGCTAGTTCGAGAAAATGTGCATGAGTGTGTATGTGGTTGCTATTGTAAATACCGTAATGAGTTGTTTTTTAAAGCTCCAATAAACGTTATGATTGTCATATTTTTAGCGGGATGTCATTGTTAATACTACAAGAAGTTGTGTTATAAAGCTCCATTGGAAATATGTTTTTTTTGGCAGCGGTTTGTTGGTTATAAGTGTCATAGAACACCGAGGATAGTGTTCCCCCAAGGGGGAGGATTTTGTAACAACCCCTGGTTGAATTTCCATGTAAAAAATATATAAGACCAAGATCATGGGACATGTATTACAAGTTGAATGGTGGGAAAAACATTTGATTGGGTGTCACTTTTGGTTTATTATGGCTAAGGAAATTGGCAACGGCATTGAAAAAGGAAAAGAGGCATTAATTGGCATTTTATTTATGAAAATAATGGAAAATACGAGAAAAGGAAGGTGAAAGGTCACATATTTGCATGAGAAGGGAATTGAAGGAAAAATGAAGGGAAATGAATAAATTAGAGGCCTCAATGATAAAAAGGCTTCTAAGGATCAGTTCATGGCTTTTGTGAGTGTTAGCTTTCGACAGTTCTGTGGTGGAGCTATCTCTCTATTCTCTCATTCTCTCATACTCTAGCACACTTAGAGTATTCTTGGAGCGCTTTGGCATACATTGAATTTGGAGAAAAAAGGCAAAGGAAAGCAAGAAAGCACAAGGAAATAGGTGGATCGACAGCTACAAATGGATTGCTTTGCAGGTATCGAGTTGCATGTATGGTTTCCTTGCTACTTTTGGCATGCATATGATTTCTTGGTTATGAGTTGTCATTGGCATGAATGATTACCTGAATTAACAATAGTTTTGCCTAGCCTTTCCATTTCCTGGATAGTCATGATGTTGTGGGTTTTCCCATTTGTTTTCTGATTGGTGTTCATGTTCCTTATGGTTGTGGGTTGAATTACTAGTTCCTGGAGCCTTGGTTGGACAAACCTTCTCGAAGCCCTATAACAACTTGGGTTTAAGTGTTGGACAAACGCTCTAGAGCCCTTAGTGGGTTGAGTTACTAGTCATAGAGCCTTGGTTGGACAAACACTCTAGAGCCCTACGGTAGTTGTGGGTTGAGTTACTAGTCCTAGAGCCAAGTTGGAACAAACTATCTGGAGACTTGGACAACTTGGGTAGAGACTGATTTGGTGATGGTTAGTGATGTCCAACCGTGAGGTGGAATCACTGGTTGAAGGTTGATGTGGTTTGGCCCTTGGTTTGGTTTTGGTTGGTTTATTCCATGAGATCCCACATTCATGCTTGGAATATGGCACACGGGTGATTAGTTGAAAGAAAGATTTGGTTCATCCCAATCTATGGTTAGGTGGTACGTGGAAGTCCCTGACTTGGTTGGGATTTTCATGTGTTAATATGAATTATTTATCTATTGTGGTCGATGAACATACGTATTGATTATTATAATGATCTTATGGTTACTTTTCCATGGTTCTATTCTAGTTATAAGATGGTTATATGTTGGTTATATGATGTATTGTATCCATGGTTATTTATATGTTTTGATAAGTTATTGATTGGTTGATGAATGCATGGACTAACAAATGTTATTGCAGCTATTATGAGAGGGTATTTTACCTTCTCGGTGAATCTCAGATAAGTTTCAGACCCCTATGTTCAACTATGCATTCATAGCCTATAGATTACATATTCATCATGTGATTGACGAAATGTATGTCGTGGTTAGGCTTGGTTAGGTCAATTCCTTGAGAAAGTTTTTTGTTAGAGGATTTTTCTTTATGTCATTTATTATTTTGGAAAGTTTCATCAAGTTTTGGGCAGTGATATGGAGTCTAGCCCTGAAAAGGTGGCACAAATTTTGTGCTTGCAGGCATCAGACTAAGGAATTGGAATGGCAGTCACTGGCTTGCATGCTTATGCATGAAACTGGAGGCTTACAATCGCATGGATGCATGCTTGTGCATGTGATTAGGAGTCTAGATCACTAAAAATGCAAGTTAGCTTAGGGTTTGGGCACCTAGGGTGGTTTTTTATCTCCTATGGCCTCTGTAGCTCCTGAGAAAGGTCAGTAAGGTTTCAGTTTGTCGATTCCACTTCTTTAATTGTACTTAGGAGGTTGATTCACATCATAGTAACTCTTTGTCACATATTTACCTCGGTGGATCGGTGAACTTGGGTAAGTGTGGGAGGAGGGGTTTACATTTATAACACATCTCATTGCAGTATCTATAACAACATCCATACATACATATACATATACCAAAAACTCATATGTTTGAACAAGAAAAATAATGAAGGATACATAGTCTACATCTGATGATCCATCTCCCATGTAGATTCATTAGGCCCAACATGCCTCCATTCCACTTTAACCTGCTTTATTTATTTTTTCCAGAGCATGAGTTGTTTCAACTGCAATATGCATTCTGGTTTTGCCTATAATTCTCCCTCTAATTCACCTACAATACAAACTAGTCAATCGCATGATTAACATCCTAGACATACTTCTTAAGAAATGAAACATGGAAAACATCATGGACTTTCATTGTCGTAAGTAGTGCAAGCCTGTAGGTCACTGGTCCAATCCTCTCAAGAATCTCAAAAGGCCCGCAATATCGAGGTGCAAGCTTGGCACATGACTCAATCCTCAAGGATTTATTCTTGGGCTTGATGTGTAAGTATACATGTTCCCCAACTTGAAACTCCTTAAATACCTTATGTTGATTTGCATAACTCTTTTGTTTGTCTTGTGTTGTCTTTAAATTCCTTTTAATAACCTACATTTCCCATTCCATATCTTCCAACATATCTAGTCCAATCAACACCTTGTTCACTAGATCACTCTAGCTGATAAGAGTAATACAACTATGCCCATAAAGTGCCTCAAATGCACTCATCTTCAAGGACTTTTGATACTTGTTATCATATGCAAACTCTACCAGTGGAAGATACTCTTACCACTTTGTATGTTGATGCATGACATACATCCTCACCATGTCTTCAATAATCCTATTAACCCTTTATGTTTGTCCATCTATTTATGGACGATAAGTTGTACTAAAAGATAAATTTGTCCCCAAGCCTGCAAACAACTCCTTCCAAAACCTAGAAGTGAATTTGGAATCTCTGTCTGATATGATATTTATGGGAACACCATGCAATCTGATTATCTCCCTATTGAAAATTTGAGCTACCTCACTCGTTGAATTCGTAGACTTAGCTACAATGAAGTGAGCTACCTTACTTAACCTGTCAACCACAACCATGATGAAATCATGTTGTCTTGATGTCCTCGGGAAACCTGTAACGAAGTCCGTGGAAATGACCTCCCATTTCCACTATGGAATCATAAGCGACTGCAAGAAACCACTTGGATGCTTAAACTATGCTTTCCTCTATTGATAGTCCAAATATCTCATGAAAAACTCAACCACCTCTTTCTTCAAGTTTGACCAATGATAGAATCTCTTAACTATTGTCGATGTCTTAAAATATCTTGGGTGACCTGAATACGACTTGAGATGAAACTAAATCAAGATCAAATTATTGAGCTCATTGTCCTTTGGTACACAAATTGTGTTCATGAATATGAACAAGTCATCTGCCATGAGGTGATACTCTTCATCCCCATCACCTTCACCCTACTGCTGTAACCTATGCTTATATTGTTGGTACATGTCATCGTATTGTCATACCTGCAAGATCTGTTAAAGCAAGTATGTCCCATAATGTGATTCACTTGCACTCTTCTACTAAGAGAATGCACAACCCTATTCTCCTTTTCCTTTATGTACCTAATCTCGAAATTAAACTCACTGAGAGTAGCCAACCATCTAGCTTGTCTGGCATTCAGATTAGGCTGGTCAAGCAAGTATCTCATCCCACTATGATAACTCATCAAAATAAACCTCTTGCCAATAATATCATGTCTCCACATCTTCAACGCATGAATGATAGCTGCCAACTCAAGATCGCGAGTCACGTAATTTTTCTTGCTTGTTCAACTTCCTTGAATAATAACATCCCACATGTCCTTCCTACATTAGGACTCCAAGAAGTCGTCTCTTGCAAGCATCTGTACATATCACAAAATATTTACTAGGATCTACAATCTTCAATACTGAAGCATTTGTAAGCAAATGCTTCAACTACTCAAAACTAGTCGCACACTCCTTAGTCCATTCAAATTTCTTTCCTTTCCTCTACAAGGATGTAATAATATAGGGAACCCATTCCTGATGAACCTCATGTAATAAACTACTAGTTATATGAATGATCTAACCTCATTGTAATATTCCCAATTAGCCTTGCTAATTGGAATATTTCATTTTTGTTTAATTTGGCCGCTTTAGCTAGAAGTAATAAATAAAGTGAGAAGTAAGAGGGGTCACCTCACTTTAGTCACCTCACTTTATAAATAAAGTGTTCTTTTTCCTAGTTGATTGACGTTATGACTTAGAGAGGGGGCCTTGGGGGTCCACATGAGTATGATGGGGAGGCATCAGGCTAACCCAAGGTAAACTGCGCAGACCAAGGAGAGTGAGGTCGCAGTTAAGGTTTTGGAGGGAGTTTAGCATTATAAAAGGTGGGGTTCTCACCTCATTTGGACATGCATGATTTTATATTGATATTGAAAGCTAGACTTACGTAACAACCCATTACTTGTGGGTTGTTTAGTCGGTGTAAACCTTTATTTGGTCTGGCAAGTGTCTCCGGTCGGAGATCTCCACCTTAAGCCTCGGGGGACTTCGAGTGCCGCCTGGTAAGGTTATTTCTGGTTTCACCCTTAGCTTCGGGGGACTTCGAGTGCCCGCCCTAGTAAGGTTATTTTCTGAATAATATCCTTCAGTTTCAGTGTGGATTGGTAGCATTTCCAGGAGGAGATTTGGAGAAGAAGAAGCCCTCTTGTGGCTGCGCAGATCTGAGGAGGAGGAACGCTGTTCCCGGAGAGAGAGGACGCTGATCAGCTTTGGAGAGTGAGGACGCTGTTCCAGGAAGGACGCAGTGCAGATCTAAGAAGGAAGGACGCGGATCCCGGGGAGGAAAGCACGCATTTCAGGCTTGGAGAGAGGACGCTGTTCTAGGAGACAGATCTGAAGGTACATTGACCAATCCAGCCTTGGAGATTGTAGATCTGGGCAGATAATTGCAGATCTGGTTCTGTAGGTTGCAGATCTGGAGAGATATCATTAGATCCAGCTTGGGAGATTACAGATCTGAGGAGATAGGGGCAGATCCAGCCTAGATCTGAAGAGATAACATCAGATCCAGCCTTTGGGGTTGCAGATCTGAGGAGATATTGTCAGATCTAGCATAGATCTGAAGAGACAGCAGTAGATCTGACATAGTAGGACGCAGATCTGGATTGGAGGCTTCAGATCCAGTAGATCTGAGTATACAGGGAGCAGATCCATCAGGGAGGACGTTGATCTGAGGAGCAGGCTTGTGTGAGAGGGGCTTAACAGCGTTTTCTAGCATTCGATGGGCGAACCATCCATGCGGGAGATTTTCTGTTTGGTGACTGGTGCTTCATCCGAGCTGCAACATTTGTCACTAGCGAGAGACGGCGTTTACATGGGTGAGGGTTTGGAGGTGTGAGATCGACCTTTTTTCCAGGACTTGACTGGTGGCTCCGGTGCATTCCGGCCGACGGTCTTGTTTCTTTGTGGGACATTTGTCCTTCTCGCGACCATTGTTTATCTGAGAGCTCTCTACTTGCCTGGGGCAAGGATAGGTGCACTTACTCTGATTATCTTGTACTCCTGCCTATATGTTCTGAAATTAATAAAATGGCTCAGTTTTCGGGCATTCCATGTGTACTTGTTCCATGATTTGGTTCCAGCATTGTATTTTCTAGATCTGTCTGGCATATTTCTGTTTATTATTGGTTATTTCCCTTTAGGGATATTACAGTGGTATCAGAGCCTAATTCTGGCTCAGCCTGTGGTCTATGACATCAGAAAGAAGATCATACAGAGGAATAGCAGTGCAATACCAGAAACGCAGTTGGAAAAAGGGCCCAAAATAAAAAGGGTCAAATTTTGAAGTTTGGAATTAGGAAAAACGTTTTCTGGGTTTTTCTGGGTTTTGGACAAGGATCACCTTCCCAAATTCCTGGAATTTTCTGAGTTGTTTCCAATGGGTAAATCGGAGGTCGAAGTTAAGCAGCAGTATGGTTTTGCAGCAGCCGTGCAATTTTTGAGGAGCCTGTAGGCACCTAGCAGAAAATGCCAATGGCTGGTGGTGACGATTCGAGGAGATGGGGGACAGTAGTACAGCAAGAGATAGATCTGGATCGGATGGTTGGCATTTTTGCAGAGTATCAGTCTTTCGGACCGACGTTCATGAAGGCTCTCTCATTCAGAGATTATGTTCGGGTCCGGTATGGCATTAGATTCCATGATCATCACCAGGGGCACGGGCACCACCGTGATGACCACCGCACAGCTAGCAGATTTCATTTGCCCACGTTTGATGGCTCATCAAACAGTTCGGCAAAGTCCTGGGTGGAGAAATTGGACATCTATTTCCAGCTTAATCAGATGCCAGAGACAGAGGCCATTAAGGTGGCAACATTGCATCTGGATGGTGAGGCCCGGGATTGGTGGTTCCATGGGATGGTGACACTAGGGCATTATACAGTGACGACATATGCCGAGTTTACTCGGAGGGCGGTAGAGCGCTTTGACAGGAGGGATCCGGAGCAGCATTTTGGTGAGCTGACCAAGCTCAAACAGACTGGGAGTGCAGAGACATACATTTCAGACTTCTTGAGGATTTCGGTGATGGTACCTGATTTATCTGTAGCTCGGATGGGTTGCATGTTTGTGGAGGGGCTGTCAGAGCCACTTCGTGGCCTAGTCCGGTCGAACAGGCCGGCTACCCTTCAGGATGCCATCAGCAGGACTCGGGACTTACAGGATGTCTTACCCAGGACTCGGACACCTTATCCCCAGAGACAGGCCTTCCAGCCTACGGGTAAGGACACGAGGGCTCCGCCTCCCAAGGCGAATCCTGGACGAGGGCAGTTTGATGATGAGGCCAGGAGAGAGCTGAGGAGGAAGCGGTTGTGCTTCACTTGCCGGGAGCCATGGGCACCAGGACACAGGTGTGCGGCGGGGAAGGCACACTTCATTGAGGTCTTCTCCGAGAGCAGTGGAGAAGAGGATGAGGGAACACCGGATTGCAGGGAGTTCGAGGATACACCTAGTGAGACACAGGACTCACCATCATTAGAGACCTCCTTGACCGTGCCGGTTGATATCGTAGTGGAGGAGGTAGAGCCTACCCCGGTAGAGCCACCCACTGAGGTGATGACTGGAGCCATGTCCGAGTCTTCGGGTGGTAGCAGCACACGACAGATGGGTGAGGTATCAGGAGATATATCCATTATCGATGAGGCACTAGGGGATACAGAGGTATCGGATGATGGTCGCAGACAGCAGTATCATCGGCTTCGGACGGACCTTCGAGCTTTGAGGGAGAAGGCCGCGTCAGTACGGGAGACCATTTTGTTGCAGGACCAGGAGCTGGAGGGTATGAGAGTGACTTGTGCCAAGTCGGCGGCCAAGTTGGTCCGCATTGGGGAACAGCTGGCTTCCCTGATGGTACAACCAGAGGGCACGAGGGAGCGTCAGATCATTCCCCTTCAGGCATGCATGGATGGGACTAGCAGTATTGTTGGGTCATCTCTTCCCATTAGAGAGAGAAAGGCAGAGCCACCTAGTCAGGTCTCATATATTGACTTGGATAATGGTATGAGACGATTAGAGTCGCATAGGGTACAACAGCCACGTGTTGAGGTTGGATGGCGAGAGATCTTGAGTTGGTACTCGATGGAGCAGACTATGGATGAAGAGGAGGTCTCAAGGAGAGATCTCACTAGAGATGCACTTCGACATACCATGGGGTGCAATGAATTTCTTCCCTTCTCACAAGAGCAAATAGAAGATGGTGGACATCTTAGGATGGATAACATCTCTCATGCTTGTGTTGGACATCCCTTGAGCCATACACATCATGATGGGAAGTTTTTTCCTACCACCTATTTGATTCTTGATAGGGTCTCATTGGTCCTTGAGAAGTTTATATTTCGAAATCCCATGAAGTGCAAAATCAGAAATTTGATTTGGGAGGATGGTAGCCCTCATGGGAGGAGTACCAGGATGAGGAGAAGAAGGCATCCACAAGTGATTGAGTGGATGGGGATGATGAGCAAGGAGCTAGGAGGCTACTTGCAGATCTATGCTACCAGGCAGCAGGAGGCTTGGCTGCGCTGGTTACTCTTGAAAGAGTTTGGCCATCTCTTGGCAAACACTCTTCCTAAGAGTCGGAGGGTGGAGGAAAGATGGTTGGATACTTGCATCATTGAGCAGCATAGAGTATGGATGCATGGTGTTGATGTGTTACTCCTATCATTCATTGTGTCTTCATCACATGAGTTGCATGATGGAGGTATGGGGAGGCAACACAATTTCTTGTTGCTTTGCTTGGGAGAGCAAGGGCAGATTTGCTCCCACACTTCGCATGATGTTGCAGGAGGAGGAGATGGCACTATCTCCATGGTCTTTGATTGGGAAGCACTTCCATCTTGGGAGGTATTCCATATTTGTTGCAGCATTATTAGAGGAGTCTTTGACAAGGAGCATGTCAAAGAACAGAGTCTTGTATTGACAGGAACTCATGAGCTCACAGCGTTGTCACCTTGGAGCAGAACATTATGGATGAAGTATGCGCAGCAGAGATATGGTGGATCTATAACCCATAGGTCCCAGGATCACTTCATATTTGTTGCACAAAGAGGAGGTAATGATGATAGAGACATATATGGCATATTCTTCTTGACTTGGGTTTCCAAGCATGAGGAGGATTATCTTCTTGCAGCACATGGTTCATTCTTCTTCCTAGCATGCCAAAACACTATGGAGGACTCATTTATGGATCCATGTACCATCTTACTTCCAGCATATGGTCAGATTTGTATGGGAGGCTTGATTATGAGAGAGACACATGAGCTGAATGTGCCTTTGAGTAATTTCTGCACTACATGTTCTAATAGGAGCATGGGAGGAGGCATGGCCACCACAACTACATATGTGTTCTCTTTTGAGGTGGGCCATGAGATTGATATTCATCCATTGTACAGCTATGGGCAAGTGTTTGGCCTTATGTTGTTGTCATATTCAGCCATTTACTATCCATTAGTAGATGTGATGAATCTTGTACATTGCTTGCCATGTAATTTTCTGAAGTTGCAGTGGATGAGACTACGTTGTATCCTTGTGAGAGATTGTTTGCATTATGTGTCCTCATGTAGAACCTTCAGCAAACATCTCATTAGGGTGATCCATGATGATCATGTCATATTCTTCATGGATGGTTTGTTTTGGGCCAGCTTGTTCTTCATTGATAGAGGAACCTTCTATGGTGGATTGTTTTTCACTTTGCCATTGGAGGGAAATGATTTTGCAGCCCAGGATCAGCATAGACTCTACCCTTGTCATGAGTGGAGAGAAGGACAGCATGGGGTAAGCTATGATGCTTGCCAAGTTCATATTTTCAGCCCACCTTCATTACCAGAGCTTGAGGTGGAAGGAGATTTTCAGGAGTTGCCTTGTTGGGGGGTGGCTCATTTTGTCTGGATGATTGCTTGGAGATGGAGGATCCACAGGAGGGAGATATTCCTCATTATATTTTCGACTCCATGCCTTGATTGGAGAGAGGTGACGAGTTGGTTCACGGTTGATGGGCCAGCTTACACAGTCATAGATGCAGAGCAGCAGCGGTCATGGTCTTCAGTCATAGCCAGAGGCAGTGAGCAGTCCGAGCCATGGGACTTGGGCTATTATTGGCCACAGTGGCGATGGGATCCGGGAGGACTATTGATTGGCTGGTACCATGAGAGGCCAGTTTGGGATCCTGGCATTGAGATATCCCTTCATATCGGGGTGATGCAGGAGACAGAGAGGTTTCAGTGGGACCCAGGCACATTTTGCAGTATCGGCAGGGAGCATCAGCTAGAGAGTAGGCTTGTTCAAGCATTGCTTGAGAACAAGCAATTTTTGCCGGATGAGGATGCCACTTGGGAGAGCGAGCAGACTTTACAGCATCCATCACTTCAGTTGCTTGAGGACAAGCAACGTTTTGCCGGGGGAGACTGTAATATTCCCAATTAGCTTTGCTAATTGGAATATTTCATTTTTGTTTAATTTTGCTGCTTTAGCTAGAAGTAATAAATAAAGTGAGAAATAAGAGGGGTTATCTCACTTTAGTCACCTCACTTTATAAATAAAGTATTTTTCCTAGTTGATTGACGTTGTGACTTAGAGAGGGGGCCTTGGGGGTCCACATGAGTATGATGGGGAGGCATCAGGCTAACCCAAGGTTAACTGCGCAGGCCAAGGAGAGTGAAGGACGCAGTTAAGGTTTTGGAGGGAGTTTAGCATTATAAAAGGTGGGGTTCTCACCTCATTTGGACATGCATGATTTTATATTGATATTGAGAGCTAGACTTCTGTCTGCTTCAGCACGCCGGTTGTTTAGTCGGTCTGCAGCACTGTTTAGTGTAACCGAGTGTCTCCGGTCGGAGATCTCACCCTTAGCCTCGGGGGACTTCGAGTGCCTGCCCTGGTAAGGTTATTTCTGGTTTCACCCTTAGCTTCGGGGGACTTCGAGTGCCCGCCCTAGTAAGGTTATTTTCTGAATAATATCCTTCAGTTTCAGTGTGGATTGGTAGCATTTCCAGGAGGAGATTTGGAGAAGAAGAAGCCCTCTTGTGGCTGCGCAGATCTGAGGAGGAGGAACGCTGTTCCCGGAGAGAGAGGACGCTGATCAGCTTTGGAGAGTGAGGACGCTGTTCCAGGAAGGACGCAGTGCAGATCTGAGAAGGAAGGACGCGGATCCCGGGGAGGAAAGCACGCAGTTCAGGCTTGGAGAGAGGACGCTGTTCTAGGAGACAGATCTGAAGGTACATTGACCAATCCAGCCTTGGAGATTGTAGATCTGGGCAGATAATTGCAGATCTGGTTCTGTAGGTTGCAGATCTGGAGAGATATCATTAGATCCAGCTTGGGAGATTACAGATCTGAGGAGATAGGGGCAGATCCAGCCTAGATCTGAAGAGATAACATCAGATCCAGCCTTTGGGGTTGCAGATCTGAGGAGATATTGTCAGATCTAGCATAGATCTGAAGAGACAGCAGTAGATCTGACATAGTAGGACGCAGATCTGGATTGGAGGCTTCAGATCCAGTAGATCTGAGTATACAGGGAGCAGATCCATCAGGGAGGACGTTGATCTGAGGAGCAGGCTTGTGTGAGAGGGGCTTAACAGCGTTTTCTAGCATTCAGTAGCTGATCCATCCATCTGGAGATTTTGGTGACTAGTGCTTCATCTGTTTCTGCGCTGTCACTAGCAGAGACAGCGTTTCTATGGGTGAGGGTTTGGAGGTGTGAGATCAGCCTTTTTTCCAGACTTCAGCTAGTAGCTCCAGTGCATTCCAGCAGCAGATCTTCTTCCGCCAGCTAGGACGCTGTCCTTACTGCAGCCATTGTTTATCTGAGAGCTCTCTACTTGCCTGGGGCAAGGATAGGTGCACTTACTCTGATTATCTTGTACTCCTGCCTATATGTTCTGAAATTAATAAAATGGCTCAGTTTTCGGGCATTCCATGTGTACTTGTTCCATGATTTGGTTCCAGCATTGTATTTTCTAGATCTGTCTGGCATATTTCTGTTTATTACTGGTTATTTCCCTTTAGGGATATTACACTCATCCACATTACTAGGAGTTGCCCACTCCATAATAACTATGATATTTTCCAGGTCTACTGTTATACCTTCCTTGGAAACAACATGCCCAAGTAATGAAATTTTGTCTGAAAGAAACCGCACTTACTAAGCGTGGAATACAACTGATGCTCTCTTAACAATATTAACACTACTGCTAGGTGTTCTGCATGCTCTTCCTTATTCTTATAATATATCAATACGTCATTAGTGAATACTATCACAAACTTGTCCAGATAAGGACGCAACACACTATTCATCAAACACATGAAAGTAGTTGGAGCATTAGTAAGACCAAAAGGAACTACTACAAACTCATAATGCCTATACCTGGTACAAAATATGGTTTTGTATATGTCCTCTTCTTCGATGCATACCTGATGATTTCCTGATCTTAATTCAATCTTCAAGAACATTTCTTCTCCCTTCATACAATCAAACAAATCGTCAATCCTCATCAAGGATACTTATTCTTGATAGTCACCTTGTTCAATTTCCTGTAGTCAATTCACAATCTAAGAGTATTTTCCTTCTTCTTTACAAACAATATTGGTGCACCCCAAGGTGACACATTTGGCCTTATGTATCCTTTATCAATCATTTCCTTAAGTTGCAACTTCAGTTCCACCAACTGTGGAGAACTCATCTTGTAAATGTCTTCAACCGTTGGTGCTGCTTCCAGCATCAACTCAATAGAAAATTTCACTTCCCTATGATGCGATAACTCTGAAATATCTGCTAGAAAAAAAAACTTGAAATTGTTGTAAGACGAGATAACTCTTCAAGACTTCAACATCCTCAACATTCTTCCCTTTGTCACTAGAAATATGAACTGCATACAATACACACCCTTTCCTGCTACTGCGCTTTGCCTACATAGATGTAACCATTCTTACCGACATAGACTTCTTCTTACCCTGCAATATTCTCCCCTCTGCATCATCATTTAGGCACCCAAAAGCCTTATCATATCAATCTACCTTAGTTATGTGAATGTATAACCAATCCATACCCAACAACATATTGTATGATCCCAACGGAAACACATTTAGATGTGTTGATGTAGACACAACACTCAACTCAAATCCACAAGATTTCACCCAATGATGAACTCTTTTCTTGGTACCTATAGCCAACTACACCAACCAAGACTCTACATGCACTTCTTTATTCAACCAACACTTATCCATCACGTCAGGACTTATATAACTATAGTAAGATCCAGGGTCAATCAAAATAGACACAACTTGATCAAAAAACTTATCTTCCATCTCGATAATAGATGTTTGATGATTAACTTGCCTATTATCCAATGCTGCATACATTTAAGGAATACTCTGTCCAACATCCCCAATTGTTTGTCCCTCCTTAGCACTATAAATTTGAGGTCGTCCACGCTGATATTGTGGAAAATATCTCTTACGATGACCGTTGCCACAATTCTAACACTACAAAGGCTTCATGTCATCACCCTTATTCTTCTCCTCAGACTGAAATCACTGTCCCTTGTCAACTACATTGAATTTCTTATACGACATTGCATTCTCCTTGTCACCTGCATCCAAAGGTATTCCTCGCTTCTTATCCTTCTTTCCTTTAGCATTGTCATTACCTTTCCAACCCTGCTTAGGTTTCTACTTACACGTAAACCACTCAGTAGTGCTTTAACTTCCTAATTACTTCCTCCAATGTCCCAGGATCATCATACTTAATCTGATCCTTATATTCTAATGGAAATCCACTAACGAATCTTTGAAATTTCATCTTCTCATCCTTAAGATATGACCCATACCTCAATAGTTACAAAATCTTAGTCATGTACTCTTCGTTTGTCGTAGATCCCATCTTCAACTCGTAGAACTCCTTAGACTTACAGTCATAGTATATCTCTGACAAATACTTCTTCCTAAATATTCTTTTGAATTCACGCCAACTCAAATCCTTTGTCTTGATACCTTTGACACGCTTCACATCTTCCCACCAATTTTTTTCTTTTCCCTTGAGATTGAAAATATATATGATGGCTTTCATATTCTTTGAATAATCATGCAACTCGAAGAACTTGTTCATCCCAAGTAGCCATGATTCTGCATCTTCTGGTTTCTTCATATCTCCATAAAAGGAAGGAGACTTGGCTTTCTTGAACTCATCTGGAAAGTACTACTTCTAACTCTTCATGTAAAGATGATAGCGATGATGACCACGTTGTCTCTCTGATCCAGAACTAGAATATAATCCATAACCACTACATCTTCTATCATGTGTATCCATTCATATAACACCTATGACTATACAATCTGTGTTTTATCTATGTCCTTCATGAGACCTGCTACCATATGCCCCATTTGTCCTTTTCTCTTGTCCATAATTGATTTGTTGTTGTCTCTACCTCTGCAAATCCGACGAACTCTGAAGGATTGGTGCATTAACCTCTGTTTCTTTTCCTGGGTTCTAGAAAGTCTTTTTAGTGACTGAATGATCCCATCATTATCCTCTTTGCAACATTTGATATTTTCCTTTAAACTTCTCAAGGTATATGATATGTCAGGAGGGTACTCTTCTCTTTGTTTCTCTTCTAACCTATAAGGAGAGTTATTTGAATTGTAGTCCACCATTATGATTGTCATCTCTGGGCTTCTTCCTACAAACATACCATGTCATATAAACCAAATATAAACATGATCAAACATACCTTAGTGAAGTTTAGGGGAGGCCATCTCATATGCACAATCAATCCGGATTAGCACAACATATGTATGTATAATTAAATCAACATATCAATCGTCTCAACATCAACATCATTACTCCACAAGACCACATTAGTGACCATCATAATGCATAAAAAACACATTGACAACTAACATGCATGCATAACAGTCACACCTAGCCCATATAGTCCAAGTGTTTGAACCTGGAAACTTTGATACCACCTCACCCCATATTTACCCATTTTAACCTGCTCACTAGGGTAAACATGAGATGAGAGTTACTATGTGTGACCCAATTTCCAAGATGCAATTATGGAAAATGTAGTCCACATGTCCAAAATTGACACAAAATGTCTAGTGACACATGATCACATTGTTATAATCTGAGCTTGACCCAACACTATTTATTTTCAGTTTCATTTCCCTAAATTTAACACAACTTTCTGTTTTGGGCAGTTTTTTAAGTTCTAAACTTTCAGGTTCGTTTTGAGGGCCTAAACGACATTTTTTAGGGAAAATGGAGACCAGAAAAGCATGAAAATATGTTTTGAAAATTTTCTTCTTGGCCTCCTCATGGAGATATTTGAAACAAGGTCTTATGATTGTCAAATGAAGATTGCATTCCAAAGTTATGGCCTCGGAAAGTTGGAGGTCAAAATTACTCATTTATACAAACACTTGTGTACATAGTACATATAGGTTATAAATACATACATTCACTAATTCAATAAGTTCACTCGAGAATCATCAAGAAGGCTCAATGCCCTCTCAAGGTAGTTGCAACAACACTATTCAATAACTTATCGAAACATGTCAAGAGCCATAAATAGAGTATGTAACAACCCTGTTCAAAATTCCATGTAATATAAATTTATAAAGGAAAAATAAGACCAAGGTCACGGGACGTGTATTCCAAGCTGAATGTTGGGCAAAACATCCTAATGCAGGTGTTCATTTGGTTTATTATGGCTAAGGGAAATTATCAAATGCAATGGCTTTGGAAAGGCAAGAAACATTAATTAATATTTTATTTATGAAAATAATGGAAATTAGGAGAAAAGGAAGGTGAAATGTCATAGGTTGCATGTGAGGAGGAAATTGAAGGAAAAATAATGGAAAAAAAAAAAAAAAAAATTAGAGGCCTCGATGATAAAAAGACTTATGAGGATCAATGGGTAGATTTTGTGAGTTCAATTTTGGATCTCTTTCTCTCTCACACTCTCTCACACTTGAATAATTCTTGTATCATTTTAGCATTGAATCAAGAAAAGCAAAGGAAGAGTAAAGAAGGAAAAGGGAAGCAAAGATAAAGCAAGGAAGAGCATAATCGAGCGGCTATAGTGGGATTACTTGTAGGTTGCTAGATTTGGCATGCATGATAAATGCATGTGTGTATATGGTTCTCTTGTTGTCATTGGCATGATTTTTTCTAGATGTCACAATGGATTTCAGCCTTGACTTTCCATTTCCGGATAGCCATGGTGTGCTAGGTTCTCTTGTATTTAGTTAAGTTGGATTGTTGGATGGTATTGAAACTGAATGGGGTGGTCTCAGGAAAAATCACAAGGCCTAGGAATCCCTTGACCAGTAAAGGTTGGATACACGGTAAAGCCTGATTGTGAACCTCCTTGTTTGGCCTAGAAATCCCTCGATCGATAATGGCAAGATACATGGTAAAGCCTAGAAGATGGAGCTTCGTTAGGCATAGGAATCCCTTGACCGGTAATGGCAGGATACACGGTAAAGTGTAGAGGTGTATGCTCTTGTTAGGCCTAGGAATCTCTTAACCGATTATGGCAGGATACACAGTAAATTCTAGACAGTGGAGATAGATAAATTCCTCACGGTTTATGTGGAGATATCCGAAGGCATCCATGCTTGTTTCGAGCCTAGTGATCTGGTGGGATTGCGGTAAAGCTTAGTTATATTGATGAGGGTTCAGGCTTAGGAATCCCTTGGTGGGATACATGGTAAAGCCTGAGGAAGCCATCGTTGATTTTGTTGTGAGTCCCACATTTATGCTTGGAATATGGTATGAGGGTGATTGGCTGTGTATAAATTTGAATAATAGATCACTTATTCACCGAGATTTTCCTTATTACACACTATTTGAGCTTCATGCATAATACATAACCTCTTCTACTATTGATCATCAATTTGTGGAATTAAAAACAATCGCATGCGCACATTAAAACATAAACAATCACACATATAAACACAGGATTTATGGGAAAGCTTAAAGCTGAAAACCCCCAACTATCTATATATTATAATGATAGAGAACATGTAACAATCATAGTACAAACTCCTCACAAGCTCTCAGCACTATCTCCAATTGTTACACACAAAACAAGCTCAGATCATACATATCACATGCTCCAATCTGCTCCACCTGTCTGCCTGCCTCTACTGCGCAATCCAATATGGAAAAACATGAGATCCAAGTTCGAATCCCACCAAGATGTACTGCGCAATCCTCATTGGCAATCTCAATCAATGTGTGTGCAAATCTCATGCACAAGTATAGTCACAACTGATAGTCACACTGCTCTTTCACCTAACCTCTCCACTGGTCTTCACTGAACTATCCATGCACTTGAGTTAACTGATGTATTCTTTAGTTGACTTATGAGTTAATAATTAGTGAATTAATTTATAATTAATTCACACCACTCATCACTAGTGAATTAATCAGTTAGACTAATCACAACTAGTTCAACTAAGTAAAACTGAACACAACTCCATTAACTCCTCAATCAACTCCACCAAACTCAATCACCTGAGTTCTAACTGAAGTCCATCATGCAATAGCTCAACTAAACCCTAGGAATAGCGTAATTCCTTCTGTCAGCTGCATGTGCCACATCCGTAGCTCAAACTGAAGTGCTCCAAGAGGATAAGATAATGCTTATAGTCCAAATATTATTAAGAGCTAATAATATTCGACATATCTATTTTTAGACTGGCAATCTAAAAATAGATTCCGCCCAATATGTCTAAAAATAGAAGTCCATCTATTTTTCCAACTTGACCAACCATCCACAAATAGCATCCCGCAACTCATAGAACATGATCCATATGTCTAAAAATAGACATAGTCTAAAAATAGACTTTGCGCCAAAAATAGCCTGCGGGCCCACTTAGTGAAGGCGACTTCTTTCCACTAAGCTCCATCATCTTGTTGCATTCTCAACACTCCCTCTCAACAAGATATGGATTATCTGCAACCCCTATCCTGCCTCTGTGGTATTCGAATTTGCTCCTGGTGAGCGCCTTCGTCAAGATATCAGCATCCTGATCCTCCATGGGAATGTATGAAAGTAACATGATTCTCCGTTGCACACAATCTCTGATATGATGGTACCTGATGTCGATGTGTTTGGATCTATCATGAAATACTGGATTAGCCAAGAGTTTAATGCAACTCTGGTTATCACAATAAATCACAGTAGGCTCCAAGTGTGAACCGAACAACCCGACCAGGATCTTCCTCATCCATATAGCCTCGCATGCAGCCAAACTCGCTGCCATATACTCGGCCTCTGCTGAACTGAGTGCCACGGATCTCTGCTTCCTGCTGTACCAAGAAACTACTGTTGACCCGATACTGAAAATCCCTCCAGATGTGATCTTTCTGTCCATTGGGCTCCCTGCCCAATCTACATCCGTGAAGCCACATAGCTTCACCTCATTCGACTGTCTGTACCATAATCCATATCCCGATGTGCCTATGACATAACGCAATACATGCTTCCTCGCCTTCCAAAAGAGCTTGGTAGGCTTAACCATAGCTTGTGAAAGCTGGTTAACTGCATAGCATATATCGGGTTTTGTATTGACCAGATACATAAGCGACCCCACCAACTGTCGATAAACAGTGGCATCCACTACCTCCGCTGAAGTAGCATCCTCCTTCCTCCAACCACCAGGAAGAGGAGTATCAACAGGCTTGCAGCCATGCATGTTGAACTTCTCCAGTATCTCCCGAGCATACTTACCCCGAGAAACAAACAGTCCACCACTACGCTGCCAAATTCCCAATCCCAAGAAATAATGAAGGAGGCCCAAGTCCTTCATCTCAAACTCTTTTGCAAGATCCTCCTTGCATGAGAGTATCAACAGCTCATCACCTGTCAAAATCAAATCATCTACATAAAGTACAATGATCAGCAACTTACCCTCCACCACAATCTAGTATAGGTTAGGATCTGCCTCACTCTTGGAGAATCCAAGTCCGGTGAAATAACTGTCTATCCGTGTGTACCAAGCACGAGGTGCTTGTTTCAACCCATACAACACTCTCTTGAGTCTGCACACATGCGACTCGCTGCTGAAGATCTCGAAACCTTCGGGCTGCTCTATGTACACCTCTTCCTCAATGACTCCGTTGAGGAACGCAGTCTTCACATCCATCTGATGAATGTGCCACCCCATCTGCGCTGAGAGAGCTAGGATCGTCCGTATGGAAGAATACCTTCCGACAGGTGAAAAGGTATCCTCATAATCGATCCCCTCTATCTGTGAAAAGCCTCGGGCAACAAATATTGCCTTGTACTTCTCCACACTCCCGTCGCCGCGCGCGCTTCACTTTGTAGATCCATCTTGAACCCACCACTGATTTCCCTTCCGGCCTCAGGACAATCTCCCATGCACTGTTTCTGACAATCGAATCATACTCTTCCACCATGGCATCTACCCATGCAGTGTCCTCCACAGCTTCCTCGAAAGAGGATGGCTCCGTCACGATACACTTGCTCATAAGAGCCATGTATCTAGTATATCGATCAGGTGACTATCTCTGTCTGCATTGTGCCGTAGGTGGTCCTACAACCTTCTCTGCATCTTGAGCCAGTCGCTCAGCTTCTATAGTGCGCTTCCACCCTCTGATGGTTGGCGCTGCATGAGTGGTCTCTTCCACTCCATGAACCTCCTCTTGTGGCTGATCCACATCCTGAGGCTCATCCTTAGAAACTAATAGCTCCTCATCTGCATGCAAGTGTGGCTCCCTCTCAAGCGAACACTTCATGGCTTTCTCCTCATGAAATTTGATATCCCGTCGCACAACAGTCTTGCGACTGTCTAGAAAATACACACGATAGTTGTGGGGCGTATTAGTATACCCCACAAATATCCCAACCTCCGCGGTCGGCTCCGGATTCTTCCTAACATCCTTTGTCACATGAATGTAAACATGTGAACCAAAAATCCTCAAATGGGAAATATCAGGCTTCTTACCAGAAAACGCCTCCTCGGGTGTACTCATGCCAAGTATCTTGTGAGGACAACGGTTCTGCACATATACTGCAGTATTGCATGCCTCCGCCCACAAGTGAATGGGTAGGCCCTGATCATGCAACATCACCCGTGCAACACCCACGATCGTTCTGTTCTTCCGCTCAGCAACCCCGTTCTGCTGTGGGTTATGAGGTGCTATGAGCTCTCTTCGAATTCCTTCTGCGCTGCAAAAGTCCTTGAATTCGCCAGAGATGAATTCACCACCATTGTCGCTCCTAAGAGCCTTCACCTGCTTCCTCGATTCTTTCTCAACCAGTGCCTTGAACTCACAGAACTTTGAGTATGTCTCGCTCTTCTTTTGCATGAAGAAGATCCAGCACTTACGAGAAAAATCATCAACAAATATCACATAATACCTGTGCTTTACTGTCGAAGCTACTGAGAAGGGTCCACACACGTCTATGTGAATTCTCTCAAGGATCGTCGTGGTGTGACTATCCTTCTCGTGAAAGGTGGCTTTCACAATTTTTCCCAAGGTACACCCCTTGCACTAATCTGACTGCACAAGAGTGCCTTTAGGAAGCCCAGTATAAATCTACTACAGTATCTTCAAAGCTCCATGGTGAAGGTGGCCCAATCTCCGATGCCACAACTCGCCATCATCCCGGCTCACCACTCCTTCTGCCTTGCCTGCCATTGCTGCGTAGCCATCTACCTGCAATTGATAAAGGTTCTTAACTCGAACCCCTATCCTCCGGGTCTCACCAGTTGCCTTACTGCGCAGGAAAGCCTTTCCTTCACTAAAGACAACATCATATCCCTTGTCTTCTAACATCGCCACAAAGATAAGATTCTTCTTCAATCCCGGAACATGCATCACTTCCTTCAATATGAAGGGTTTACCAGACTCTGTCTCAAAGGAAATGGTATCGATACCGATCGCACTGTATCTACCATCATCGCCCATCTCGATGTGCACTCCAAGATCTTTCTCATCCAGATCAGTAAACAAATCTTGATCTCTTGTCATGTGAAAAGACGCACCACTGTCAAGAAACCACAGACCCGCCACGCTTTGAGACCAAGCATGCGATCGAAGAAAATCCAGCTCAAACTACGAGGCTAAGGCCTCTCCAGCTGCAGATCTAGCAGCCTGCTTATTTTTCTTCTTCTGCGGACAATTTGTGGCATAATGTCCGTGTTGGTGACAGTGAAAGAACTTCACCTTGGACATGTCCTGCTTCTTGCCTTTCGCACCAGACTGAGAAGATTTCTTGCTCTTCCCCTTCTTTGCTTTGGCAGCCAAAGCGCAATTCTCTTCATCAGATGCCTTTGATGAAGATCTGTCCCTGGTACTTTGCCTTATCTCCTCTTGCACAAGATCCGACCAAAGTCGCTCCCATCCTGGCAATTTCTCCCGACCATTGACAGAGTCCTGATAGGAGTGCCAACTCTTCGGAAGCCCAAGGAGAGGCAAGCTCACCAAGTCCTCATCATCTACAGTCACCCCCACACTTCCCAGCTCATCCCTGCATTAGGTGAACTTCGTGAGGTACTTGGGAATACTGTCGCCTTTCTCCATCTTTATGTTTATGAGTTTATCCTTGAGCGCCAACTTCCTCTGGTTGCTCTTGCTTTGGAATAAATCTGTCAACGCTTTCCACATCAAGTATGGAGAAGCTTTACCATGCAGGCTAGACACTATGTGATCCTTGACGCCCTCCAACAGAATCCTTCGACACTTTGTTGTCTTCTTTTGCCAAGCCTCAACTAAGGCAACATCGCTAGAAGAAGGCTTTGGGACTTCTGCATCTATGAACTCCTTCAACCCATTGTCATCTAACACTGCTTCCATCCTATCCTTCCATGCAATATAATTCAAGCTACCCTCAAGGGCATAATCCAATCGCAATCCGTTGAAAGACATCTCAACTTCGACACCAAGAAAACACTGCTGCAAATTCGAATTCCACCAGCACAAAACTCAACAGCATCAATGTTCTGCAATTGCTCCAATGATCAATACTGCTCTGATACCATGTAGAAATTTGAATAATGGATCACTTATTCACCAAGATTATCCTGATTACACACTATTTGAGCTTCATGCATAATACATAACCTCTTCTACTGTTGATCATCAATTTGCGAAATTAAAAACAATCGCATGCGCACATTAAAACATAAACAATCACACATATAAACACAGGATTTATGGGAAAGCTTAAAGCTGAAAACCCCCAACTATTGTATATTATAATGATAGAGAACATGTAACAATCGTAGTACAAACTCCTCACAAGCTCTCAGCACTATCTCCAATTGTTACACACAAAACAAGCTCAGATCATACATATCACATGCTCCAATCTGCTCCACCTGTCTGCCTGCCTCTACTGCGCAATCCTATATGGAAAAACATGAGATCCAAGTTCGAATCCCACCAAGATGTACTGCGCAATCCTCATTGGAAATCTCAATCAATGTGTGTGCAAATCTCATGCACAAGTATAGTCACAACTGATAGTCACACTGCTCTTTCACCTAACCTCTCCACTGGTCTTCACTGAACTGTCCATGCACATGAGTTAACTGATGTATTATTTAGTTGATTTATGAGTTAATAATTAGTGATTTAATTAATAATTAATTCACACCACTCATCACTAGTGTATTAATCAGTTAGACTAATCACAACTAGTTCAACTAAGTAAAACTGAACACAACTCCATTAACTCCTCAATCAACTCCACCAAACTCAATCACCTGGGTTCTAACTGAAGTCCATCATGCAATAGCTCAACTAAACCCTAGGAATAGCTTATTTCCTTCTGTCAGCTGCATGTGCCAAATCCATAGCTCAAACTGAAGTGCTCCAAGAGAATAAGATAATGTTTAGAGTCCAAATATTATTAAGAGCTAATAATATTCGACATATCTATTTTTAGACTGGCAATCTAAAAATAGATTCCGCCCAGTATGTCTAAAAATAGAAGTCCATCTATTTTTTCCGACTTGACCAACCATCCACAAATAGCATCATGCAACTCATAGAACATGATCCATATGTCTAAAAATAGACATAGTCTAAAAATAGACATAGTCTAAAAATAGACTGCCAAAAATAGCCTGCGGGCCCACTTAGTGAAGGCAACTTCTTTCCACTAAGCTCCATCATCTTGTTGCATTCTCAACAGGTTGATAGAAAG